>OX465121.1:7076025-7101025 GCA_949987565.1 Luidia sarsii
CCTGGTCCCAGTAGCCCTCATCTTGACCCCCAAACCCAGGCTGGTCCACCCCCATTGGTTGACTACTCTGGTTAGAACCATTTGGTAAACCAGCCTCAGGACCATGGTTTCTTCCCTGGTCCCAGTAGCCCTCATCTTGACCCCCAAACCCAGGCTAGTCCAACCCCATTGGTTGACTACTCTGGTTAGAACCATTCGGTAAAACCAGCCTCAGGACCATGGTTTCTTCCCTGGTCCCAGTAGCCCTCATCTTGACTCCCAAACCCAGGCTGGTCCACCCCCATTGGTTGACTACTCTGGTTAGAACCATTTGGTAAACCAGCCTCAGGACCGTGGTTTCTTCCCTGGTCCCAGTAGCCCTCATCTTGACCCCCAAACCCAGGCTGGTCCACCCCCATTGGTTGACTACTCTGGTTAGAACCGGGGGGGGGGGGGGAATAATTTGTTTTAATCAACCAAGCAAAATCACAAAACTAGACAGGACATGTTGAAATGGATGTGAATGTGAGGTAGAAGTGGCCAACAACAAACACATTAGTCAATGGATGAATCGGAACTGTTATTGCAAGATCAGAGGTCAAAAATGAGTGAGGGTTGAAGTCCGGCTGGTGCCCACTCGCCTCTTGTGTGTCGTGTGCTATGAGACTGGTACCCAGCAGCCATGGAGGGACTAGTACGTGCATGGGTTAGCCTGAGGAAGGAGATACGTGGTTGAGTACAATGAAACGCATTGGTAAGGAATATTAATCTCCGATCACAGTCACACAGATCTCGGAATATTCAACTCACTGACATTTTCCCGAAAGAGAAAGATCCTTTTCAAACCTCAATAAATCAGTAGAAATCACAAAGGGACCCATAATTTACCATCATACTCATATCAATGCTCATATGTCTTTCAGTTTCAAAAGTAGTTTGTTTTAAAATATACAGCCCCCCCCCCCCCCTGTGTGTACAAAATGACAAATTTTAGCTCAAAAAGTGTCAGTTTAATTTAGCAAAGAGAAGTTGAGTTTTTTTTCTTCTGCATTTTGACACAGGTAGGACTTTTACTATTTTAGGGTGTCATAATTTTAAGATTTACAGTTTTTTGGCCACGTTTAGTAAATTACATTAATATTAGGGTGGGTTCGATGACAGAATTGGAGTCAGAATTGATCATTCATCCATCATCTCAATCTGTAACTAACTGTTCTGATGCAACGAAGTCTAGTATTGATAAAGCATAGGGGGCAGTAATACTAATACTAGTAATAGTACTTAATAGTAGTACTACAGAACTAGTACTAGTAGTAGTACTAGCAGTAGTAGGCCTGGATAAAATTCACATTCATAAAGCTATACAAAATTAAAAATATAATTATTAATATTTTATTATAAATAAACAAAAATTAACTTTGCAAAAATAGCTTCTAAGTTCTATTTCTTTTCACTATGAACTTGAGTTGGGAGAGCAGTTGACATCTGCTGCACTATGGAACTCAATGCTTCACAATCCTGGACTGGAACATCGGGTTTACCTGTATTTTATGAGCTATTGCTAACTGTAAAAAAAAGTAAATGTGCATGCACGACGCATGCAGTAATGCACTACACTAAGCTGCGCTAAGCTAAGGAGCAGGGTAATGTAAAAACAGAGTTCAGGTGTAAAAAACACGAGCCTAGCTTATCTTGTAGGATTTCTCGGGAAACGCCCAATCTCTTACAAACCTCAGTATTTCCTAGACATCGACATCACCGTCCCTCGGGAGGCTTCAGTCGTCGAAGAGGCTCGTCTTTGCGGTACAGTACTTGACAACGCCTACATTTTCAGTGCAGAAGTGTCAGTTCTACTTTTAGGATACTACTACTAGTAATACGTACAGTACAGTGTACACCGTACGTGCATTAATACAGTACACTTTCAATGGTGGCAACCTCGTTCTTTTTCTCACGCCCGAGTTCCATTGCCGCTTCCTGCCAGGCGACCGCGCGGAGAACGAGGTTGCCGCAATGGCCCCCTTTTATACCATTGCCAGAAAACTAAACTGCCATCTGTGACCCCTGCAAACAAAATCGCTCCCCCGAAAAGCGTCAAGAGCACGTCTCAAGTCAATAACCACACAACTCTGTGATTTGTATGTGATTTTTCTGTTCTTATTTGTCTCTAAAATGGTGTAAAATCCGACGATTTTTACCCTTTGGCCATTATACTCCACCCGTAGTCGGGTACCCTCCATACAGGTGTTCGCTGTCAGCATTGTTTGTGCGGGGAGAGGAGGCTGGGTACACTTTGCCCGGGATTTGTAAACATGGCGGACAAATCGACACGGCTGACGCTGTTGCCAGTCGCCAGAATACGAACGATCATGAAGAGTTCGCCCGATGTGACGGTCATCGGACAGGAGTCGCTGTTCCTGATCACCAAAGCAACGGTAGGAAAACTGTTCGCTGTCCGTGGTGGTCTCTCTCTCTCAATAAAACCGGGGTTTTGAAGCCCCTACGACTTGGCGCCTAGCGATTGTCCGAGTAACTTGGACTCAAACCGAGCTTTTTATCATCTAGTAGATCAATATTAAATTTTTAGACGAACCGTTTTTTTTAATCCAATTTCCATTTCGATTGGGCATTTTGATTTTGCAAGGCTAGTTCTTGTACTACCACAGTATTACAGTCTTAGTATTGCCATATGTTACTCTAGTCTAAGTTAAAAATAAAAAAAAGTGATTCATTAAAAAAGAAAAACATTTTGTAATTAAATTAATTATTAAATGAGTTGGTGTAATATCTAAAATAATACTAATATAATTGATGATAATTTACTAATTTTTCTTTACTTTGTTCCTTTATCTCTCACCAATTTTTCAGGAGCTTTTTGTCCAGCACATAGCTCAAGAGTCGTACAACAGGAGCAGGAACAAATGCAGTCTTGTCTACGGCAATCTGGCCGAAGTTGTAGATGAAGACATTGCGTTCCAGTTCTTAGCAGGCAAGTTTGTCCAAGGGGCACCAAGGCAATGACCAGGGGGCATCAACTATCAAGGCAATGACCAGGGGGCAGCAAAGCAATGACCAGGGGTATCAAGGCAATGAACAGGGGGCACCAAGGCAATGACCAGGGGCAGCAAGGCAATGACCAGGGGCAGCAAGGCAATGACCAGGGGGCACCAAAGCAATGACCAGGGGGCAGCAAGGCAATGACCAGGGGTATCGAGGCAATGACCAGGGGCACCAAGGCTATGACCAGGGGGCACCAAAGCAATGACCAGGGGCAGCAAGGCAATGACCAGAGGCACCAAGGCAATGACCAGGGGGCAGCAAGGCAATGACCAGGGGGCACCAAAGCAATGACCAGGGGGCAGCAAGGCAATGACCAGGGGTATCGAGGCAATGACCAGGGGCACCAAGGCTATGACCAGGGGGCACCAAAACAATGACCAGGGGCAGCAAGGTAATGACCAGGGGACACCAAGGCAGTGACCAGGGGGCAACAAGGCAGTGACCAGGGGCAGCAAGGCAATGACCAGGGGCATCAAGGCAGTGACCAGGGGGCACCAAGGCAGTGACCAGGGGCAGCAAGGCAATGACCAGGGGCATCAAGGCAGTGACCAGGGGCACCAAGGCAGTGACCAGGGGCACCAAGGCAGTGACCAGGGGCAGCAAGGCAATGACCAGGGGCATCAAGGCAATGACCAGAGGCACCAAGGCAATGACCAGGGGGCAGCAAGGCAATGACCAGGGGCACAAAGGCAATGACCAGAGGCACCAAGGCAATGACTAGGGGGTAGCAAGGCAATGACCAGGGGCAGCAAGGCAATGACCAGGGGGCACCAAGGCAATGACCAGGGGCAGCAAGGCAGTGACCAGGGGCACCAAGGCAATGACCAGGGGCAGCAAGGCAGTGACCAGGGGCACCAAGGCAATGACCAGGGGCAGCAAGGCAGTGACCAGGGGCACAAGGCAATGACCAGAGGCACCAAGGCAATGACCAGAGGCACCAAGGCAATGACTAGGGGGTAGCAAGGCAATGACCAGGGGCAGCAAGGCAATGACCAGGGGGCACCAAGGCAATGACCAGGGGCAACAAGGCAGTGACCAGGGGCACCAAGGCAATGACCAGGGGCAGCAAGGCAGTGACCAGGGGCACCAAGGCAATGACCAGAGGCACCAAGGCAATGACTAGGGGGCAGCAAGGCAATGACCAGAGGGAACCAGCACTTATAATACTTCTCAATTTTAAACATATGTTCCTCTTCCCCATTTTCCTCCTCCGGCTGTCAAACAGATGTGCTGCCCAAGAAAGTGCTGGCAAGAGACTACCTACAATCCTTGGAAAACAGCAACAGCTAGTCCCCAGGCCCAGCGCAGTGTGTCACGGAACTGCATTCCTCAATGCTTCGGGCAAAAACGAGACCGGCGAACAGAGATCAACAATTCCAGGGGTTTATTAAACTAACCCCAATACGCATCATTGGCCGTTGCCCGTACTGAACACAGCAGATAATAAAAGTGTTGTGCACTATGCAAAGCCGACCAAAGATCTCGTCCATTCTGTCCCCCTATGCCAACTGTGCACGGCCTGGCTCCTTAGCAGGACTACACTGGCCTGGCTGAATCCAGTATACAGGGGAAGTTTTGTAGTTTTTTTTGGGGGGGGGGAGAAAAAGAAAGGATCTTTTTGGTCAAGAATCTTCTTTGAAGGAACAGAGTGAAAAAGATTGTACACTTTAGTTTTAGGAGCAGGACATTATGGTGTCAGATATATATTCCCCTTATGAATCCCATGCTTGAATTAGGGCTTTAACCCTAACGCTTTGAACCTCCCGCACAGGACACACACTGTATACTGCAATTTACCACAGTGCCCACAGGGGTGCAGGCTCACATACCACAGGTCAGCACAAAAACCCCGCTGTGGAATGTTGTGGTGCATGGCCCTTATCTCCCACAGGAAAAACCACGTGTGGTTAATTGTGGTTTCAATGCCGATCAGGGTTAATGTTATCCTCACCACAAAACCTGACCCCCCCCCAAAAAAAATATTTTTTTTAATTAATCATTGCTGAATTTGGGGTTCAAGGGCCTTGCCTTGTCTTCTACTTCTAGAGCAAAAGAGATCTCATTGAAGCCGCAATCAGAGGTTTTGCCCCGGCCTACCCGCAGCTCTGTAACTTTACGACGGGCGAGAAAAAAAGGGACCAGGGGGTCCAAGCGTTTTGGGTTGACGTGAAAGGCCCATGGAGTTCCCTCGCTGCCCCGTCCAAACCACGCCGGGGACAATGGCTGAAGTCCTTGCAGCACCCAACGCCACCTGCGATTGAATCCTCCGTCGAGACTGGCTCGGAAACCGCCGTCAAGCCCTGACCACTGTCTGCCGCAGCCAACCGTCAGCGATTCGCCATGACCTCAATTTGTCCTGTCAAATTTTAATGTTTGTTTTTTTTATATATATACTCTTTCACACCAGTGAAATAAAAATGCCTTCAGAGGTCCATGAATCTCAATAGTCCTCAATTCCTAAAGTTTCATCATTGCGGTTGTTTACATTTTCAAGCAGGTATTTGATGAGATTTGGAGGTTTTCGTGGTGAGAGTAGCAGAATAAGTGATAGGTTTGCGGTAGCACAATGCAATTTCTCTTTTGCGAGTATGTGCGGTTCTGAAAAGAACCGGAAGAACTCGAACACAAGAACTTGACATTTCAAACGGTATACTCGACTCGTCTTCAGTCTCTGGAAATGTCGAGTTCTTCCGATCCTTTTCAAAACCGCCCATACTCACAAAAGAGCAACTGCCTGGTATTACCGCAAACCCATAACTTAGAAAAGACTTGAAGGTTTGCATGGTGGAAACAATTATTATAAATTGGTTTGCGGTGACACCATGTTTATCATCTCTTTTGAGACGGAGTGTGGCTCTGAAAAGAGCCGGTGACTCAACGTTTCAAGCAGTGTGTACTCTGCTCGTCGTCAGGAGACTGCTGGATTCCAACTATCATCAGGGTTTTTGTATGGCTTGGAGGAGCGGTGAAGCGTGGAGGAACCTTCCCGCCAAAAGTTGTGGTCATGACCAAAACCAATAACTTATTCAGGTATTTGATGATCACAATAGCTTCGGACATGTAAGTAGTACATTAACCACTTCACGCCGGGTGGTTTTTCAGCGCCGATGACCGCCATACGGGGGTTTTTGAACAATGCATCATTTTAAAATCTTGCTAAAACAATCGGAACAATATATTTCTGTGAAATAAATCGATAAGGGTATACTATGGGTACAAGAGAGTAAAACCTGGCACAATTCGGACGTCGTTGTGGCCTTTGTCAAGAGATTATCCGTTCGAAAAAGGGCCCTTTGTGCGTCGTCAATGGACCGTAACGGACGTGTGTGTGTGGGTGCGTGTACGCTGCTGACAATCCCTGACCGCAGACTCCAGCCTCCACTCCAGGCAGTCAAATCTTCGAGTTGGTCGGCCACAAACGAGCGTACAGATTACGGTAAAGAATGTGGGGGGAATTCCAATGCCAGACCGACGACCGTTGGGCTGTGTGGCATGCAAAGACAATGTCCCCAGCGTGCTTTCAGCTGCAGCGCGGTATCCCTCGATCCTCCACAGTAAAAGTCCCACAATTGCACAATTACTGCTGCTAATCTTGCAATTCATGTGACAACTTGCGTCAAAAAGGGTCTTTGTACTGATTCGTATTGCTTTGTTCTAAGCTGAAAAGAGTCTTTGTTTAGAATGTGGACAATAGTGGTGCCCGGATTCGGAGGGCCCCGTTGCAAAGGCAATCCAATTGACCTCCGGATTCGGAGGTCCCGGCGCGTAGTGGTTAAGACCAAAAAATAAAATTTGAGGACAGGAGTTAGAGGAAAGAAACCTTAGAGAAAGCTGACGAGAATCAAGACATCAGATGTGGCAAAGATTTGTAGATAAGTTTACATTTCAGTAAGCAGTTTACATTGAAACATAGTACACAACACTGCAAGACCTAGTCCGAAATAATTTCTGTGACCACGACTAATCTTTAACGGCAACTGATTCTTCAGCATCTGTTCCTTGAATTGGTCTGAGGCCGAAAATAAAGCGGAAAGAGAATTTGTAATGATCTCTGTTCTGCAGATTTGTTACATGAATTCCATTGTACAGCAAGCAAATTGTTCTGTATTAACTCAAACTTAAAAGTACAGAATACATCATCTTGAATACCAAACAAAATAAACATACGTTTCTACAGCATTTTTAATCGGGTCATAAAAGTTGGAGCGCTTGCGCATTACATAAGAGGAATCGAGTTCAAGTCGAAGTCTAGTCCATTTGTCTCAGAAATATATAAGTCGGCTATTACAACGTTTCCACTTTGTCTTTGCGAGTGGTCTTGCTTCAGTCCTGGCATACAGACCAGCGACGTACGAGATGAAGTTATATAATTTTTGCAAGCTAACCCTGTGTCTTTGGAAGACTGGCCCCAAGCTGGTTCTAAAATTCCTAATTTCAGCTAAATATTCAGATAAAATATGACGCTACGAGTACATACATTACATTTCCCTTTCTTTTTTTTCTTTTTTTTTTGGAGGGGGAAATAGAAAAGCTCAGAAAATCTCATTTTCCTTTCAAAGACCGAATTATTTAAGATCTACAAAAAAAAATACTTTGGATTTGAAAGATATCTCTACTGCCACAACCCTCTGTCCCTCTCCTCTCTAAAAAAAAAAATCATTCTGATCTCGGTCTGCGATTGGGCTCCCTCCCTTCGCTTGTCGGCACCCCTCTCACTTTTTGGCCATTTCGCGCGCGTGCGAGACGGCGCCCTCTATGGCGCTCATCATGGCGCCCCGCACCCCTTTCTCCTCGAGGATGTGCACCCCTCGGATGGTGGTGCCCCCCGGAGAGGTCACGTTGTCCTTGACCTGGGCGGGGTGGATCTTCGTCTCGACGATCAGCTTGGCCGCACCCTGATGCGGAGAAGAGGGGAGAAAGGGACAAGAGAGGACATGGATGGTTAGCGAGCACACCGCTAAGCACTTCCCACCATGGTACTGGCTGCAAATGGACACTATGAACCGTTTGTCTACCCACATCAGGTGACTGAACACAATTTGTAGACAGGGTCATCACACATCAACCCTTTGTTTACCCACATCGGGTGACTGAATACAATTGGTAGACAGGGTCATCACACACCAACCCTTTGTCTACCCACATCGGGTGACTGAATACAATTGGTAGACAGGGTTATCGCACACCAACCCTTTGTCTATCCACATCAGGTGACTGAATACAATTGGTAGACAGGGTCATCACACACCAACCCTTTGTCTACCCACATCGGGTGACTGAATACAATTGGTAGACAGGGTCATCACACACCAACCCTTTGTCTACCCACATCGGGTGACTGAATACAATTGGTAGACAGGGTCATCATACACCAACCCTTTGTCTACCCACATCAGTTGACTGAACACAATTGGTAGACAGGGTCATCACACACCAACCCTTTGTCTATCCACATCAGGTGACTGAATACAATTGGTAGACAGGGTCATCACACACCAACCCTTTGTCTACCCACATCGGGTGACTGAATACAATTGGTAGACAGGGTCATCATACACCGACCCTTTGTCTACCCACATCAGTTGACTGAACACAATTGGTAGACAGGGTCATCACACACCAACCCTTTGTCTATCCACATCAGGTGACTGAATACAATTGGTAGACAGGGTCATCACACACCAACCCTTTGTCTATCCACATCAGGTGACTGAATACAATTGGTAGACAGGGTCATCACACACCAACCCTTTGTCTACCCACATCGGGTGACTGAATACAATTGGTAGACAGGGTCATCACACATCAACCCTTTGTCTATCCACATCGGGTGACTAAATACAATTGGTAGACAGGGTCATCACACACCAACCCTTTGTCTACCCACATCAGGTGACTGGATACAATTGGTAGACAGGGTCATCACACACCAACCCTTTGTCTACCCACATCGGGTGACTGAATACAATTGGTAGACAGGGTTATCGCACACCAACCCTTTGTCTATCTACATCAGGTGACTGAATACACTTGGTAGACAGGGTCATCACACACCAACCCTTTGTCTACCCACATCAGGTGACTGAATACAATTGGTAGACAGGGTCATCACACACCAACCCTTTGTCTACCCACATCAGGTGACTGAATACAATTGGTAGACAGGGTCATCACACACCAACCCTTTGTCTACCCACATCAGGTGACTGAATACAATTGGTAGACAGGGTTATCGCACACCAACCCTTTGTCTACCCACACTAGGTGACTGAATACAATTGGTAGACAGGGTCATCACACACCAACCCTTTGTCTACCCACATCAGGTGACTGAATACAATTGGTAGACAGGGTCATCACACACCAACCCTTTGTCTACCCACATCAGGTGACTGAATACAATTGGTAGACAGGGTCATCACACACCAACCCTTTGTCTACCCACATCAGGTGACTGAATACAATTGGTAGACAGGGTCATCACACACCGACCCTTTGTCTACCCACACTAGGTGACTGAATACAATTGGTAAACAGACAGGGTCATCACACACCAACCCTTTGTCTACCCACATCAGGTGACTGAATACAATTGGTAGACAGGGTCATCGCACACCAACCCTTTGTCTACCCACATCAGGTGACTGGATACAATTGGTAGACAGGGTCATCACACACCAACCCTTTGTCTACCCACATCAGGTGACTGAATACAATTGGTAGACAGGGTCATCGCACACCAACCCTTTGTCTACCCACATCAGGTGACTGGATACAATTGGTAGACAGGGTCATCACACACCAACCCTTTGTCTACCCACATCAGGTGACTGAATACAATTGGTAGACAGGGTCATCACACACCGACCTTTTGTCTTTATCTACCCACATCAGGTGACTGAATACAATTGGTAGACAGGGTCATCACACACCGACCTTTTGTCTTTATCTACCCACATCAGGTGACTGGATACAATTGGTAGACAGGGTCATCACACACCGACCTTTTGTCTTTATCTACCCACATCAGGTGACTGAATACAATTGGTAGACAGGGTCATCACACACCAACCCTTTGTCTACCCACATCAGGTGACTGGATACAATTGGTAGACAGGGTCATCACACACCGACCTTTTGTCTTTATCTACCCACATCAGGTGACTGGATACAATTGGTAGACAGGGTCATCACTAAGGCTGTTGTCGTGAGAAAAAATTCTTGTCGACATGTCGCGAGAATTTTATGCCGACTGTCGACATTGTCGCGACAGAGACCCGATTTAGTCAAAAATCTGTAGTCACAATGTCGGATTTTTTTTAGGTATTAAACGAATGGGGCATGTCAAACCGCCATAGTTGTGAACTTGTGAAATTAGTTTTCATGGATAATCTTAATTTCAATAAAATTTCATATTTAATGGCTTTCGTATTTAAGATTATACACAACAAAATAATTTTTGTGCTGATATTGGGTGTTACAGTCGTAATTTCCTAAAGAAATCATAAAAAAGCGATTGCTCATTGTTTATTCATGACGTCATCGATCGGCGATGCGTGCGTTCTCAATGCAAGAAATAATGAATATTTATGAATTCGCTGCACAGCGGCTGCAGTGGCTTTCCAATTGGCTATGTACACATGTACATGGAAGTTGGAGAACCATATAGTTTCAGTGAAAAGAAAAGACGTCACCGTCCGAACCTAGCTAAAGGTAGCCGCGTATTGGGCACCCAAAAACCAGCTGCGTATTGGGCCCAAAAACGGAGGAGGCCGCGTATTCAGCCATACATTCAGACAAACCTAGAACGTATGCGGCAAAGGAGGCCTTTTTCCGATGTACATAATGTACTTCCGGTCCGTTTTTCAACGAAATAAAATACGCGGCCGCCGGGATTTTGGGCCCAAACATGCGGCTACTTTCAACTGGGTACCGACCGCGACGCACGTGCGAACTCATTTCTCGATCCTTCCCTCGGACGTCCACGATCTTTCCCGATCTCTGCATAGCACTGGTATCCCGTACGCACGTGTATTAAATGCATGCGAGTCAGCAACGTATACCAGCTACTGTACTGCTGACGACCGGCCATAGAAACGTGCGCTATACAGTAGTGACAGTATTTACACTGTACATCGTAATGGCAAAATGCGTTCGGTGAACGATTTTCTTTGGTCGCGTCGCGATCCCTTCCAACTTCCAACATATTTAGTAACTATTATTTTGTGGCGTGGATAAGCAAAAATGAAATGCTCAGCGCACAATTTTAGGATTTTTTGTTCCCTTTTTATTCCCTTCTTTTCAGAGATTGGCCATTATGACTAGAGATAGGCTAATGTATTTTATTGTTTTTGTCGCGACAACCGAAAAACCTTGTCGACATGTCGGAATATTTTCTTTGTCGCGACAATGTCGACAAAAGCCTTGTCGACAACAGCCTTAGTCATCACACACCGACCTTTTGTCTACCCACATCAGGTGACTGGATACAATTGGTAGACAGGGTCATCACACACCAACCCTTTATCTACCCACATCAGGTGACTGGATACAATTGGTAGACAGGGTCAACACACACCAACCCTTTGTCTACCCACATCGGGTGACTGAATACAATTGGTAGACAGGGTCATCACACACCAACCCTTTGTCTACCCACATCAGGTGACCAAACTGGTCGACAAGCAGTGGGTGTGCGATCCGTCATTGGCCCTCAGTCATGGCGCCCTCTATTGGCGCACAACTGAGTGGGACTGTCGGCTTACCATCATTGACATTGGAGCCAGCTGGTTGGCTAGGTGACGCGGCAATCCCATCTTCACGGCACCGTCAGAAAGCGCCTCAATGATCATGGCGTGCTAACGAGAGAGAGAGAAAAAAAACCGGACGATAACGAGTAGGTTCAATTCGAGAAAACATCAATGTGCTAGGATTTCAATTGGAGGGAGTTAGGTAACTTTTCATTTGTCAAATTGAGAATTTGTTGATTTTGTTCTAAAGCTCCCTATCATTTTTTCATTATTTGTCATACAAATGCTGCCTCGTTGTAATTCAATGAGGGTTTGCCCTAGCCAATGTTATAGTAAGCACTGTATGCTCGGTGCTTTGCCCGATGCCCTGCACAAACCACCCTGGCAATCGGGCAGAGCACCGAGCATACAGCGCTAGCTACATGGCAGGGGTAGGGCACACCCCGACTGGATTACATTCTTACCGACGCAAGTCACCAGGCAATCGGGCAGAGCCCTGGGCATGTAGTGCTGACTACATATCCGGATATACATCCCCCTCTTTCCCCTCTCACTGAACATCGGCGAAAATGGGGAAGAGAAGAACAGGTTTACAACGGGCTGGTTCCCTCTGGTCATTGCCTTGCTGCCCCCTGGTCATTGCCTTGATGCCCCCTGGTCATTTTCTTGCTGCCCCTGGTCGTTGCCTTGCTGCCCCTGGTCATTGCCTTGCTGCCCCTGGTCATTGCCTTGCTGCCCCTGGTCATTGCCTTGCTGCCCCCTGGTCATTGCCTTGGTGCCCCCTGGTCATTGCCTTGCTTCACCCTGGTCATTGCCTTGCTGCCCCTGGTCATTGCCTTGATGCCCCCTGGTCACTGCCTTGCTGCCCCTGGTCATTGCCTTGCTGCCCCTGGTCATTGCCTTGCTGCCCCTGGTCATTGCCTTGATGCCCCCTGGTCATTGCCTTGCTGCCCCCTGGTCATTGCCTTGCTGCCCCCTGGTCATTGCCTTGCTGCCCCTGGTCATTGCCTTGCTGCCCCTGGTCATTGCCTTGATGCCCCCTGGTCATTGCCTTGCTGCCCCTGGTCATTGCCTTGCTGCCCCCTGGTCATTGCCTTGCTGCCCCTGGTCATTGCCTTGATGCCCCCTGGTCATTGCCTTGATGCCCCTGGTCATTGCCTTGCTGCCCCTGGTCATTGCCTTGCTGCCCCTGGTCATAGCCTTGATGCCCCCTGGTCATTGCCTTGCTGCCCCTGGTCATTGCCTTGCTGCCCCCTGGTCATTTCCTTGCTGCCCCTGGTCATTGCCTTGCTGCCCCTGGTCATTGCCTTGCTGCCCCAGGTCATTGCCTTGCTGCCCCTGGTCATTGCCTTGCTTCCCCCTGGTCATTGCCTTGCTGCCCCTGGTCATTGCCTTGCTGCCCCTGGTCATTGCCTTGCTGCCCCTGGTCATTGCCTTGCTGCCCCTGGTCATTGCCTTGCTTCCCACAGGACAACATCAGAAACGTCGGCAGCGATTACAATACATTAGTAGCTGTATGTGTCGTTGAAAACCTACCCATGCACAGGCTGCTCCACCAAGCTGTGCTGTTATGTCCAACAGGTGCTCCTGCACTTCCTCGCAGAAGCCGAGGGGCTTGAAGAGGGCTTCGATCAGGGCCTTGTGGCTCTGGTCGGCTGTGGAGCCGCAGGTGTAAGGGGCGATCCCTGCAGCGACCTCGTTGGGTAGACTGGGCATGACGCGGATGACGGGTTGAGACGGACATCCCAAGCCCTGAGGAAGAGCACAGGACAGTATGAATGGGAGGGAGGCAGGGATGGAGGCAGGGATGAAGGCAGGGATGGAGGCAGGGAGGCAGGCAGGGATGGAGGCAGGGATGGATGGAGGCAGGGAGGGATGGAGGCAGGGATGGAGGCAGGGAGGCAGGCAGGGATGGAGGCAGGGAGGGATGGAGGGAGGCAGGGGTGGAGGCAGGGATGGAGGCAGGGAGGCAGGGAGGCAGGCAGGGAGGCAGGCAGGGATGGAGGCAGGGGTGGAGGCAGGGATGGAGGCAGGGGTGGAGGCAGGGATGGAGGCAGGGAGGCAGGGAGGCAGGCAGGGAGGCAGGCAGGGATGGAGGCAGGGGTGGAGGCAGGGATGGAGGCAGGGATGGAGGCAGGGATGGAGGCAGGGATGGAGGCAGGGATGGAGGCAGGGAGGCAGGCAGGGATGGAGGGAGGGAGGCAGGCAGGGAGGCAGGCAGGGATGCGGGCAGGGATGCGGGCAGGGAGGGAGGGTGAGGGAGGCAGGTAGGGAGGCAGGGATGGAGGCAGGGATGGAGGCAAGGATGGAAGCAGGGATGGAGGCAGGGAGGCAGGGAGGCAGGCAGGGATGGAGGCAGGGATGGAGGCAGGGAGGCAGGCAGGGATGCGGGCAGGGATGCGGGCAGGGAGGGAGGGTGAGGGAGGCAGGTAGGGAGGCAGGGATGGAGGCAGGGATGGAGGCAGGGATGGAAGCAGGGATGGAGGTAGGGAGGCAGGCAGGGATGCGGACAGGGAGGGAGGGAGGCAGGTAGGGAGGCAGGCAAGGAAGCAGGGATGGAGGCAGGGATGGAGGCAGGGATGGAGGCAGGGATGGAAGCAGGGATGGAGGCAGGGATGCAGGCAGGGAGGCAGGCAGTGAGGCAGGCAGGGAGGCAGGCAGGGAGGCAGGCAGGGAGGCAGGCAGGGATGCGGCCAGGGAGGGAGGGAGAGGGAGGCAGGGAGGGAGGGAGAGGCAGGCAGGGAAGCAGGGAGGCAGGGAGGCAGGGAGACAGACAGAGCTTGAGATACCACTTTGCAGACATCAGCATTGGCAAGAAAGCGACCAGCAATACTTACGACATCAAATATTTGGACCGGTGTTCCAACACTGATGGGGACTACCAGTGATCCAGCCGGTAATTCTCTGGTGGATTTCGTCAGTTCTATCATCACCCCTGCCATGTGGTACGGTTTGCAGGCCAGGAAGACAACGGTACTTCTTTGGGCTACTTCTATGTTACTGTTGGTCACAGGAATGCCCATTTCCTGCGAATTTCAAAGAAAAACCAATCAATCATTTTAAAAGAAAAGATGAAGCAACTGAATAAACAAACAGCCAACACAAAGCGACAAACTGTCAATTGAACAAACAAGCAAACAAACAAAAGCAAAAAAAATTAACAAAGAATTAACAAAAGTGTAAACAAAGCCAGAAAACAAACATGTGCGGACAAACAAACAAGAAAAGAAAGATTTATGTGCTTACCTCAAATTTGCTTAGATTACGTCGAGAGGGTGCACTTATGAACAACTGCTCTTTCTTCAAAACACCTGAGATGAAAATAATAAATCAAATAGTGTGGAAATTATTATTTGGTTACCACCTCAGACTCACCTCAGTTTTTGTTTGATGGGAAACCCTGGCTCGGGATATGAGAGCACAGAAAGAGGTCTTACGATGTTACCTTGTGCAAGCCATCCTTTGATGATAGACTGGGCCATGTTACCGGCTCCTATGAAACCAATCTTCTGCTGGGATAAATCCACTTGGGCCGCCATCTCGAGGTTTCAGGCTGCAAAACAAGGAATTACAATGGTACAGTAATGGGATACCATCCGGGGGGGTTCCAATGGGATCCAATGGGTTCCGATGGGATACCATGGGATACCATGCGGGGGTTCCAATGGGATCCAATGCGTTCCGATGGGATACCATGTGATACCATGCTGGGGTTCCAACAGAATCCAATGGGTTCCGATGGGATACCATGGGATACCATGCGGGGGTTCCAATGGGATCCAATGCGTTCCGACGGGATACCATGGGATACCATGCGGGGGTTCCAACAGGATCCAATGGGTTCCGATGGGATACCATCCGGGGGTTCCAATGGGATCCAATGGGTTCCGATGGGATACCATGGGATACCATGCGGGGGTTCCAATGGGATCCAATGGGTTCCGATGGGATACCATCCGGGGGTTCCAATGGGATCCAATGGGTTCCGATGGGATACCATCCGGGGGTTCCAATGGGATCCGATGGGTTCCAATGGGATACCATGGGATACCATGCGGGGGTTCCAATGGGATCCAATGGGTTCCAATGGCATGCCATCCGGGGGTTCCAATGGGATCCGATATAGCTAGCCGTGGATTTGTTGTCCTTTGCCTGACCTAAGTTAAGCCTTTCCTCGAACTAAGCCTAAGGCACTATGGAGTACGGGCTTTTAATAATAATAGACTAAACTTTCATTTTATTTTTAAGGCCAAACAAAGGATCTAACAGTAAAAATGTATTGGCTAGGTCTGAGCCATGTGTATACATTCTCTGTAGCTCTTGTAAGACGATCAAAATAAAAAAAAATTGAAAAGTGAGTAAAACCAACCATGGTAAAACCATGGGTAAAACTAGTGCAGGTTTAGTCCGAGCATGGAGGACTTCCTACCTCCATGGTCCGAGTAACTTGGACCCGACAAGTCAACCTTTTTTATCGAATTTGACATTTTGAGTTTCGGGTGACAGTCACCCGAAACTCAAAATTTCAAAATTCGATAACAAAGGGTGACTTGTCGGGTCCAAGTTACTCGGACTAACTCGGACCATACCTCCAAATCCAATGCCATGGTCACAGAAACAAGTAGGACTAGTTTGAATGGGTTTCGCAATAAACTCAGACGCCAGCAAACGCCTGGGCGCACCTACACTGTGAACTTACCCGTACTTTAAAAACTAAGACAGAAGTATTATAAGAGAAGAGCTACAAACGAAGGACTTAGGTGTGATTGCCGACGGTACTACTACTAGTTCTACAATGGTCAATACACACGTATGATTTTTGTGCATGTGTTTACTATTTACAAATTACATGCACATGTACAGTACACAGTACATGTGCATGTACATGTACATGTCCATGTACCTATAGTTATACATGTACATGTACATGCACATGACATGTACATGTACATGTACATGTACAGTTAGTGTGTGTACACGTACAATGTACATGTACATGTACAATGTACATGTACATGTACATGCACATGTACAATGTACATGATGCACATTTCCTACTAGTCTTGGTTCAACGCCCGACGCGCGAGGGCGCAATGAATACGTTTCCCCGAATGATCCGCAAACATATACGTACGAACCCACACACTCCGTCACGGTTCAACGCGTGTGCGGATCCCTGTGCGAGCGCGTATGCCGCGTGTGTTGACCGGTCTGTGTGGGTCCGTACGTGTGTTTGCGGATGATTCGGGGAAACGTATTCATTGCGCCCTCGCGCGTCGGGCGTTAGAGTATCTCAACCAATAACGTCTTGAACCAAGACTAATTTCCTACATGTACACATGTACATGTACGTACAATAATGTTAAATATGAATGTACAAAAAATAATGTAGAGGTTTATAAAAATAAACGAAAAGAGTAGACTGGAACGATTACGAGTCAAGTAAATGAAAGGAGCAGGGATAATTCTATAATCCGTAATCCGTATTAATTGCATACAGACCTTGGAAAAGTGCTGGACCGGGGATAATAGATGTACGGTGGCCTATTAGTGCCAAGATGATTTTTATTAAAGAATTTGATTGTATAACGCTTTCTCGTATCAGGGTATTAGAACGCTACTTTTTTATTGGAGGAAATACACCACCGTAGAAATGATAAATGTTTTATTTTGCCTTTGAGAAAGATCCTGCTAGGATCGAAACGTCAGGCCCACTAAATTTTGAGATTTGAATTTTGGTAATTTTAGTCAGTAAGCAGTTTGCAACATTTGTGTATATAATTTTTTTTAATTACAACAGTACGGTGGCCTTAAGATGGCATACTATTTATTGGCATGGCAACCTAACTTAGTTTTAGACCTGGCTTTTTCATCAGGAGCCTATTTTCATTGAGTTGCTTAGGCACCAAAACTTGCTCAAGCGCAAAAAGTCGTGTTTCATTTTACGCAGGATATTTTCACGGCATTCTTCCAGCAAACCCTATTCGTCCAGTCCCTTAGTCTGATTGGCCAATTGTCGTTACACCATGTTTATGCATATTCATGTATTAGTAATACACACTCACAGAAGGGATATTGTCACATGGTGACGCCGCAAACAACCCAGTTGCTACCTCCACCATGATCGAAAAGACTGAAATCTTAAACAGCCTTTGCTCGTAATTCAGTCGTTGAATGTCAGTAGCTCCCCATTCTAGCTTAAAAATTTGAAACCCAACCGAAACAAAACAATAAACAAACTCACAGGCGACACAAACAAGAATTTGAATAATACACATTTTGTGTCTACTGGTTTAATTATCCAAATGGTGTATACTTTGTACATATTACATAAGTTACTGTCTATAATATTTAAGTAGACATGGGCGGTGGACATAGTTTTATACGCGACCATCATCAACTGTCTTTATAAATGCTCCTTGGTTATTTTTTATAGTCTGGTACATTGTTTCTACTCGGGTGTATACATGTAGTTCATAATAACATGTTACTGTAAGTATCTCAACACAATCTATTACTCTCATCGCATGCTAGGTTTTTGGAATTCCCCAAGCCCCCTGGGGGTATTAAATTGTTTGTCTGATAGAATTGATGGTTCCCAAAGGAACATGGATACCGTGGGAAGCCATGGGAACCCATTGTGTACTTTGGCTTCCAATAGGAATGCATGGGAATCCGTGGAATACTTTGGGTTCCAATGGGATCCCATGGGAAGCCATGAAGGATGCCATGGATCCACAGAGATCAACCGGTTCCAAAGAATCCAATGGTTTTCAAAGGGATACAGAAGTATCAATGAGTTCCAGTGGGATACCATGCTATCCAGAGGGTTCCAATTGAATCCCATGGGAGTCAACACGATACAATGGGATTCAATGGGATATCATGAAATCCTGTGGGTTTCAATGGAATCACCAGATTCCAACAGATTCCCACAGATTCCCACGAATCCTCCAGTGTTTCCCCTCCCAACTGCGTGCAAAACATGCACTCAGCTTGATCCAGCAAAATCCAACAAAATCCTACAGATCTTGGAAAGTGTTGGACACTGATGGATCAAGGTTGGGGAAGGGGCTAGGGTAATTCTATTATCAAGGAGTACAACAGGACTTCCATTTAAAGGATCAATGGGGGAGGAAATACATATATCTCCAACAGAATACAAAGTTGAAGTCATCAATATTGCTTGGGCCAAAAAAAAAAGATTGGACAATCCTCGACAGTCAAAGTGACAGTGTATCATGGGGAGATTATTCTCCACCAAAAAACGTGCGATGGAAATCACAGTTAACAAAACTCGATACAACGGTGCCGTTTTTTCTCTTGCACATACATGTTTGATTTCACAACTGTTTACAAATCAGCATGCTTCGTATGCAAATTTATTTCCACTTAGGGAATAACAGGAAATAATTAGTTTATTTATACAAATTCTAAAGATTGTTTTTGTTTTCAAAATGCAATGCAAAATGCAGAACGAAATGATTTCAGTTCTTTACCAAATATGCAAAATACAAACAGGGGGAAAATATTTATCATTTAAGCAAATGACCAACATGTTTAAAAAAAAAAAAAAATGAAATCAAACGCTAAGTATTGCGTGGAGCATAGCGTCGGTGGCTAGGATAAAGTAAACGTGTGCCATTAAAGTGCACTTCAAAACAAAGGGAAATAAATGAATTATGACGTGAGTCTTAATCAGCTGAGGACAAAAATAATGTCCTCCGTTTCATAGAAATAAGTTGCACAAGAATAATTGACTAAAAACAGAATGCCACAAAGCTGTCTAGTAGTATATGGAGGCTTCTCCGACCCCCATTGTGGTGGAGTATTCTGCCTGTGTGTGCATTTTTAAGAGCAGAGGCGCCTGTTTAAGTATGTGAGCTTGAGGACATCAATGGACCAATCTTCTACAGTTTGGTAAATTTGCAACAGAATGGAGTGATCGTGGTTGGCTCTCAGTATGAACAAGAACAAGAACAACAGAAGAAGAGGCCAAAGAAATGGCAAATTTCAAAAGGATGGTCGTGCAATTTGTGCGTGCCTGACATCGAGACAAACAACGTCTAAAGTTTTGCACCGATTCGACCCGAAAATGCGTCGAGATCGTAGAGTATGGCAGTGTCCACGCAAATGTGTTCCTGAAATGTTCCCCCCCAAGAGATTTCGTTCCCTTTTTCTTGGAGAGAGAAGTGGGCAAAGTTAGAGTGGGAGGGAGGAGATTTGACTAACATTCACTTCTACCGACTGGCATGAATCCAGACAGTCACTTCTGCACAACGGTTCAAACTTCTGGGAGGTGGACCAATTCTAGATATGTATATAATCATATATAGAGACTATTATCTTTTTTTGTCCTCATTTCAAGTAATTGATTAAACAGCTGTATCTCAACACTGATGCAAACATCCTATGTACCTGGGAGTTAGAACACTTTATTTTCTTTCTAATCAACAAACAAATATCCAGATCATCTTCCGACGTGAGATTTTACCCCTTTTTAAAATGGATGTTTTTTTTCTCTTCTGTTTAAGTCTTGTGTAAGGCTAGGGTGAGTACATCGCTGAATTAGGTAAGGGTGCAATGCCGCAATCCTTGGAATTCTATTCCTTTGAGACTATCATAATCCACTCTCGCAATCCCCCTTCAAAAAAGAGCATTGGTCCTACTGTGTGAACAACTCATGAATCACTTCCTCGTTCATGGCTTTGTCTGCAAATGACGCATCCAAGTAGTACATTGAGTTTTTTTGCTAGCCCGCAGCAAGTTTTACTAGCCCTGTAGAAATTAATATTGAATTTAACACAAGGTTTTTAGGTCAAGTATGAAACAAAATGATTAGTTTCTGCTTTCTCATCCCCGCCCGCATTGTTTTTTGCCACCACACCGCTGCCTATTTTTTTACTAGTCCGCTGGGCTAGCAAAGTGGGTCATTTTACTAGCCCGCAGCTGTTTTTACTAGACAATGACCGACGGGCTAGTGGTTAGGTTGAGCCCTGGATAGATGTGCAGTGGAAATGTTGACCCAGAGCCCGGCCCAAGCCTTCTAAAAAAAAAACTCAGAGCAACGACTCAAATTGATTCAAACATCTTAAGAAAATACCCGACTCTCAACTTCACAATGCAGAATACAGAATTTTTTTTTCATCTTGTTTTGGTGACAGACTCGTCACTCCAGTTGATGTAAGCCGACCAATATGTTTCTGTGCTTCCAGTTCTTTTGTACTGAAACCTAACAAACCAGACATCACGTCATCAGCGTGCCACTTCTAAGCAAAAGAGTCGCCAAAAATTGGTGGTGAAATTCCTACCCCCAGGTATATTGAGGAATACCCCGAAGCACTATTTTATGAAATAACGAGCCCATGCTTTCGACTTGCTGCTACATTTACAGTAACAGCGGCAATTAATGTATGGGAGTCGTGCATGTGACGTTCCGATGCTACTCACAGAATCACCTTCTTTTCCCCTTGTACACGAGTGGAGCTGTGAGCTAATAGGAAATGACTACAGGGTCAATTGGCATGCACAACTTCTAATGCCCGTCGGGTTTCACACACTCGCGAGTATCTGAGTACAGTCGTAGAAATCGGAAGAAGATGAATCATTTTAATCAATTGATCAAAACTTTTTTTTTTTTCCTTTTAAGTAAACACCCGTCACAATCATTAGTAGTATCTGCAGAGGGCCGTAAATGTTCGCTTTCGCTGGCGGCCATGTTGGACGTCGCCGGGGCACAGATACGGATGTCCTCCCGGCGGCCATGTTGGACGGTTCTCATGGCGACCGCCTTCGCCATCGGCCATCTTGAATGGCGCGCATCCCAATACCAGTCTCTTCATTGGTTATTAAACTGGAGCGCTTCACCAAAAACATGGCCACAGTCAAAGACGGAAAAAAAAAATAAGACAAAGGAGAAGAAAAAAAATCGAACTATTCCAATTCTTAAGGTAAGCAATGCCTCGATTGCGAGAGAGGGGGGGGGGTTGCGAAGATACAGAATGCAATGCCATCGGAGGGAACAATAATGCTCAGGAACCTTGAAGAATGTTTCTGGTTAAATGTGTCAAAGTAGTCACTGCGCAGTGAGCAACGAGAGAAAAAGCGCAAAACAAAACATTGAAGGAAAACAAAAATCGCATTTACAGTCGTCCATTGAGCGCCGCCGTTCCACACGACAGTGAGCCGCGACAATTGGTCCCTTCAGAGAGGTCAAAAGGTGACAGCTTCCTTCTCGGGGCAGACTCTTCCATTGTTAATGCGGAGGGAGGGCGCAGGCTGGTGGTGTGGGAGATGTCGGCATCCGGGATCTCCCTCCAGCCCTCCCTGGATTCTGAATGGATGCATCCAAAAGTGCCAAAGTCGGGGCGCTGTTGAATGGGGCACAGTCTGTCGGCGGTCCGGCCCATTTTCACAAATCAGGGGGGAGTAAGGGGAGTGTGAAGAGGATCCACTTACATTTACAAAAAAATCTTGTGAT
Organism: Luidia sarsii; assembly: GCA_949987565.1. Taxonomy (NCBI): domain Eukaryota; kingdom Metazoa; phylum Echinodermata; class Asteroidea; order Paxillosida; family Luidiidae; genus Luidia; species Luidia sarsii. The sequence goes on from OX465121.1 coordinate 7,098,295, forward strand.
TCCTTCCACCCCCCCCCCCCTCCCTCTGTCGATCATGGTTTCATCTGAGTCTAATCCAGGGTCTTCATTGAAAAAAGTTTCAAATTACTCTCAGTTACTGGATGAGTTTGGGAATATTTACACTGAAATATTTACATGGAGCCTCCAAAAAAGTTCAACAATTGCGACTACTCGTGTCAATGAATTCAGCAAGCATTCTACTTTATCCTCGCGTCTGTTTTGGTTTTTTTTTTTTTTTTTTCACTTCCAAAAGCCATCAGGTTGGGAAGTCTGGCATTTTTAGTTTTTCCCAGATGGTTGAGAGGAAGATCACCACCTCGTCGCATCTTTCGTGGGCCGGCAGGTGTAGGTCCCACGAGGGCGCTGTTCAACAAGTGGCTGGCGCGAGTCTTGGAGTCATTCCACAAATCCTTTTTCTTTTTTTCCTTTTTTTTGGGGGGGAGTTTCTGCAGCAGAAGAAATTGATGCGCGCACACTCGCACGCTTGTCCGTCCCAATGAGATCCTGCTCGATTTAAGAAGCATCCGAGTGCAGTTTGTGGGGGGGAGTCGAACCCAACACCACTGGCATGCACCCCCCTCGTTGAGAGCACACTGTAGGATTCCGCAAAAAAAAGGCAAAATGGCTTGACTGGATTCGAACCACAGACGGCTGGCGTGACGTTCCGCAAAAAAAAATAAACTGTTTCCCGGCCGATTCTAGAACGACAAGCAGCCGGACTAGGTCGGCGATACTCTCAGTCGCACGACATCAAGCGGCCGACGTTCGGGGTTTCCGAGATGCGGCGCCGAGTGAGGGGCTTCGAACCTTGAACACAAGGCTTGCAATACCCTCCGAAATACTGCCCCTCGACACCTCTGCACACACTCCATCCTCAATCCCGCTCCTCGTTTCAAAAAGTTGTTGTTGGTTTTTTTTTTAACGACAGATTGCTGTTCTCGCCATGAGAGTTTTGTAGAAGCTGGGGCTCTCATACCTCCATCCCCGTGGGGAAAACCCCCAATCTAGGAGCTGCGAAGACAAACTCCGCATCTCAAAATGTCAACGCTGAGTGAATCTCTTTATATACATTTGTAAAAAAAAAAAAAATCAAAAAAAAAAAAATCAAAAAAAAAGAAATTCACAGAAGTAATTGTTTTGGTGCTTAGTCTTCTTCTTGGGGACGACCTTCCTGGATGAATTTATGCGAGGCAGAAACCCCAAGCCTCAAGGTCTGCGATGATGAAGTCTTCGTCGTGAGCGAGGCAGGGGTTGGAGAAGGTCTTGCAGCTACGACTGCGGCCTCGGTACAGATCTCCATCCAGCCAGAGTCCAAAGGCGCCGCTGATCGGAGAGAAAGGAGGAAAAGAGATGCAGAGACTCGTGGTGAGAGATAATTCCTTTGAGGATTGGGATGGTGGGGGGTTGGGGATGGGGATGGGGGATGGGGATGGGGGATGTGGATGGGGATGGGGATGGGGATGGGGATGGGGATGGGGATGGGGATGGGGATGGGGATGGGGGATGGGGATGGGGGATGGGGTTGGGGGCAAGGATGAGGATGGGGATGGGGGGGTAGGGTGGGGATGGGGTTGGGGGTGAAGATGGGGATGGGGATGGGGATGGGGATGGGGATGGGGATGGGGATGGGGGTGAGGATGGGGATGGGATGGAGATGAGGTTGAAGATGGGGATGGGGATGGGGGATGAGGTTGAAGATGGGGATGGGGATGGGGATGGGGATGGGGATGAAGATGGGGATGGGGGATGGGGATGGGGATGGGGATGGGGATGGGGATGGGGGATGGGGATGGGGATGGGGATGGGGGATGGGGATGGGGATGGGGATGAAGATGGGGATGGGGGATGGGGATGGGGATGGGGATGGGGGTTGGGGATGGGGGTTGGGGATGGGGATGGGGGATGGGGATGGGGGATGGGGATGAAGATGGGGATGGGGGTTGGGGATGGGGGTTGGGGATGGGGATGGGGATGGGGATGGGGGTTGGGGATGGGGATGGGGATTGGGATGGGGATGGGGATGGGGGTTGGGGAAGGGGATGGGGATGGGGATGGGGGATGGGGATGGGGATGGGGATGGGGATGGGGATGGGGATGGGGATGGGGATGGGGATGGGGATGGGGATGGGGATGGGGATGGGGATGGGGATGAAGATGGGGATGGGGGATGGGGATGGGGATGGGGATGGGGATGGGGGATGGGGATGGGGATGGGGGATGGGGATGGGGATGGGGATGGGGATGGGGATGGGGATGGGGATGAAGATGGGGATGGGGATGGGGGATGGGGGATGAGGTTGAAGATGGGGATGGGGTTGAAGATGGGGATGAGGTTGAAGATGGGGATGGGGATGGGGGGGGATGGGGATGGGGATGGGGATGGGGATGGGGTGGGGTTGGGGATGGGGATGGGGATGGGGATGGGGATGGGGATGGGGATGGGGATGGGGGTGGGGATGGGGGATGGGGATGGGGGATGGGGATGGGGATGGGGATGGGGTGAGGATGGGGATGGGGATGGGGGATGGGGATGGGGATGGGGATGGGGGATGAGGTTGAAGATGGGGATGGGGATGGGGATGGGGATGGGGATGGGGATGGGGATGGGGATGGGGATGGGGATGGGGTGAGGATGGGGATGGGATGGGGATGAGGTTGAAGATGGGGATGGGATGGGGATGAGGATGAGGTTGAAGATGGGGATGGGGATGGGGATGAGGTTGAAGATGGG
>OX465121.1:7104176-7126676 GCA_949987565.1 Luidia sarsii
GAGAGAGAGAGAGGGGAGGAGGAGGAGGAGGAGGAGAGAGAGAGAGAGAGAGAGAGAGAGAGGGGAGGAGGAGGAGGATAGAGAGAGGGTGGGGGAGAGAGAGGAGGAGTGAGAGAGGGGATAGAGAGAAAGGGGAGGGGGAGAGGGGAGAGAGACAGGGAGAGGGGGAAGAAAGAGGGTAAGATAGAGAGAGGGAGAGACAGGGAGAATGAGAGGGTGAGAGAGGGGAGAGAGAAGGGAGAAAGAGAATGGGAGGGTGAGAGAGGGGAGAGAGAAGAGAGAGAGAGGGGGGAATATGGAACAAGAGTTACTTGATTGAATTGGTGAGCAACTTGTGGTACATGTAGGTAGAAGAGGGAGAAGGAATGGGGTTAACGGGGGAGAGGGAATGGGCTGAGGATTTGGTTAAGATTTGGGGAATGGGTATGGGGTGGGGTTTGGGGTACATTTCTAGGGGAAGAGATTGTGTTTGAGGATAAGGGAAGGGAGGGTTAGGGGCAAAGGATTGGGGGTAGGGAGAGGTAAAGGATGGGTTAGGGGCAAAGGATTGGGGGTAGGGAGAGGTAAAGGATGGGTTAGGGGCAAGGGATATGGGGGTAGGGAGAGGTAAAGGATGGGTTAGGGGCAAGGGATTGGGGGTAGGGAGAGGTAAAGGACGGGTTAGGGGCAAGGGATTGGGGGTAGGGAGAGGTAAAGGATGGGTTAGGGGCAAGGGATTGGGGGTAGGGAGAGGTGAAGGATGGGTTAGGGGCAAGGGATTGGGGGTAGGGAGAGGTAAAGGATGGGTCAGGGGCAAAGGATTGGGGGTAGGGAGAGGTAAAGGATAGGTCGGGGGCAAAGGATTGGGGGTATGGAGAGGTAAAGGATGGGTTAGGGGCAAGGGATTGGGGATAAGGAGAGGTGAAGGATGGGTTACGGGCAAAGGATATGGGGTAGGGAGAGGTAAAGGACGGGTTAGGGGCAAGGGATTGGGGGTAGGGAGAGGTAAAGGATGGGTCAGGGGAAAAGGATTGGGGGTAGGGAGAGGTAAAGGACGGGTTAGGGGCAAGGGATTGGGGGTAGGGAGAGGTAAAGGACGGGTCGGGGGCAAGGGATTGGGGGTAGTGTGAGGTGAGGGTTTTGAAAAGGGTTAGGTCGAGAGGAAAGCGGTTTTGGGGGCGGGAATCTTTAGGAGGGCCGGGATCGGATTGAGGGGTGGGTGGGTGGGGTGGGGGACTCGGACAAGGCGGGGCGGGGCGGCGGGTGCTGGAGACGGTCGCCGGGACTCACTTCTCCCTGGGGATGGCGAACCAGTACTCGGGCAGCTTATGCTGGCGCTTGTTGCCGCCCGCTTTGGCGCCTCCCGAGCCCGCGCCGGGGAAGGTCTTGCTCATGGGCCGGCCCACCCGCAGGCAGAGGTAGAGCGGGGGGTCGTCGTAGCGCTGGGCGGGCTTGGGCAGGTACTCTGTCAAGAGGAACATAGAGGACACAGCTGACCATACGGGACCGGTCGGCGACGCCAGAGGCGAGGCTTTCGGGAAGGACACACGACAAACGGGGTCGAAAAGAAGAAGAAAAAAAACAGAAGGAAAAAAAAAAACACACCACGAACGAAAACGAAAACGGAAAAAAAAAAGAGGGAGGAGGTATTGGGTAAGCAATCTACAGTAGTCTACATGTAACTGGGATTTGGAAACGCAAAATATTCTACACGGTAGCCAAGCATAAGGGTGGAGAGGCAGTACACAGGACAGACTGGGGTTAGTCTCGACAAAACTGGATTTGTTTCAGAAGGAGGGTGGGGGGGTAAATGCACACGTACACAGGGTATTGATATTGAAGTATTCAGGACAGAGTCAGATGAACTGAAGTGAGTTTGATGGTGCCCAAATATGTGGATGAGTGGTCATGTTTAAGATTTTCGAATGAAAAGTGGAGACTACCGTCCAAACTCTGCCCTGTAGCCCTCCATTTGCCTTTCTACTCACTGTCAAGTAATTGCACCCAAACTTGGCTGAGTACCGTACATAAATACATAATGTATGTATTTTTCTTCCAGTACTTATGGACAAGTATTTGAACTCATTGCAGTCATGCAGACTGCAGTATGCTCATGGCCAAGCAATTGCACTCATACTCGCGACAAAGTCATCTCCAAGTACTGTACATGTGCGTACTTGTACACAAACTTATGGCTAAGTACACATGTACTGTAAATGTACCATGACCAAGCAATATACCGGTACATGTACATGTACAGTGTACATGTACAGTGTACATGTACACTTGCACACACACTTACGGCCAAGTACAGTAAGTGAGAGAGGGTGCCCAAATGTACAGTACTGTACAGTAGTTGCCCACATCCGGTGTCTAGCCCAAGGTACAGTGTACATGCACCTAATTTGATGAACAGTGAATGATGCAATGTACATGTACATGTACATGTACATGTCCATGTACATGTACATGTACATGTGTAGAGAGCTCTTAGGACATTTTCTGCGTGCACCATGGGTAATTAAAAAACAACCCGGAGTGTCAGCACTGAGCCTTGACCCAACCCACAGCGTGTATCGGGCAGCCCAGTGTATGCAGGCAATCGGACAGCCTTGTGTATGCAGGCAATCGGACAGCCCAGTGTATGCAGGCAATCGGGCAGTCTAGTGTACAGTACATGTATGCAGGCAATCTGGCAGCCCAGTGTATGCAGGCAATCGGACAGCCCAGTGTACATGTATGCAGGCAATCGGGCAGCCCAGTGTATGCAGGCAATCGGACAGCCCAGTGTACAATATGCAGGCAATCGGACAGCCCAGTGTACAATATGCAGGCAATCGGACAGCCCAGTGTATGCAGGCAATCGGGCTGCCCAGTGTATGCAGGCAATCGGACAGCCCAGTGTACAATATGCAGGCAATCGGACAGCCCAGTGTACAATATGCAGGCAATCGGACAGCCCAGTGTATGCAGGCAATCGGACAGCCCAGTGTATGCAGGCAATCGGGTTGCCCAGTGTAAGCAGGCAATCGGGCAGTACATGTACATGCACGGTACATTGTAAGCAGTTCAAAACTCGCAGGCAGGTACATGTATGGGAGGGGCTCTTCAACTGCACTACACTGGTCTACACAGCAAGGAGGATGGGAACGCTCAAATATGAACAATACAAACTCATATTGCTTGGCACTATACATGTACTACACTTGCTATTCAAGATGCCAATGGGATACCATGGACAAGGGATACGTACATGTACAAATGGCACTGGGAATTGTTCAGAAACCAAACCGGGGTTGTTAAGTACAAGAACACAGGTACGATTCCTCATAGCCTCTATCTACATGTACATGTACTGGTACCGGTAGTTGGGGGTTACACGTACGTGGACAAACAGCTATCATGCAGGGACGACCATTGAGTGACAGTCCCGCGTACAGTAAATGCAGGTTAACTACCCCCAACCCCCCCCCCCAAAAAAAAAACCCCAACAAATCAGGTTCTTCAATGATTGTCGACAGGTGTACTCGTACACAGTGCAATTCAGCAGTTAAGGGTTCAAAATGCTTCTGACTGGCGCCCGCACACACGGCAAAGACTAGTTGACTATCAAGGGAGGCCACCATCTAAAGGCTGGGTAGCTCAGATAGTAAGAGTGCTGGTACTGGTATGCAAAACAAGAGGTCTCGGGTTCAAATCCCGGTCAAGTACAAGTTTTCTTTGCAAATTTTTCAATCATAGTATGCTAAGGGGGGCCTATCATTTTGATAATAGACATGCAACATGTATTCTGATTAATGATGGGAGAAAAAATAAAAATGGCTATTTTTTTTTTTTTTTTTTTTTTTTAACAAAGGGGTATTGTCTCTTTTTCTCTTCTAAGGTCCAATCCCCCCCCCCTGGCAAGGGTGCGACAACAGGGCTTAAGGGAAATGGAATTGTTACCCTTCTTCCTTATAGACTGATGACTTTTCAATGCAGTCCCCTCTTTTGTCTCAGTTTGCAAGTCTTCCTCTTTGGGTTCACCGTCTTGAGAGGAGGGGGGAGGTTGAAGAGGAAAGAGAGAGAGAATGGAAACAGAAACACATACAAAAAAATGGATGAAAAATCGAAAAACTAAAAATCGACAAATCAAACTGACTTTGACAGATAGGGGGTGTGGCGTGCCTTGAGAAAATACACGTATTCTGTGGACTGTATAACTTCCTAATTACACATGAGCACAACAATAATATGTGCATTGCAATGAACTTACATGTATCAATCTTGTAATCATTATGATAATTGATGTTTCAGAATGACACTCTTGCACTAGTGCTGCGTGCCTGGAACCCTCCTCAATCCTCCACAATCCTCCACAATCCTCCAATGTGAGTTTGTGCAAGATCCTCACTGCCTCAATCCTCCACAATCCTCCAATATGAGTTTGTGCATGTACAGGTACATAGGTACCCCACTGCCTCAACATAAAATGATCCTTTGTTTATAGACAGTAAATTGAGTTTTTTGCTAGCCCGCAGCAAGTTTTACTAGCCCTGTATAATTAATATTGAATTTAACAAAAGGTTATGAGGCAACGGTTTTTGTTGCCACACCGCTGTCTACTTTTTACTAGACCGCCAGGCTAGCAAAGTGGGTCATTTTACTAGCCCACAGCCATTTTTACTAGACAATGACCGCCGGGCTAGTGCTAAGGTCGAGCACTGACCTTTCTGTCAACCTTTCTTAATTTTTTTTTAATTTTTTTTTTACAAGATTTGGCTCATGAGAATTTATGACGGAAAGGCATTCATAAAAGGCTTTGCAAACTGACAGTGTTCCTAAAAAAAAAAAAAAATGTCTGGGTCTAAAAATTTGATTCAAAAAATAAATTATGGTCTCACCATTAACATAATGTTTTTAAAATAGGCTCATGAGAATTGACTGCCCAGGGTAAGGTATTCAAGAAAGCTTTGCAATCAAATCATGTCCCGTGCGAAGAAAACCAAAAACGGTCTGAATCTAAAATCAACTTGAATAAAAAAATAAAAAATACAAAGAGGTCACCCCAAGATATACAGAAGCGAAAGTCAATTCAATCCATGATGCAAACAATCCTACTGTATTTACAAAATGCGATGCAAAGGTATTCTAAAGGATGTATACAAACTGTATGGGGCATCACATGCTGATGGAAAAAAAACCCACAATGTTTGTCACGACAACATAGGAAAACATGATTTTCTCACCAAGGTGCAACTCTCAAAGGGCCCTACAGAAAGCCGGCTAGTCTCGCTACATGTATGAATATACTGTACATGTACGCTCCATCGCCTGAGCTAAGAAATCGCTCGCAAATCTACACGCCAAATCTCACGCCACCAACCACACAGCCCTCTCTGATCTAGGGACACGGCCATTAAAAAAAAGGGCAGCTTGCATTTTTACGGCCTCCATAAAAAAAAGGGGAGAAAACTGCGGGTTGTTGAATATAAGTAACCGATCAAAGGATTGTCTGGTTCAATGACACATCTTTTACCCGCAAAAAAACAAAACAAAAAAAACAACAATAAAAACCGGGGATCACAGAACTAGAGACAAACTGATGAGGACAAACTTGCTGGTTGATAAATGCTGTGAATAAAACCAAGCATTGGCCGGCCAATGTGTGCGTATCTGTGGGAGGGAGGAAATACCGGGATGTGTATGAAGGTCTGACAGTGGCAGAAGAGTTCAGGTACATGTACATGTGTATAGGCATTAGAATTGACAACATGCTTTTGGTATTGGTACTAATTACTGGTCTTGCTACAGTACATGTACATGTACTGTACGTGTGTACATGTACAGTGTACAGTGTACATCATCATGTACATGTATGTAAACATGTTCATGTACATGTACACGTACACACATGTACAATGTACATGTTGGCATTGGTACCATTAGTACAGTAGTATACATGTGTAATTGGTATCCTGGTATTGGTAGTACATGTACATGTACATGTACATGTACATGTATGTACATGTACATGTACATGTACACACAAATAATGTATTTAATATGTACAGTACATACATGTACATGTACAGTAGGTATTAATGTGGTATTATATTCACTGAAAGAAATGTACATGTACATGTACATAAAAAACTACATACAGTAAACGCAGGTGACAGAATTCTGTGGATACAGTACATGTGTACAGTACATGTGTACAGTACATGTGTACAGTACATGTACATGTACAGTAGTAAGAAAAAAGACTTACTGTTTTGTACATACCGTACAGTATAGAGATGGCTTGGTCAGTCCAGTAGGAATGCTGTCAGTTGGATCTACAGTGTAACAGTGCCTAGAGCTAGGGGCTACACTACAGTCAAACACAATTCATGTACATGTACATGTACATGTACCCTGTGTACATGTGTCTAGGCACAGCTGCATGTGAGTGTCACTGTCAGACATGCAAATATCGCGGTGTGCTGGCATGGGGCTGGGCTGTATACACTGAGCATATGACACATACAAGTCCACATGTACATGTACATGTACTGTACATGTACACGCAGAGCTGAAAAGTTACATTATATACTGTACCTGTGTACATGTACACATGTACTTGCTGTACATGTACATGTACATGTACATGTACATGTACATGTACATTTGTACACATGAGTACATACACTGTACATGTACAGTGTGTACATGTACATGTACATGTATGTACAGTACATGTACATGTAGGCCTACATGCACAGAGCATGACCATGATGACATGGCTGGGCAAACTTCCTGTGATAAATATAGGACATGACTGAATCCCAAAGGGCCGGGGTGTACCGTATATGATATGAGTACCGGTATGTGAATGACTACTGGTACATGTACATGTACTGTACAAGTGTACGTGTACATTGTAATACTGTATATTTGAGAAAGCAGGACCTTTCTCAAAAGGTCCTGCTAGGATCGAAATCTCAGGCCCTGCAATTAATTTTTGATGTCAGCGTGTAAAACTGTTTCACTTCTTCCTTTCCCAAAAGTGTGATGGATACATGTAGATCCAAATACATAAGTCTCACATGATGGAGAAAAATGTCTGAAAATCTGCTTTCACACTTCAAAACCGCTGTTTTTTTTGTTTTGTTTTTTATAGAAAGTACCGGTGTTCAAATACAGCCAGTTTTTCCGGTCTATGGCGACAAATTGCACGTGTTCACGTCGGGCGTCTCAGTTTCTAAAGAAACCCACTGGAGTGGACATAACTAGGGGGGGGGGAGGGGGAATGGGCCAGAATTCTGCTTACCATTTACAGCGGCATCGCAGATTACAAGATTATATCGGCTCCGGTAAATGAAAGATCCTTGGGATTCGTTACTGTACCACAAGCACACTCACAGATACTGGCTACCAGTGTACACGTACAGTACATGCATATGTACAGTACATGTACATACTGTAACATTGTACATATGTAGATATCGTACAGTGTCCATGTACATGTACATGTACAGTGCATTATACTGTGTACGCATTGACATGATCGAGCACAACCCTCGATGGCACAACGTACGGTAAATGTACCGTACACTTACACGTATGTACAGTACATGTACATGTACAAGTACATGTACATGTACGGTACTGTATGTGTTGTGTAGTGAATTTCTATTAAAACCACACACTGCTGACAGTCACACACGACAAGGATCCCGTCTATAATTTTGCTTTCACTCAAAACAATGGCATCCCAATGGGATTTGTTTTATTTTTTTTTGATTATTTTTTTTTCAACAGGGTTACCGGCTGCTGGCACCAACGCGTGTTTGTTTGTAACAGTTCAGGCAGCAAGATGAAAAAAACAACAACTAATAACAACGCCACATGGTGCCAAATGTGAAACAGCCAGGCCAGCTGCTGTGGGATGCTCCATTGTATTGTATGTAGAATTAATCTAGGCTTGATGAAATGATGAATGCTCTGGTACATGTACATGTACATGCCCGTGAACTTTTACCTTTGCAAATGTACAGGGGTACGAATGTACAAGGGATCTTTTCAGAACCACACATACTGTATACACTTTACTCACAAAATAGAGAATTTTACATGGTGTCACTGCAAACCTACATGTATTACTCCTGCTTCTCTCACGTCCATCCAAACCTTCAAATCTCATTTGGGTATGCACATGTAAGATGAAGACACATCAACATTTTATGTGGAACTCAATGAGAGTTTGCCCTACATGTATGTAAACCTGTACTAACGGACATTCTAACCATTCTCTGGGAATTTTCTTCTTCTGTTTTGTCCTGACAGGATGGAAAAACCAAGCCTTTCGAATTTCTCAGTTTTCTCAATCTTCAGTTGATGGCACAACCTATTTCTTTCCCAGGTGAAATTCGCTACGTTTTGAGGACACGGCATTTAAACCGACTCCTCTTTTTGTCTTAAATTTAAGTGGGCCTGACGTTTCGATCCTAGCAGGACCTTTCTCAACAGCAGAAAGGTCCTTTTTTTTCTCCATCAGACCCGGAGTGTTCCTTTAAAGAAACACCTCCAACGTTAACAGGCTGTACGAATATTGATCACCCCTCTTTCTTTCCTGGGGGGGGGGGGGGGGGGGTGAGAGAAGTCCGCTATGCGCTGCTGTATAAACACAAGCAGTCCTTCCGTCCATTCCTCTGTGCACAATACGCAGCGCAGCGACGTCTGTACTCGGTCTATGGCGGGAAAATCTATTCAATGCATGAAGCCCTATGCCAGTATGCTGGATATTCTTACCGTAGAATTCCAACGCGCAGTTCTGTACATCTGCTAGGTTGATTCCCCCCCTCTCATACAGTAAGTTAATTTTCCAATCAAGTGACTAGCAATCTGTTTCGCGGTGATCAAATTATCCCTACAAATGAACACATGTTCACTCTACTTTTTTTTTTTTTTTTTACTTTTTAAATTTTTTTAGATTGGGAATCAAATTGCGCGGGGTAATTTCTGGGCGGGCATTAATTTACGATCTGGAGTTACCGTCGCAGGCGCGCGGGTTCCTGCATATCGGTGGCGCGGCCTTCACCGGCCAGCTTGAAATGAGAGCGCGCATATCAACATAATCGTGTCAGTCGGAGCGCGGCGCCGCGGCGCGGTAGCACGTCTGCGTAAGTACATGCATTCTGCCTTCAGGCCTCCGACGGCTAACTTATCATCCACATCGCTCTCGATCCACTCACTCCTGCCTCCAGCTCACACACTCTCACCCGCTCACACTCTCACCTGCACTCGCGAGATTAGTACCAAATTCCCATCACGAGCCGTCATACTTACGACCAGATTTCAATCGACGAGTCAGCAATCCGGAGATAATTTTATCCTTTTTTTTTACTTTTTTTTTTTTTCGCGTCGAAACCCATTCATAGCACTTGGGGAACCCCCATCATCATCATCGGTCGACCAGAATCGGTGTACAAAAAAAAAAAAGAAGAAGAAGGAGAAGAAGAAAGAGAAAAATCCACTCGTTCAGCGTCGACGGATTAATGCGCGCACGTACGAGTGCGCGTCACCTCTCGGAGCGGCACAGGCACACGGGTTGGACGGATGACAGATTGGATTGCACAGCCGAAAAAATAACAACAACACTAGCTGAGCTATAAATCCTTGATCCTTCGTACACGTACATGTGTAGCTTCTGCTGTCAGATGTGCCTGCATCTGTAGGCCCTGACACTGTACGGCAACGGCCGTGTACTGTATTGCACACCCAGTACAGATACTGGACGTCTCGCCAGTCAAATGCCTGCCACTGGGTACAAGTACAACCTGACAATGCTACAATGCCAGCCAGTAGGGGTCATGTACATGTATCCCTCGATGGGACATCTGCCAAGGTAAACACTCCAAGGAGAAAAACAAAAAGGGGGGGGGGGAAATTGGGAAGAAAGAGGACGAGTATTAAGATCTTCAAATAGGCTGCTAGGCAGAAGTCACAGATATCCTTTGGCCAGAGAGGCGGCCAGTAGCCCAGTAGGCAGAAGTCACAGATATCCTATGGCCAGAGAGACGGCCAGTAGCCCAGTAGGCAGAAGTCACAGATATCCTATGGCCAGAGAGACGGCCAGTAACCCAGTAGGCAGAAGTCACAGCATATCCTATGGCCAGAGAGGCGGCCAGTAGCCTAGTAGGCAGAAGTCACAGATATCCTATGGCCAGAGACGGCCAGTAGCCCAGTAGGCAGAAGTCACAGATATCCTATGGCCAGAGAGACGGCCAGTAGCCCAGTAGGCAGAAGTCACAGATATCCTTTGGCCAGAGAGGCGGCCAGTAGCCCAGTAGGCAGAAGTCACAGATATCCTTTGGCCAGAGAGGCAGCCAGTAGCCCAGTAGGCAGAAGTCACAGATATCCTTTGGCCAGAGAGGCGGCCAGTAGCCCAGTAGGCAGAAGTCACAGATATCCTTTGGCCAGAGAGGCGGCCAGTAGCCCAGTAGGCAGAAGTCACAGATATCCTTTGGCCAGAGAGGCGGCCAGTAGCCCAGTAGGCAGAAGTCACAGATATCCTTTGGCCAGAGAGGCGGCCAGTAGCCCAGTAGGCAGAAGTCACAGATATCCTATGGCCAGAGAGACGGCCAGTAGCCCAGTAGGCAGAAGTCACAGATATCCTTTGGCCAGAGAGGCGGCCAGTAGCCCAGTAGGCAGAAGTCACAGATATCCTTTGGCCAGAGAGGCGGCCAGTAGCCCAGTAGGCAGAAGTCACAGATATCCTTTGGCCAGAGAGACAGTCAGCGTCCGCCAAGCAAACACACAGTGAAAGAAAATCCCCAACCTGGTACTCAAGTCAGATACATACATGAATAGAGGGTCACTACTCGGACATACCGGTACATGTGTACATGTACATGTACGTACATGTACATGTAGGCAGGAGTCACAAATATCCGTCAGCCTTGCAGCACTGAAAGAGGTCAAATGAAAGACAATCCTGGTGCGCAGTAACTCCCCCGAGGTACAATGTACATGTACATGTACATGTACGTGTAGACCGTAAGGTGCCCATACACTGTATGCACAGGGAGAGGTTATTGATCATTCCCCCATCCTACTACGGTAGCACCACTGCACACTGCCGCTACTGTACCTAAAGTCTAACTGTATGCACCCCACAGCAGAGAAAACGCGACAAGATGCCGTCCTTGTTTTGTCGTCGGACAAGTTGGGGATGCGATCTGGGCACCGCGGTCAGCTTGCGCCAACCGTACAGTGCGTAATACACATGTACAGTCAGACAGTGCGTTGTGTGTACAGTACTTGTACATGCACACGCACAGTGCCTATGTGTACATGTACACTGGCCTATCCGCTCCAGTGCTCTGATACTGTGCTCAGTTGCACGCATATATAAGTGGACAGACAGAGAGAGGGAGAGAGGGAGAGGGGGGAGAGAGGGAGGGGGGGGGAGAGGGAGAGGGAGAGAGAGGGGGAGATGGAGAAGAATAAAGAGAGAGGGGAGAGAGAGGGAGAGGGAGGGAGAGAGAGGGATAGAGAGAGAGGGGGAGAGGGAGAAGGATAAAGAGAGAGGGAGAGAGAGGGAGAGAGAGGGATAGAGAGAGAGAAAGAGGGAGAGAGGGAGAAGGATAAAGGGAGAGGGAGAGAGAGAGAGGAAGATAGAGTGAGAGAGAGAGGGAGAGAGGAAGATACACACCACACAGTAAAGGGAGAGAGGGAGATAGGGAGAGGGAGAGAGGGAGAGAGGGGGACAGGGAGAGGGAGAGAGAGATAGAGAGAGGGAGAGAGAGGGATAGAGAGAGAAGGATAAAGAGAGAGGGATAGAGAGAGAGAAAGAGGGAGAGAGGGAGAAGGATAAAGGGAGAGGAAGAGAGAGAGGAAGATAGAGTGAGAGAGAGAGGGAGAGAGGGAGAGGGGGGAGAGGGAGAGGGAGAGAGAGGGGGAGATGGAGAAGGATAAAGAGAGAGGGGAGAGAGAGGGAGAGAGAGGGATAGAGAGAGAGGGGGGAGAGGGAGAAGGATAAAGAGAGAGGGAGAGAGAGGGAGAGAGAGGGATAGAGAGAGAGAAAGAGGGAGAGAGGGAGAAGGATAAAGGGAGAGGGAGAGAGAGAGAGGAAGATAGAGTGAGAGAGAGAGGGAGAGAGGAAGATACACACCACACAGTAAAGGGAGAGAGGGAGATAGGGAGAGGGAGAGAGGGAGAGAGGGGGACAGGGAGAGGGAGAGAGAGATAGAGAGAGGGAGAGAGAGGGATAGAGAGAGAAGGATAAAGAGAGAGGGATAGAGAGAGAGAAAGAGGGAGAGAGGAAGAAGGATAAAGGGAGAGGAAGAGAGAGAGGAAGATAGAGTGAGAGAGAGAGGGAGAGAGGGAGAGGGGGGGAGAGGGAGAGGGAGAGAGAGGGGGAGATGGAGAAGGATAAAGAGAGAGGGGAGAGAGAGGGAGAGAGAGGGAGAGAGAGGGATAGAGAGAGAGAGGGGGAGAGGGAGAAGGATAAAGAGAGAGGGAGAGAGAGGGAGAGAGAGGGATAGAGAGAGAGGGGGAGAGGGAGAAGGATAAAGAGAGAGGGGAGAGAGAGGGATAGAGAGAGGGGGGAGAGGGAGAAGGATAAAGAGAGAGGGAGAGAGAGGGAGAGAGAGGGAGAGAGAGGGATAGAGAGAGAGAAAGAGGGAGAGAGGGAGAAGGATAAAGGGAGAGGGAGAGAGAGAGAGGAAGATAGAGTGAGAGAGAGAGGGAGAGAGGAAGATACACACCACACAGTAAAGGGAGAGAGGGAGATAGGGAGAGGGAGAGAGGGAGAGAGGGGGACAGGGAGAGGGAGGGAGAGATAGAGAGAGGGAGAGAGAGGGATAGAGAGAGAAGGATAAAGAGAGAGGGATAGAGAGAGAGAAAGAGGGAGAGAGGAAGAAGGATAAAGGGAGAGGAAGAGAGAGAGGAAGATAGAGTGAGAGAGAGAGGGAGAGAGGGAGAGGGGGGAGAGGGAGAGGGAGAGAGAGAGAGAGGAAGATAGAGTGAGAGAGAGAGGGAGAGAGGAAGATACACACCACACAGTAAAGGGAGAGAGGGAGAGGGAGAGGGAGAGAGGGAGAGAGGGGGACAGGGAGAGGGAGAGAGAGATAGAGAGAGGGAGAGAGAGGGATAGAGAGAGAAGGATAAAGAGAGAGGGATAGAGAGAGAGAAAGAGGGAGAGAGGGAGAAGGATAAAGGGAGAGGAAGAGAGAGAGGAAGATAGAGTGAGAGAGAGAGGGAGAGAGGAAGATACACACCACACAGTAGAGGGAGAGAGGGAGATAGGGAGAGGGAGAGAGGGAGAGGGAGAGAGGGGGACAGGGAGAGGGAGAGAGAGATAGAGAGAGGGAGACGGAGAGGGGTAGAGAGAGAGGGGGAGAGGGAGAAGGATAAATAGAGAGGGAGGAGAGAGGGAGAGATAGAAAGAGAGAGGGAGAGAGAGAGAGAGAGGAAGAGAGAGAGAGGGAGAGAGATAGAGAGAGAGAGGGAGAGGGAGAGGGAGAGGGAGAGGGAGAGGGAGAGGGAGAGGGAGAGGGAGAGAGAGATAGAGATAGAGAGAGGGAGAGGGGAATAGAGAGAGAGAGAGAGAGAGAAGGGGGGGGGAGAGAGGAATAGAGGAAGGGCGGGGGTAGTCTAAGGGATAAAAATCAATCTGGTTCAAGAAACAGCTTGAACCGTTGACACTTATGATCCTTCCCCACCCCACCCTCTGTGATCCATTCAATTTGCCGAGATTTACATAACGGCATTGATTAGGTAGCTGGATCCCTGGAGAGAATTGGAGGGGGGCAGGGCGGGAGGGGGGGGGGTAGGAAGGCCAGAAGTAGGGGGGGGGGGTAATAGACCTTGTGATGAGACACACTGTACAGTGTGCATATACCATTTACATGTAAGATACCAGATCCCCAGCGTGACTGCAAAACATCGTCCACTAGAGTACATGTTTTTTTTCCCCTTCGCTGAACTCGCACCAGAAGAAGAAAAGAAAAAAACCCAGGAGTGATTCAATTAGACGCCTAGATGGTGTCCGTGCACACGGCCAATGATATCCCAGGGTACATCATTAAGTATGCGCATTATATGCGAATGAGCCAATAATTCCGAGGTTCACAGATTAAGGAAATCACTCCTACAGTAGCTTGGAAAAAGGCTTTTTATCATACTAGAAGGTTTAAGTTCATGGATCTATAGAATACGGTACATCCTTGACAATCTGTACTACGGTACAGTCAATGTACCCATTACTAGACGCCAAACACATTGATGGTTTCTGATGTGTATTAAAACTCACAGGCTTTATGGGACAAAACGGGTACAGTCATGACAGTACAATGTACATTGTAAGTGTGGCTTCGAAACTCCCAACTTCAGCGGTCAAAAAAAAAACATGCCAAAAATAAAACAAAAAATAGAATTCAAGAAAATGAAAAAAATCCAGCATTGAGAAAAAGTAATGCATTTCTAGATCTGCCTGCACCATTTCTGGAAAATGCAAACAGAATGTGACCTGCATGTAGTTCAATTATCCCACGTCCAACTTACGATATCTATAAAACATCCTTCAATCTAGCACAACCACAACAAACATTACTCATTACTCTCTTCAATCAAATGATCAGCTATCACCAGGCTCACTCTAAATTCCTCATTCATTCTTTTTTTATTTTTTTTATTTTTTTAGGATTTTAGGAATGAGAAACTCGTCCCAGTTTGCAGATAGGACTGAAATAAAACATCTTTTTTTTTTCAGGCATGAAGGGGAAAAAAATCTTTAATTTGTTATTTTTTTAGAATTTTTTTTTTAATGAAAGCCGCCCAATACAAGGGCACAAAAGGATACTCAAGGTGAGAGCTAAAAGAAAGGAGTAAGAAGATCCAGGAGTAAACAATAGATCAGGAGGAAGAGAGATGAACGTTTGAAGTTACAATGTATCAGAAAGGCAATCGGGCAAAGCACTGAGTATACAGTGCAGACTGTACATGTACATGTACATTGGCGAAGGGCAAATCCTCATCGAATAAGCAAACCCCCCCATTGAATCACATTCTCACAGATGCAAATCACCAGGCAATCGGGCAAAGCACTGAGTATACAGTGCAGACTGTACATTGGCGAAGGGCAAATCCTCATCAAATAAGCAAACCCCCCATTGAATCACATTCTCACAGATGCAAATCACCAGGCAATCGGGCAAAGCACTGAGTATACAGTGCAGACTGTACATTGGCGAAGGGCAAATCCTCATCAAATAAGCAAACCCCCCCCATTGAATCACATTCTCACAGATGCAAATCACCAGGCAATCGGGCAAAGCACTGAGTATACAGTGCAGACTGTACACTGGCGAAGGGCAAATCCTCATCGAATAAGCAAACCCCCCCATTGAATCACATTCTCACAGATGCAAATCACCAGGCTATCGGGCAAAGCACTGAGTATACAGTGCAGACTGTACATTGGCGAAGGGCAAATCCTCATCGAATAAGCAAACCCCCCATTGAATCACATTCTCACAGATGCAAATCACCAGGCAATCGGGCAAAGCACTGAGTATACAGTGCAGACTGTACATTGGCGAAGGGCAAATCCTCATCGAATAAGCAAACCCCCCATTGAATCACATTCTCACAGATGCAAATCACCAGGCAATCGGGCAAAGCACTGAGTATACAGTGCAGACTGTACATTGGCGAAGGGCAAATCCTCATCGAATAAGCAAACCCCCATTGAATCACATTCTCACAGATGCAAATCACCAGGCAATCGGGCAAAGCACTGAGTATACAGTGCAGACTGTACATTGGCGAAGGGCAAATCCTCATCGAATAAGCAAACCCCCCATTGAATCACATTCTCACAGATGCAAATCACCAGGCAATCGGGCAAAGCACTGAGTATACAGTGCAGACTGTACATTGGCGAAGGGCAAATCCTCATCGAATAAGCAAACCCCCCATTGAATCACATTCTCACAGATGCAAATCACCAGGCAATCGGGCAAAGCACTGAGTATACAGTGCAGACTGTACATTGGCGAAGGGCAAATCCTCATCGAATAAGCAAACCCCCCATTGAATCACATTCTCACAGATGCAAATCACCAGGCAATCAGGCAAAGCACTGAGTATACAGTGCAGACTGTACATTGGCGAAGGGCAAATCCTCATCGAATAAGCAAACCCCCCATTGAATCACATTCTCACAGATGCAAATCACCAGGCAATCGGGCAAAGCACTGAGTATACAGTGCAGACTGTACATTGGCGAAGGGCAAATCCTCATCGAATAAGCAAACCCCCCATTGAATCACATTCTCACAGATGCAAATCACCAGGCAATCGGACTACACATCGGGGAAAGGCAAACCCTCATGCTACAAGTACTTCCCCATTCGGTGCTTTTCTGGGAGGGGGAGGGGGGGCTGTAATGTACATGTACTACAGAGCAAGTATCCAATAGACCGTGGTGCATTTGAGTTCCCAGAAAAAAATCCCAGACGGACATGTACCTTCAAAGTTGGTCCTGTTGTAGCCGAGGATCACCTCCTTGTTCACGTCCTTTGCCTCGGGGTCGGGGCGTGCGGGTCCGCCGCCGTCGCCCGCCGTACCCTCGGGCGTCTCCCCGTTGAGGCCGGGGGCGTCGTCGTCGTCGCCGGTCGCCGCGGCGACCCGCGGCTGCTCCTCGCAGGCCTCCTCGCTGGCCTGCCGTATCTGCAGCCCGGCCGCCCGGATGTCGCGCAACTCCCGCTCGGCGGCGCCGGCGTCGCGGACCGACTCGGCAATGTCCGGCACGACCGCCGCGCAGCGGGGACAGTCGCGGACGAACATCCCCGACGAGAAGTCCACGAAGCCGCGGGCGGGCGAGGTGGACGGCCCCCCGCCGCCGCCGCCGTCGTCGTCCGCTTCCAATCTCTTCTTCCAGTCTCTCGACCGGGCCGGGCCGCAGAAGGGGCAGCCCGCCGCGGCCTTCGGCCGGACGCCCGCCGACTCCGAGTCGGCCGGTGGGGCCCCCGATGGCGCCCCCGTCTCGCAAGATGGCGCCCCGCTGTCCTTGGCCGACTGCGCGGCCGACTCGATAACGTCTGGCAGGGCGCCGTTCGGGTCCGACGGAACCACCTGGTCGCCGGAGTCTCCGATTTCCGTGGCCGCGATGATCTCCGCAGGGTCGCCTACGACGACGGCGTCGTCAGTTCTCGGCTCCGGGGTGACGTCCCCGCCCTTCGCGCCGTCCGCGTTAGTACTGGTCGCGCTCTGGACAGCGCCCTCTGCGGTCGGTGGGCGGCACTGTTCGCTGGCCGGCTCGGCGCTTCCACCGTCGTCTTCCATTCCGGGGGCCGAGGGCGACTGGGGGGAGTCCCTCCCTGACTCTGCCGATGGATTGGAATTCTGGGACAGCCCTGCGTCTGAGTTGGTCCGTGGGAGGGCGTCGTCGGGGAGAGTCTGTGACGATTCTGCGGTGGGCGACGATGTCGCATCGGGCGATCCCAGTCCACCGGTCCCCATCTCGGTCGCACTGGCGGGGACATACACCGGGCAAGTACCGGGCTGCGGACTGCGACATTCAAAACAAACGACACGACGACACACGTCAAGGACCATTTGTGGTGGTAGCGCTTAAAAATAATCGTCTTTCGTAGTTCTCAACAGTTAGACTGCCTACATTCTAGCAGGACCTTTTCTCAAAGCCATTTTGCCTTTGAGAAAAAGGTCCTGCTAGGACTTAATATGTCAGGCCCTCGAACTTTTGAGATTTATGTACTGCAGCTCATTTTAGTCAGTGAGCAGTTTGCAACCGTTTTTTTTAATTTCCTTCTTTCGTAGTTGAGTGGTTCTGAAAAGAAATAGGGTAATGGTAGGTATAAGTAGGGTAAGAGGTAGAGAGAGAGGTCAGGGAATGGGGTAAGGGTAGGTGTAAGTAGGGTAAGAGGTAGAGAGAGAGGTCAGGGAATGGGGTAAGGGTAGGTGTAAGTAGGGTAAGAGGTAGAGAGAGAGGTCAGGGAATGGGGTAAGGGTAGGTGTAAGTAGGGTAAGAGGTAGAGAGAGAGGTCAGGGAATGGGGTAAGGGTAGGTGTAAGTAGGGTAAGAGGTAGAGAGAGAGGTCAGGGAATGGGGTAAGGGTAGGTGTAAGTAGGATATAAGAGGTAGAGAGAGGTCAGGGAATGGGGTAAGGGTACATGTAGGTGTAAGTAGGGTAAGAGGTAGAGAGAGAGGTCAGGGAATGGGGTAAGGGTAGGTGTAAGTAGGGTAAGAGGTAGAGAGAGAGGTCAGGGAATGGGGTAAGGGTAGGTGTAAGTAGGGTAAGACTAGAGGTAGAGAGAGAGGTCAGGGAATGGGGTAACGGTAGGTGTAAGTAGGGTAAGACAAGAGGTAGAGAGAGAGGTCAGGGAATGGGGTAAGGGTAGGTGTAAGTAGGGTAAGAGGTAGAGAGAGAGGTCAGGGAATGGGGTAAGGGTAGGTGTAAGTAGGGTAAGAGGTAGAGAGAGAGGTCAGGGAATGGGGTAAGGGTAGGTGTAAGTAGGGTAAGAGGTAGAGAGAGAGGTCAGGGAATGGGGTAAGGGTAGGTGTAAGTAGGGTAAGAGGTAGAGAGAGAGGTCAGGGAATGGGTTAAGGGTAGGTGTAAGTAGGGTAAGAGGTAGAGAGAGAATTCAGGGATAAGGGTAGGCTCGGGGGGGGGGAGGAGGTTAGGCATACCACTGCTCCTTTGTCTTCAGGTTCATGGCCGAGATGTCGTGGTACATGGCCGCTCCCCGCACGGCGTCCATCTGCGTAATGACCCCGTAGGGACTGGTGCCCCGCTCCTTGACCAGTGGGTCGGACACGTTGGGGTCAAACATGATGGCGTTGGGAGTGACCAGCATCGTGCCGCTGACCACACCCTGGGGTGAGCGAAAAAAAAAGGGGGGGGAAAGAGGGGAAAAGAGCTAGTAAGGCTTGGTCTGTGTATCTGCTAACTGGCAAAGAGCTATACATGTATATAAAGACTAGATACAGCTTTCAACCTGGCTCAAATCATGACAGTTTTCTTCATTCATTTAGTCACAAAACAAACGAACGAACAGAATGAGAAAGAGTGATATACAAAAAAACGAGAAAAAAAAAAAAAAAATTGGCAAAGAAAACTGGGACTGGACCAGGACCTGTGATTTTGCATACCAGCGCTCTTCCATGAATTAAGCAAAAAAAAACCAAATGAACGAACACACAAGATAATCTTAAATTAATACACAGAAGTGGCCAAACAAAAGCTTTCCACCATTCTCTATTTGTAAGATTACCCGGATTATGGGACAGTCTACCTCCTTGTGTTAGAGAACAACTCCTTTTTAACCTATCTAAGTTCCACAATAGTTGACGTAAGCACCTTCTCCTACCAGGTCAAGCCATTGAATTTCCTCCATAAAAATATGTATCAATATCTGTTCCCAGTAATTATCACATTCAAGTGCAATATATCCCATTTTTCGAAATTGTCCTAGCACTTTCAATTAGTGAACACTCTTATTTACTTGCTTTTTTGTATCCTTTTATTATCATTTTCGGTTTGTCGTGATTATTTGTTTGTGATATACAAAAATGTGGCAAACGGCTTACTGACTAAAATTACCAAAATGCAAATTCTTAAAGTTTAGTGGGCCTGACGTTTCGATCCTAGCAGGACCTTTCTCAAAGGCAGAGAAAGGTCCTGCTAGGATCGAAACGTCAGGCCCACTAAATTTCAAGATTATCTGTTTGTGACGCATGGTAACAATTGGAGAGCCACTTGATTGTGATTGAGTTCGCATTTTGGTAGTCCGTCAAGGCTGTTGCAATTGCATTTGTATTGTGTCGTCATTGCTTGTTTTCTTGTTGATGCCTTGAGTGACAATAAATGAAATGAAAATGAAATCAACAAGGCCGACGACGATGGCAACAAGACCACCCACCTCTCCGTCCGTGATGTATTTGACGTTCAGCTTGAGAAAGTTCTTGCTCTCCTCCGCATCCTCGTCGGTAGAGCGGTCCCGGATGACCCGGCCCGGCCGCGGCTCCGTCTCGTAGCGCAGGAGCGACTTGCGGCCGCGCTTGCGCGAGCTGGGCGTCTTCTCCTCTTTGCTCTTGGACTTGAGGAGGAGGAAGCGCTTGGCTCCTGTGGCCGTCTTGCTCTGGGTCGCCTTGGCGACGTCGGGCGACTGGCTGACCACTGGCAAGTCCTGACGACGCGCCGCAGGGGGGGGGGGGGGAATGTAATTTTTTAAAATAAAATCATAATAATCCCCATGAATGAGGGGAACTTGGTCCACTTCTGGGGATTCGAACCCGGTCCTTGAGTTTTATTCGAGATAGTCATAGGATGCTTAGTTGCATTCTCTTTGGAAAATTAGCTAAACTGAGACCGAGACCAAGACCGAGACCGAGTCCAAGACCAAGAGCGGACTGAGAACGAGACAGAGACAGAGACCAAGACCGAGACCAAGACCAAGACCAAGACCAAGAACGGACTGAGAATAAGACAGAGACCGAGACCGAGACCGAGACCAAGACAGAGACCAAGAACGAACTGAGAACAAGACAGAGACGGAGACGGAGACGGAGACGGAGACGGAGACGGAGACGGAGACGGAGACGGAGACGGAGACGGAGACAGAGACGGAGACAGAGACAGAGACAGAGACAGAGACAGAGACAGAGACAGAGACAGAGACCAAGACCAAGACAGAGACCAAGACCGAGAACAAGACAGAGACTCAGACTGAGACCAAGACCAAGAACGAACTGAAAACAAGACAGAGACCGAGACCGAGACCGAGACCGAGACCTAGACTGAGACCGAGAACAAACTGAGAACAAGACTGAGACGTAGATCGAGATCATGCTGGGGAGGGTGTCAGTCAGAAGCATTTTAACTCATCACACCCACATTATTTTTTTTTTCATTATTTTTTTCATTCAGATGCAAAACAACAGTTAGACAAAGCAAGTGAGTGTTTGCGGCAACACCATGCGAGCGTGCAAGCTGGGTGGTGTATTCCTGGAAGAGTTAGGGTTTCTGAGAAGAACTTGTGAGCAGAGAAAGGTGGCATGTAGGCAGGGTATCCAAGACCGCCCTCAAGCAAGAGAAAATGTTAACCTCCTCTTTTCCCAAGACAAGACGCACCTACATGTACATGTACTGTGCGACAGCGTCACCACAAAGCCCCACTCATTCTGCAGAATCCCGGCGACAAGCGAAGCTTTTGAGTCCCAATGACAAGCACCTGAAGCTAGCTCTAGAGGTTTGAGGGGTTCGGCGGCAATACGCCATTGTTTCCCTGACAACGAGGCACAGACAAGGACAAGGGTTTCTCTGTGATAGGCTGACAGCCCGATGCCAGACCACAGGCTTGAGCAAAGCTACAAAAGGGGACAGTGGGGGGGGGGGAGGCGCGTGTACACAGACAAACTGTACCAGGTGGGCAGAGCTTTGGGAGAAGATGCGTGCACGGATCTACGAGTACTATGTACGAAGGGGTAGAGGTGAAGGAGAAGAGACAGCAAGGGTGGGGGTTTGAACTTGTCGTGAAAGTTTTACCGTCTGCGTTTGTACGGGCTCCCGTTCCTCTTTCTGACTGACCACGGGCAAGTCCTGCATTTGCCGCACGACGAAGGAACAAGTTTGGTGGAGGAGGTTGGGGGGGGGGGGAAGAGGGACCAGTGAAAATGTCAATTCCTCACCGTTTTCTAGTCGACGGTCAACGGCAGAATGCGATTGCAACTTGCAAGCAAGTCTGCTATCAAGCAGTGGCAGTAATCTAAAGGGGTTCGGATCTAGCCGTGGCCCTGTGGCCAAATAACAGTTTGAAATTGTCTGAGGCCAGTTGAAGGCCATCCAACATGCAGGGTTTGGATCTAATGTAGCAGTGGCCCTGTGGCCAAATGGCAGTTTGAAACTGTCTGAGGCCAGTTGAAGGCCATCCAACATGCAGGGTTTGGATCTAGCAGTGGCCCTGTGGCCAAATAACAGTTTGAAATTGTCTGAGGCCAGTTGAAGGCCATCCTATGTATGCAGGGTTTGGATCTAGCAGTGGCCCTGTGGCAGTTTGAAATTGTCTGGGGCCAGTTGAAGGCCATCCTACATTGTATATGCAGGGTTTGGATCTACATGTAGCAGTGGCCCTGTGGCCAAATGGCAGTTTGAAATTGTCTGAGGCCAGTTGAAGGCCATCCTACATGCAGGGTTTGGATCTAGCAGTGGCCCTGTGGCCAAAGGGCAGTTTGAAACTGTCTGAGGCCAGTTGAAGGCCACCCTACAGTATATGCAGGGTTTGGATCTAGCAGTGGCCCTGTGGCCAAATGGCAATTTGAGACTGTCTGAGGCCAGTTGAAGGCCATCCTACATGCAGGGTTTGGATCTGCAGTGGCCCTGAGGCCAAATGGCAGTTTGAAATTGTCTGAGGCCGGTTGAAGGCCATCCTACATGCAGGGTTTGGATCTAGCAGTGGCCCTGTGGCCAAATGGCAGTTTGAAACTGTCTGAGGCCAGTTGAAGGCCATCCTACATGCAGGGTTCGGATCT
>OX465121.1:7129176-7309789 GCA_949987565.1 Luidia sarsii
CAATCCTCCTCTTCCTCCCCATCCTCCTCTTCCTCCTCTCTCTCCTCTTCTTCCTCTTCCTCCTTTCCCTTATCCAATCCTCCTCTTCCTCCCCATCCTACTCTTCCTCCTCTTCCTTCTCCTCTTCCAATCCTCCTCTTCCTCCTCCCCTTCCTCCTCCTCCTCTTCCTCCTCTTCCTCCTCTTCCTCCACTTCCTCCTCTTCTTCCTCTTCCTCCTCTTCCTCCTCTTCCTTATCCAATCCTCCTCCTCTTCCTCCCCATCCTCCTCTTCCTCCTCTTCCTTCTCCTCCTCTTCCTCTTCCAATCCGCCTCTTCCTCCTCCCCATCCTCCTCCTCCTCTTCCTCCTCCCCATCCTCCTCTTCAAACCCCCCTCCGTGCCATAATGTGGCCCAGAATAGATCGCCCCACACATGACTCCCATCCCACCACCCCCCCCCACTCCCCCCCCACCCCCCTCGCTCCTTCCACCCAGGTCAATCTCGTCTCATCGTTGGGCAGATGATGCGAAGGCTCGCTGCAGGGACAATAGGAAGTCAGCGGCGCCACTCGTCCTGCACCGAAGACAGCCAGAATCCATCTCAAGATGAAATCCCTCTCAATAAGAAGCCCCAGCCTTCTAGCAAACGCCATGCATGTACATGTAGATCTACACGCACACGCACATGTACATATCACAAACAGTACTATCAGCCAGCCAACAGTAGCAGTCATCATTACTACCCAGTAGGGGAAGAGTGGGGGTGAGATTTGAAGGATTTTTTTTTTTTTAAATCCCTTTTTTTTTTCAAGTTTGGAACTCTGTCTTTCAACTGCCTCTTTGCATATGAACGAGCTACGTTCAAGGCACGCTGTTTCTCAATTTTTTTTACGGAGCCGAGTAGAGAGTTGTATTTGCAGGTCCGAGCTTAAAC
Organism: Luidia sarsii; assembly: GCA_949987565.1. NCBI lineage: Eukaryota > Metazoa > Echinodermata > Asteroidea > Paxillosida > Luidiidae > Luidia > Luidia sarsii. Next base: position 7,130,090 of record OX465121.1, read on the forward strand.
CCGGCTTGGTACATTACAGTATGGAGGCTGGAGGGAGGGCTTGCTACCGGTAAAGCCTCAGATAGTCGGCTTATCCTGACCATAGATCTCCACCTTGCCTTGGGGGCGGGGGGGGCCTTCATCTGAGCAAGGACGGCTACCTGTGTATCTCCACTGCCATCCGATCAATACGTGTACAGTACTCCGTGTAGAGTAGTCTCTCTGTCATTGGCATACAGTCAGGCAGGCTAAATTGTCCACACATACAATCACCTGATCACACTGTAGGGTACACTGTACATGTACATATATTGCACTACACTGTACATGTACATATATTGCACTACACTGTACATGTTTGCATGTACAGTAGTCAAGTCCTCGTCTACCGTACATGTATGAATACAGGCATGTGCACATGCACATGTACATTTGTACATGTACATGTACATGCATGAACTAGTCACAGATGCTAGTTTATATAATTTAATATGTACAAATGTACTGTTCCTGTACTTTGCATATGTATGTGAACATGTAGGGATGTACTGTACTTCATGTACTGTATGTGCATGTACTTCTACTTGGCAATGAGTACATACATTGTATATGTACACTGTACAGTGTACACACATGTGTACATGTACAATGTAAGTACAGCACATTAGTACTATGCCCTGAGTACACGTACATTACAATGCACAAGTACCGGTACTAAAATGTATTGTAAATGTACCTTTTACTTAGCCAAGAGAACATGTACATGTACATGTACATGTACATGTACCACTGTACATGTACTACATGTACAGTACTTGCTCATGAGTACACAAAATTGACCATGAACATGAAGAATATGAGTAGGCCTACATGTACATGTACATGTGCATGTACATGTGCATGTACCGGTACCTGACCATGAGTATACTGTACATTGTACATGTACATGTACATTTGTACATCTCAATGTATATGTACATGTGCAGTATACAATGTACATGTTCAGTAAGTACCGTACAGTGTGTAAATTGATGTACAGTACATACATGTACATGTATACATGTACATGTAAACCGGTAAACTGTACATACACATGTACATGTACATGTACATGTGCCATGAGCTACATGTACATGTATTAGAACAAATTCTTGGCAATATACAGTACATGTACATGTACATTGTAAGTACATGCACGTACAAGCATAAGTACAGTACATTTATACGCATGACCACAGCGCAGAGGCAGAAAGATGAATACAAATTTTTTTATGGGATTATCAATTTCATAGGAGTTCAATACACGACCACAAGTTCAAGCATAAGTGACAATACTAACAAACACAAATGTACTCATGCACAGTGTACACACATTTACATTGTACCAGTGCCTGGGTCCAAATGCAATTGCCTGAACACAAGTCTTACTCCTCGAAACCCCCCCCCCCCCTGTTTCCAGAATGCAAAGACGACTTGACCACGACCTAGCCAAGAGCAGAGGTCGGGTAAAGGAAAAATGAATATTCCCCCCCCCCCTCTCCCACCAACACCGAAAAAAACCCTCTCTAGAGCGTGCCCACGCATGTGAGTCCACTCAGCCAACGCTGATCAGCTAGCTTAGGATATCGCCTGAATGGTTCCTGCGATTGTGACGATAACGTTACCTGACTACGGGCATGACCCAACCCCCAACCCCCGAGAGAAAAAAAAAAAAAAACCAGGATGGAAAGTAGGGCACAATTCAGCTACTGTAGAATGTTTGTTATCATAGCTCTGGGAAAGAGGCTGATAATCAGACGCAACAGAAAGCCCAACTCCATATTAGATCTCGCCAAGTCCGTGGGAAATTATTTTTTTAGGGGGGGGGTGAGGAGGGGAGAGGGAGAATTGGGAGAAAAAAAGGCCGTTGCGAGATTGGGATAGGAGGGAATTTGAATGAAAGACCGCGAGATGAGAAAGTTGATAAAGAATCTTAGGAATTAAATTTAAAAAATCTAGTGGACCTGACGTTTCGATCCTAGCAGGACCTTTCTCAATGGTAGAATACACTCTGCCTTTGAGAAAGGTCCTGCTAGGATCAAAATGTCAGGCCCACAAAATTTTGAGATTCGTATTTTTGTAAATTTAGTCAGTAAGCAGTTTGCAACATTTTTGTATATCACTCTAAGGAATTAAATTTGACAACTGCTATAAAGATATCAGCTAGAGTACTATGTATGCTGATTAGAGTATGACGAGTTTTTTTTCACACTATCAACACAAATTAAGACCTTGGGTTTTCACTCGGGGGTTAAGCTTAAGGTGCTTGTGACTACAAAAGACACGCAAACCCATTTGTGCATCCTGGTGGAGACATTGCTTTGTTCTCGTGCACTACACAACCGAGTGTAAAAAAAAGAGGTTTGAAAAAATTGCTCCCATTTCAACCACAATTTCCTGGGTCCAAATTTGGACCGTATGTCCCTTATATAGGTAACAACACTTCAATCTGCGATTGATTCTTACCCATCACAAATTTTTCAACAATTTCAAATTTCAAATTTCAAATTTCAAATTTCAAATTTCAAATTTCAAATTTCAAATTTCAAATTTCAAATTTCAAATTTCAAATTTCAAATTTTTAAAATTTCAAATTTCAAATTGACACTTAATGCACACACACAAAAAAACATTCACTGCGGTGAAAAAAAAAAAAAAAAAAATTGGGAACTGGGCAAGGGGTGTGACGCTTACCTGTCCAGGGTAGAGCATGCGGCTGCTGAGGTGGTTCAATCTCATCAGCTGGGTGGGCGTGGACTCAAAGTGAAGGGCGATGCTATCCAGCGTGTCATTGCCCTTTACCTGCGAGGCGGGAGGATGGGGGTGGGGGGGGGGGGGGGTTGGGGGGCAAAAACCCGGGAACGTTGAAATGGCAATATTGGCGTGTCAAAAATGTGTCAAAAATGGGCGTCCCAAAAATGGTTGTGTCAAAAATGTGTCCAAAATAGACGTGTAAAAAAAAACATGAGCCTGTCCAAAAAAAATTGCCAAGTCAAATTGGCTGGGTCAATAATGGGCGTGTTCAAAAAATGGGCGTGCGTCCAAACGGCAGTGTCAAAAATTTGGCGTGTTAAAAAAACAAAACAAAAACATGCCAAAACGGGTGTCAGAACAAGCGTTGTCCAAACAGGCGTGTCAAAAAATTGGCAATATTGGCATGTCAAAAAAAAAACGGGTGTCAGAACGAGCGTTGTCAAAACAAAATAGACGTGTCGAAAATCTGATTGCGTCTAAAATGGTTGTGCCCAAAATAGACGAGTAAAAAGAACCGAGCCTGTCAAAAAAAAATTTGCCGAGTCAAATCGGGCGTGTCAAAAATGGGCGTGTCGAAAAAATGGGCGTGTCCAAAAAAACAAGCCTGTCCAAAAAAAATTGCCGAGTCAAATTAGCCGGGTCAATAATGGGCGTGTCCAAAATAGACGAGTCAAAAAAACTGAGCCTGTCCAAAAAAATTGGCCGAGTCAAATCAGGCGTGTCACAAAAAAAAGGGAAAAAAAAGAGGCAAAGTGCATGTAAAAAATGGGGGAGTTTAAGCAAAACCTACCAATTGCAGTATATGCTTAGTGCTTGTTATTTTTTACTGCCTTACCGTGTATTGAAGAGTGCCTTTGGGCTGGTTGAACAACGGACTCCTCCTCATTGTGTCCTTCTTGGGAAGATCCTCCGAATCTGAAAGGCGAGAATGACACAGAGAGCGACTCAACGTGAGGGCGTGGAATCTTGAAAAGCAACATGGATACCGTCGGACCGCAAGCAAGACGCAAGAAGCATTCCATGGTGGATGCAGTGCATACATATACACGTGTACGATGCTACATGTACATGTACATGTAGTTACACCATTGTGGAGTGTCTTTCTATGAAAAGGTGTGATGTTCAAAATTAGAATCTAAAAGCATAACATATTCCATTTACATGTATCAACTGACCAAAGATGTGCTACTGTACTGTACATGTACATTATGTACATGTACATGTATGTGATAATGTACAGTACTTTGATAAGGGTCTTGGTTGGCAACTTGGTAGTGTATGCTCAGTGCTTTGCCCGATTGCTTGTTGGTTAGAATGTACATGTAATTTGATGTTGGTTTGCCTTGTGTGATGTGTGGTGGGCACTGTATGCTCGGTGCTTTGCCCGATTGCCTGGTGATTTGTCTCAGTGAGAATGTGATTGGATGAGGGTTTGCACTCGGCGCTTTGCCAAACTGCCTGCTCAAGACTGCCGGCAGCTTGGGTGGGATTCGAACCTAGAACTTCTGCAGTCCTGAGCGGACATCTCAACCACTTGACTACCAAGCCGGTGAAGGTCGTGTGATGGGATTCACATTAAAAAAAAAAAAAAATGGTGACAGAAACACTACCACTCTACAGTCCTGTCTCAGTTGCTAGGTGCCTGAAGGTCTGGAATTAATTCAGGACAAGATTTAATTGCGCTAATTGAGTCCCCCTAATTTTCCCCAGTGTTCAACCCCCTCCCATACGTGCCATACACACACAGACTCACTTTGCACACAATTGATTGCCTCGTCGCGCACTTTGGACCTATTGTAAGATTATGCAATTAACCATTATTAGTACGGCGCGATATACATGTACAATATGGTTGTACATGTACATGTATACTGTACACTGTACACACTGTACACATACATGTACACGATACATGATGTACTGTACATGTATGTACATGTACATGTACTTGTACATGTGCAATATACTGTACATTGTATGGTTTGTGTGTGCTTGCCTATACAATGTACACTTATGGTATACACTTGTACATGTATTTGCATTGGGAACAAAAAAACTGCACTGTAAAAGTCACTGTACATGTATACATGTACACATGTACAGTAGTGTACAGTGAACATGTTTGTCTGCCTGCCTATCATGCTTGTGATACTGCTAATTTTCAATTAAACAATGCTAATAAATGTACATGACATGTACATGTACAGTGTACATGTATGTACAGTGTACTTGTACTATAGAGTGTAGTACACGTGTGTAATAGTACATGTACATGTACAGTACATGTACATGTATGTACAGTACATGTAATCGACTCTTCCTTTTTCAAAATCAAACTCTTCATAGTACCCAACATCATACCACGTATTCAATCAGACAGACAAAGTATTTTTTACAATGATATGGCTCAGTGTCACCCCACAGTACCACAACCACAGGAAACAACAGTCCCAATTTATCAACATGATTCAGAAATTTCAAGTTCAGCGGAACCGATAAGCAATAAGGTTTCCGTTGTACATGTAAAGGTTGGGCCAAATAAAAATAAATAAAAAAATAGTCTGGTGACCGGTTATAGCCCGGGGTGATGTTTACATGTACACACACTGCCACCTCAGATCGTGACCAGACAGCATGGGTTTCCTTCCTCTAGGACGACTACTGTATGTCTGACGTAAACCTGTCCTGTTTTGGTGGCAGTGGACGGTGCACGGATCAGTCACTTCCTACGCGATTGGGACGAATGGACGCACGCATTGTGATCGCACTGAGGTGCTCCGAGGAACCCTTGTCTTCTCCAGAAACGGCACAAGTTTAAAAAAGAAAGAAAAAAGGGATGATTTGTACAGTACGTGATGCTGTGGTACATGTAGTGCACACTTCTGCTGACTTGCAACAGTGTACATGTACATTCACCATGCCAGCCCGGAGTCGGACTTGGAGAATGGACTTACAATGTACATGTACAGTGTACATGTACAGTAGTGTGCCATAAATCAACCATAGAGGGAGCTATACACATTCCATGGTGCTGTACATGTACAATGTACATGTACATGTACTTGGTACTGGTGTCAGTGGACACTGGACAGTACCATTTATGTACATGTACATGTACATACTGTAGATACATGTAAACACATGTACACTGTACATTTGGAGCACTAGTACATGTACATGTATAAGATGATAATTGATATGACAAGTACAGTACATAAATGGCTAGCCAGGTCCATGTGCATGTACACATGTACATGTAATAGTTACATGTAGTTTCCCTGTGTGCATAGTGCATAAATGTGAATAATATCTTTTAAGTGTGCAAGCATGGCCGCCTATGAGAAGAGCCGGTATCATGTACATTGTACAATTGTACATGTAACTCCAGATGAGATTGGAAGGTTTGCACGGTGGGTTCACAATGCAAGAGGTTTGCAGTGACACCACGTGCAGAATCCCTTCATGTGAGTGAGTGTGGCTCTGAGAAGAGCCGGTCACCCCAGATGAGATTGGAAGGTTTGCACGGTGGGTTCACAATGCAAGAGGTTTGCAGTGACACCATGTGCAGAATCTCTTTACATGTATGTGAGTGAGTGTGGCTCTGAGAAAAGCCAGTAACTCCAGATGAGATTGGAAGGTTTGCACGGTGGGTTCACAATGCAAGAGGTTTGCAGTGACACCACGTGCAGAATCTCTAATGTGAGTGAGTGTGGCTCTGAGAAGAGCCGGTAACCCCAGATGAGACTGGAAGGTTTGCACGGTGGGTTCACAATGCAAGAGGTTTGCAGTGACACCATGTGCAGAATCTCTTTATGTGAGTGAGTGTGGCTCTGAGAAGAGCCGGTAACCCCAGATGAGATTGGAAGGTTTGCACGGTGGGTTCACAAATGCAAGAGGTTTGCAGTGACACCATGTGTAAATTGTAGTTCTAATCTCCTCATGTGAGTGAGTGTGGCTCTGAGAAGAGCCAGTAACTCAATATTCAGGCGGTCTTCCTGCTATCCTGGGACTGCTAGACACACAATGTTCTCAGCTGATGTGATGTGCAGTGTAGGACAGATTATGCACTCGCTGTCAGCACAATCCTCTTACATTATAACCTGACGATGACACAGGGAATCACATGAATGTTAATGCGATCAGAATTCACGCATCGTAGGGCAAGACAGGAATACACGATCATCCCACCATGCCCACCTACGCTTGGGGGGGGGGAAGCAACAATAACAGGGCCTTTTGACAAAGCAGAATTAATGTCCAAAGCAAGAAACTGGGGAAATATGCAGAGGATTTTTGCTTCCTGAGAAATGAAAAAAAAAATTGGACCATCGAAGATAGATCTACAAGATTTTCATTATAATGTACAGTACACATAAACTTGATAGCAACAGTTTAAGGCTCATACAAAGTTAACACAGCTTCTTGCATTATTTCCAAGTACAAGTACTGGATGCAATGTACCGGGTGAGCTGTATCATTTATTCATGAAGGAGTGTGGCTCGGAAAAGAGCCGGCCACTCCACGTTTCGGGGAGTGTGTACTCTGCCCGTCGTCAGGGGACTGGCTGCTCCTGACGACGGGAGAGTACATTACACACACCCTACCCGAAACGTTGGGATACATACATGTACTGGCTCTTTTCAGAGCCACGCTCCTTCTTGAAAGAGAAGTGCTACAAGGCATGCATGGTTGTAACCACAAACCTCCCACTTAGTATTTCCACCATGCAAACCTTCGAAGTCCTCTCTGTTTTTTATTCATTTTTTTTGTTTATGAGGTGCACAACTTTGTGCGCACAATTCTCGGAAACTCATCGACTGCTGCTACTGTACCGGTAGGTTCATTGCCGCCATTGCAGGCAGAAATCAAATTTCACGCTCCGCGTTCGACATCGCCCGGAGGAGCGCCAATAAACCCGGATCTCTCTCCCGGCTTTCCTGAGTGACGACGGCGAGTCCAGACTCTGTCATTCAAGATTATACGCGAACATGTCCGTGCGCGCGTACATGTACGTCTGCGGCTGTAAATCGCAGTCTACGGTAGCGTACATGTACATGTATATATATGAATTGCACTGAGAAGGAAAACTGCCTGAGAACATTGAGAACTTTCTTCTTGGAAAAAAATTAATAAATAAAACAAATTTGCTGCAACAAAAGCGGAGCAATTGATTTGAACGTCAGAAAATGGTGTTCATCGCAAAGTCTTCAATTTATCAATTTATGAAATCTCTATCAAGAACTTGTTCCCGCCTTCACCCTTCACTGAGCTATGTAATCCCCCTCACCAGGATCCCTCTCCACACTACATAAGCCCCACTCCCAGTTGGAATCCAGCATTCTCCTGAGGACGAGCAGAGTACACTGTTCGAAACGTCGAGTTCCTCCGGTTCTTTTCAGAACCACACTTTACTCACAAAAGAGAATTTACATGGTGTCTCCGCAAACCTATTTATTCTGTTATTCTCACCATGCAAACCTTCAAATCTCATAAGAACTTGTGGCAATTTCGTACCATCTCTTTTTTTTTCTGCTGAGTTATCACTCAGGTTCTTTTTCAGAACCATACCTCTTCTTTAAGAGACCTTATACTGTACATGGTGTCACTGCAAACTCTCCTACATGTATATTATTTCACCCACCATGCAAAGCCTTAAGTCTTATTTTAATTTTTTTTCTAAAAGATTCTCTGAAAAATGAAGCCTATTCCTTGCTTATTTTTTTGTAAAGCAAATTTGCTCTGGGGGATTTTTCTCTGCGCTTTGTCTTTTATTTTTTTGTTCTGTTTTGTTCGCGAGATCAGGAAGTCGTATTCAGCGGGTAGATATTCGAGAGGTGCACAGGGCAGGGCAGGGCAGGGATGCATGAATGCATGCGTTGGTGTACAATACACATGTGCATGCACTGTGCACGCTTAATGACGGTATAAATTATGCATGTACTGTACATGTGCACCGCGCAGGCCAGCATTATACACGTGTGCATTGTACATGTACTGCACACACATACACTGAACCCCGTGCTTTCTGTACGTGTACTGTACACTGTGCATGGGCATGTTCAAGTACAGTATAAAATATACAAGCACTTTAACATTGCTTTTCAATGAAGTGTTCTGTATACAAGTACCGGTATGCCTGTACAATGTGCAGAGTACATGTATGTACATGTAGTGTACTAATATAAGTTGTACGTGTATACATGTACAATGTATGGTACAGTATGTACACATGTACATGTAAGTAAACTTATACATGTAGGTACAGTGTACATGTATATTAGATACACAATGTAGGCCTATGAGTACATGTATAACAAGATGTTTGCGTCTTAACCACACAATCACCGAGCTGGTCTAGGTCGTGTGGCAGATTTGAATGGTTAAAACGTCTCACGTCGACACTAGAAAGCAGGCATCGTAGGTTTGAATCCCGCCTGAGCTGTCTGACATGTCTGAAACGTCTTCATCGGGCATCGGGCAAAGCACTGGGTATTCAGTGCATGCTACGTCGCGCAGGGCAAACCCTCGTTGAATTGTAATACAAGTAAACTACCGTAGATGCTTTCATGATCCAGTTTTGTCGCCATTACTTTCTTCCTAAAATTTAGTGGGCCTGACGTTTCGATCCTAGCAGGACCTTTCTCACAGGCAGAGTGACAAGGACAAAACAGATACATACATGTACACGAAGGAAGGGGGAAGAGAGTGAATAGGACACGGATGAGAAACAAAGGACAAAGAGTAAAGCTGGTAGGGAGAGATCAAAGGGAAGGGCAAGGAGTAGGGTAGGGATTAGTGAGAAGAGGGGGAAAGATCAAAGAGAGAAGTGTGAAGGACTGAACACATAAGAAGGATTATCAGAATGCTGCATGGTGTTAGTCATTACCCTCCTGGATGTTGAGACCATGTGGTTGAATAGTCCGAAGACGCTTCATCCACATTTTCTCACGGCTAAGACGGACAGCATTACTACGGTGACCAAGTGATTCTATGCCCAGTACACTCATAATATGAGATATTATCTGATATCGAATGATCAGGGAGACTGAAGTGATACCCAACAGGGGTGTCCATTTTACCGGTTTTGATTGCAGACCTATGGCCATAGATACGTTTTTTGAGGGTGTTTTTTTTTTCTTCCGTTGAAAGACACGAAAATAAGCTATTTACAATGGTAGCTTTGGTTTTGGAAAAAAGATGGTGTACACGTATACAAAGCAGGTCATGTTTTGCTTAAAATAATAATAATAATGATAATAAAAACAAATGAAAAAAATATCATTTACATTGTGGTGCAAAATGTACAAGAACATATACCGGTATTTCACTGTCCAACAAAAATATTATGCCTCAAAAGGAAAACCTTTGAAAACCAAAATCAACCGTGCCAAAAAAAAAGTCACGAGCAATTAGTCGCCTCAAATTTGAAATTAATCACAGAAAATTCGGGTCGATCGGGCAGACATTTGGGGACACGCCGTGATTTACCATCTGCCCTTTTCACAAATAAAAACGGGTAAAGTTTCACCGGCGGCCGACTGATGTCATCTGTCGCCGTGGCAACGCAAGGACCCGTCTGACAGGCGAACCCCAAATGAAAAATATGCCACTACATGTAATCTAATTCAGCTCCAATTTCCACATAATATAGATATCTGTTTACCAATGTAACATATATATACACATACCCGGTACTGTACAAGTACGGCACATTTGACCATACCATACATACTATTCTTTCTTTCTTTTTCAATTTGAGCAATACAAAATGTTTATGTTTTTGTGTCTGTTTTGACCCCCCAAAAAGATGGTCCATGCAAAACAACATTTTTTTGGAGATAAATTTGTACAATATTTTTGTGTTTTACATTCAACAGTAAGAACATGTAAAACCACAGCCAAAATGCAGTCGAAATGAGAATTCTTTGCATATTCCTCGATATTCGAAGCACAGTATGAAAATCCTGACTGCATTCTGACAACACTCTAAAATACTCCCTCAGTGGTCTGACTACATTCGAGCTGCATTTGGGGAGCTAATACAGGATTGGAATCACTCTAGCGTGGGTTGTAAGAGCATTTTCTAAGTATTCGAAATGGCCTTTTGAACATTCTCCATCCCCGGCTGGTTTTGACTGATTCCTGAAGAGTCCGAATAAATGCCAAAAGTGAGAGGGCCCGACGTGTCGATCCTAGCAGGACCTTTCTCAAAGGCAAAGTGACGAGGACATACACAGACAGTCAGGGAAAGGAAAGCCCTGCCACACATGACAGAGGAAGGACAAAAAGGGAAGGGAGTGGGATTCAGATGGACATCACCGGAGGGGAGATCAAAGGGAAAGCAAACAAAAGGGTGGGGAGGATCCAAGGGACAGGAGGGAGGTGCGAGATCAAAGGTGAAAGGGCACAACGGGGAAGATGAAAAAGAGGGATTAGGCCTAATGAAGTGAGGATTAGTCATTCCCTTCCTGGATGTTGAGGCCATGGGGTTGGATAGTGCGGAGACGCTTCAATCCGAATAAATTTGATGGCGTCTCTACGTGCACGGCAATACATGACAGGTCTTTGCATTTATAACCCATGCCTTCTAAAATGTGCAATACCTCTTCGAGTTTTTCCTCATCCGTGTAGACTGTTGACACAGAGAAACTAACGGCTTTCAAAGAATCTCAGATATTTCCGGGGGGCCCTGCATTTCCATACAAAAGCAGCTCTAGACTTTCCCCGAGGCAGATTCAATTCTGATAACTGAGCGGCTTTCGGTGAAAGGGATAATTTTTTGGCGCTTGTTCACGCATCTCCGCTCATGTTCATTCTGAGAAAAACACCTGATGGGTTTATTGACTGGCAAAAGAAAGGACAGAGAGACAGAAAGAGACAGGCAGAGACACAGATACACAGAGACAGAGAGAGAGCTCTAGACAGAGAGTTTGTCCGGGACTTTCTGAGAAAAACAGCCAGTGGGTTAATATTGGCTGGCAATTTGACAGAGAAAAGGGCAGAGAGACAGGAAGTCAGCGAGACAGAGACAGAGAGAGACAGAGAGAGATGGAGAAACAGACAGACAGAGACAGAAAGAATGACAGTGAAAGCCAGAGACAAAAAGAGTCAGAGAGAGACAGAGACAAACAGAGGGAGAGAAAGAGAGACAGAGACAGCGAGACAGAGACAGAGAAAGACAGTGACAGAGACACAGAGACAGAGAGAGACAGAGAGAGACGGAGAAACAGACAGTCAGACAGAAAGAATGACAGTGAAAGACAGAGACAAAAAGAGTCAGAGAGAGACAGAGACAAACAGAGGGAGAGACAGAGAGACAGAGACAGCGAGACACAGACAGCGAGACAGAGACAGAGAAAGACAGGGACACAGAGACAGAGAGGGCGAGAGATTGCGAGAGTGCCAGAGCGAGACAGAGGGGGAGGAGGCCCCCCCCTCTCCTGCAGTGTGGGATAATCCATATCGCCATGGCAACTGTCGTTAAGGGCTCCTCATAGGGCCCTCTTGAGCGTTGGTAATTGTTTTGCATGCTGACACCACATGCACCTGCAGGGCAAGCCCTCAATGCTCTTCCATCTCAGGTTTTTTTTTTCTCCCCTCTTTCCTCCTTTCCGCAAGTCAATTCCATTCCGACGATAACCCCCCCCCCCCCCCCCCCCCCCCCGAGTCTGCGTACTATGTAGTTTGTTTGTTTTCGTCCCGATGTACAGTAATCTTCTTCGTTATTTTTATTTCAAAAGGATGCAAGGATTACTGGTTTGGAAAGAGTTACCCCCAACACCACTGACTTTTTGGACGAAGGTTTTAGAAAGTGAAGGAAAAAAAATGCTTCCTCTCTAAAAAAATAATGCTTGGCACTCCTCGTTGTCCGATCTTGAGGAAAAGGCCGGGTTGTTTGTGGGGAAAAACCGCCTACCCCTCTCTTTAAAAAATAAATTGCGGCAAATTGCAGCGATATGAGACATTTCACCTGCCCGTTTCGTTTAAGAAGCTGCCTTTAAAGGGGCTTGCGCAAGTTGAAAAACGTTGATTTACTACTAGTATGAGCACGATATATCTGTCTGTATATACATGGTATACTGTACCATTAAGGGATTGTTTTTGAGTGTTTTTTTTATTTATTTTTTTATTAGGGGGACCTACGATCCACCCAACAAAATTGTAGCCAAGTCCAGCGACAAAAAAATACAAACGCCATTCGTCAATGCAGGCTCATGCGCATACAAACGCATCATTTATTCAGTGCCTAAGTAAATAATGCGCAACGTGTCAAGCAAGGCTATCGCTTCAATCCTCCTTTTTACCCCACCCCCCTTTTTTTTTTCATTTATGTTTTTAAAGGAATAATGGACAAGTTTGGAGTGATTGTCAGACAGAGAACGGAAGAGAGAGAGATACATGTAGAGGGAGAGAAGAGAGAGAGAGAGAGAGAGAGAGAGAGAGAGAGAGAGAGAGAGAGAGAGAGAGAGAGAGAGAGAGAGAGAGAGAGAGAGAGAGAGAGATACAGAGAGAGAGAGAGAGAGAGAGAAAGAGAGAGAGAGAGAGAGGGGGGAGAGAGAGGGAGAGAGAGAGAGGGGGGGGGAGAGGGGAGAGAGAGAGAGAGAGAGGTGGGAGAGAGAGGGGAGAGAGAGACAGAGAGAGACAGAGACAGAGAGAGACAGAGAGAGAGGGGGTGGGAGAGAGAGAGGGGAGAGAGAGACAGAGAGAGACAGAGACAGAGACAGAGAGAGACAGAGGGAGAGAGACAGAGAGAGAGACAGAGAGAGAGACAGAAAGAGAGACAGAGAAACAGAGACAGAGAGAGGCAGAGAGACAAAGAGGGAGAGAGAGATAGAAAGAGAGAGATAGAGAGAGAGAGACAGAGAGAAGCAGAGAGACAGAGAGGGAGAGAAAGATAGAGAGAGGGAGAGAGAGAGAGAGCTGAGAGAGACAGAGAGAGAGAGACATAGACAGATAACGGTAGAGAGAGAGAGACAGAGAGAGAGACAGAGAGACAGAGACAGAGAACAGAAGAGAGAGAGACAGAGAGAGAGACAGATAACGGAAGAGAGAGAGAGAGAAAGAGAGAGAGAGACAGAGAGAGACAGAGAACGGAAGAGAGAGAGAGACAGAGAGAGACAGAGAGAGACAGAGACAGAGAACGGAAGAGAGAGAGAGAGAGAGAGAGAGAGAGAGAATCTGGGCAGCTAACCACCTCTCAAGGTTTGCCAATTGGAGCGCCGCACGGGCAGTCGGAGCGGATATACGTGTACTTGTCCCTGCGATGTTCTTACGTACGTGGGCAGGGCGGGTAAATGATTCAGAGGGGGGGGGGGAGGGGGTAGCCTGATTGATGGACACTGATGCTGAAGCCAATCGCCCGAAGAAGACAAACAAACTGCTGCCGGCGACTACGCACACGCAGCTAGTCGCTCTCGGGCTAGTTGCTCTCGGGGGAGAAAGTAAGGCTGTTCCTTTCGCGGCTCTTGCCTGTCGTTGGGAGATCAACATGAGAAAGCTCTTTGTCTTAGCCCGACGTGCAGTCAGCGCTGCAAGCACTAAGGCTTTGCCCGATCCAAATGGTGAATTTCATCGGTGAGAACGGAATTCAAGGAGTCTTTGCCCTTCCCCGATGTGTCTACAGTCAGCTTAGTCTACAGACAGCACGGCACGATCTGAGCTTTGCCCGATAGTCTAGCCATACCGTCTGTGAGAATGAAATTCAACGAGGTGCAGCCAACCCTACATGGCATACCAGTAGTAAAATCAAAGGAATTATGGGCTATGTTCAGACACCGTACTACGGAGACCAAAAAAGGTGTATCATTTGCGGTCACAGCGGGAGGTAAACATTTCATTGCAAATCCCTTGCGTTCATACTCACTGAGTCTATCTCTGGTACTAAGAGGTCACACATGTTGCTTGACCCTGAATCCCAACTTCCCTTAATTGATGCGGTTTGGGCAGTGACATAAATCACCGGTTATGTAATGCGCCCACTCGACTGCCTAAACCGGATGTGGTTATGAGATAGACCGTTCAGACACGTTAAGGTTTGTAGACCAGTCTACGTAGACCGGTCTTCGTAGTCTAGTCCACCCCTCCTCGGCGGTCTAAGATAGACCGTTTGTAGTACCCAAAACGGTCTACGTAGACCGTTCAGACACAACAAGATAGACCCTTTTCAGTTTAAACCGAAGATAGACCACTTTTAGTACGGTGTCTAAACGACCCCATGGTTTTTATTTTTTGTGTCGGCGAGAATGTAATTCAATGAGGATCTGCCCTAATGTGCTTATCACTAGCGTACAGCGCTTGCTACGTGACACGCTGACCACTACACATCCGGCAGAACACGCCTCATTGAAATTCATTCTCACCGCTGCAAAAACGGCGAAAATTGACAGCGGTGCCCGTTCAGCAAGACGTCCATGTTGTCCAGTCCCACACACAACCTCCGCCAGCCCGGTGGTCAACCGGTTGCGACATCGCATCTGCAGTTAGAACTAGCAGGAGTCGCGGGTTCAAATCCCGCCCGAGCTGCCTGCGGTGCTTACAATGTATATTTACTTTCAAGTAGGCCATTGGGAAAAAGCACCAGGCAGTATTGGCTATGCGTTCAGTTGGGCAAACTATCATTGAATCACTCACTGCAGTCAAGCACATTATTCAATGTGCATTTTACCAGTACATGTGGTTGTACAATACACATGTATACATTGTACGTGCACTGTATAATTACGCTCTACATGTGTACGTGTGAAATCCTTTTTCTCGCCGTGAGCGCAAGACTGCCAGATAACATCACACATTTTCAATGCAGCCACGGCGGCAATCATCCCCCCCCCAAAAAAAAAAAAACTATCCTCATAAAATTCCTCATTAAAAAACGGTGAAGGTTTTTTTTTCTTAATGAACACCTGTACCCTGCCTGGGAAAGTTGGTGTCACATTTCTCTCCTTACGGATTGCTAATAATGACAAGCACTCAGTAGCTTGTGCTGTCAACTAACGATTGCTCTATACCATTTTTTTTTTTTGAGTCGTTGCAAAATTTCAAGCCCTGCTTTAAATTTGGTTGTTCCCTTTTTTCCATTTTTTTTTCTGTTCGAGTCTTCAATGGAGGCTTTTTTTGGTCGTCGACGCAAATTTGGAATTGCCGCGGGCAATCCAGCAGCCGTGCGCATAAAACTCGGCGCAGTAAGCGCGCATAGGGTCCGCCTGTTGGTATTAACGCAATAGGTACGCGTAATCAAGCACCCGCATTCACAGGCAATCAACAGTGCCATCCGTTTTCAACAATTCCATTCTTCTTCCCTTTTTTCCCCCAGGAGATCCCAGATTCTCTTTGAAATCAGTAAATGACCGTCAATATACGACTTCCCCCCCCCCCCAACTTCCAATCTATTTTTGTCCCCCCGTCGTTTCGATGATGGGGACGGTAGTTTACATATCAAAGCACACAGGAGCGCGGATAGAGTCGTATTGTCGTCACAACCTTGCCACGCTCGAATACTCGGACCTGCGACGATAATAACGCTTGCGTAAATCACCCGTCACGCCGTCCAAATTCGTGCCATCATCCATCTTGCCCAACCCTCTCTCTGATCTTTCCATTCCTCCCCTTCATTTACGCAATCTGCATTGTGGTTGTATTTCATTTTTTTTTATTTCCTCCCCCCCCCCCCAATCTGTGCTCAAAGATGTGGGCGGGCCACACTCTAACGTTCCTCGTTTGCAAAGTTCATTTCCAGTTGCGTCACCACGACGACCATCTGTCGTTTGGGGGTAAGCAATCAACCAGTTACCAGTCTCTTCCTCCGCCTGCTATCTCTCTCCCTTCACTTCACTTTCCCACCAATCTAACATAATAAATGCAATCTGCACTGTTGTTACTCTCTCTTTCTCTGCCTCTCTCTCTCCCTCTCCCTGTCTCCTCTTTCTGTCTCCCTCTGTCTTTCATGCCTCTCTCCCTCTCTGTCTCTATCTCCCTCTCCCTCTGCCTCTCTGTCTCTATCTCCCTCTGCCTCTCTGTCTCTATCTCCCTCTCTGTGTCTATCTCCATCTCCCTCTCTGTCTCTATCTCCATCTCCCTCTCTGTCTCTATCTCCATCTCTCTCTCTCTCTCTGCCTCTGCCTCTCTGCCTCTATCTCCCTCTCCCTCTGCCTCTCCCTCTGTCTCTATCTCCCTCTCATTCTCTGTCTCCCTCTCCCTTTCTCCTTTTTCTGTCTCCCTCTCTATCTGTTTCTTCCTCTCTTTCTTTCTCACTCTTCATTCGTCTCTCCTTCTGCCTCTAGTCTCTATCTCCCTCTCACAATCCCATTCTGTCCCCCTCTCCCTTTGCCTCTCTCCTCTTTCTTTCTCCCTATGTCTCCCTCTCTCTCTCTCCTCTTTCTGTCTCCCTCTCCCTGTCTCTCCTTCTGCCTCTCTCCCTCTGTCTCCCTCTCTCTTGCTTTCAACATCACTCTTTCTCTCTCCATCTCTCCCTGTCTCCCTCTTCCTCTGCATCTCCCCCTCTCTGTCTGTCTCTGTCTCCCTCTGTCTCTGTCTCTATCTCCCTCTCCTCTCTGCCCCCTGTCTCACTTTCCCTCTCCTCAATTGCTACGTCCCTCTCCCTCCCCCCTCTCTCTCTCTCTCTCTCTCTCTCTCTCTCTCTCTGCCAATCAAGGCTTTTTAAGGGGACTCAATGATTCAGCAACGTGCATTTACCAGACCCCGGGCGAAAAAAAAAAATTAGAAATAGCCCAAAGAAAAGAACGAGGGAATGAAAAGGGGAAGGCAGAGGGGGGGATGTGGTTTTTATTACAGAGCTCTGATCAGATACCAGAAAATTAAACGGTGCAATATCAGATTCCAAATGCCTTACCCCCCCCCCAAAGCCAGTCACTCTCATCTTTCAAACATTTCATAACCAAATCCAAAACTGGAGGGAAAAACAAATCGTACATTTGACAAAATGTCAAAGTTTTGCCAAGCGATTAAGACTTCGGTGAAGATTTATTTTGACGGCCGCAAACAACGACGGGGGAATCTGCGCGGATGAGGACAAACGTTATTTGAGGAGAAAAAAAGTCAATTTGAGTAATCACTGAAAAACAGAAGGGAACAGAAAGACGATGGGGACAACAAAAAAACGACAACAGAAAGGTCACCTTTAAGTTTCCAGAAAGGTCCCCTTTAAAGCCCCTACACAACATTGGTAAGATTGAAAAACAGAAATTTTCACAGATTTACATGAAACTTATACAGTTTGAAGATGGTTATAGTTAGAAACCTCTCACTGAAATATTTCTGCCTAAAATGTTGTATTTTGGGAGAAATGAGTAAAAGAAATAATTTACGTCTCTCCGAGATCTAAACTATTTTTTCGGAACAGTACGGCGTTGAATGCTGCCTTTTTGTGAAACGAATGAAGCGGTTTTCACGATTTTCTCGAGACTCGGTTGGCAGATTGAGCTGAAATGTTCACAAGTGTGCTATTTCATGCATATATTATTATTGTTATTATGAATGGTTTATCTATTCAAAAAGAAAACTGTACTCCTCGCTGCCAGTGGCAGAGTTGTGAATACAATTTACATGTTCATTAAAACAAATGAATATCAATTGATAGGCAAAGTTATTAAAAAACCAAAGGCCAAAAACGCCTTGGAAACGCTGAAGTAAAATCACGTTAATATCCATTAATACATTAATACAATCAATACAATTAACACAATTAATACAATTAATTGCATCAACTGTATCAATAGAATTGTGAATACAATTTACATGTTCATTAAAACAAATGAATATCAATTGATATGAACATTTAAAAGTATAGGCAAAGTTATTTAAAAACCAAAGGCCAAAAAAGCCTTGGAGACGCTGAAGTAAAATCACATTAATATCAATTAATACATACAAGAAGGGGCACAATTAAATGACAGAGGAATAATTAAACAATGTAGCTTGACTGAAAGACAAAGCTGTTCATATGTTGGATCAGACAACATATGGATGCTACATGTATTCTTTGACCTACATGTAGACCAATGTTGTGTAGGGGCTTCAAGGGAGGACATGTCGTAAACTGGCCAACCATTCCCGTCAAATCACCCCGGGATGGGCAAGGGAGGGACTGCTACAAGTCTAGGCGGTTAGTGAGGTTACCTTAGTAAAGTGTTACAAATATTTTGTTTAATAAAATAAAAGACTTAATATGCATTCTAAAAAAATAAAAATAAAGAGAACATTATGACAATCTGTGAGCATTTCTGAAGCACAAACTATTGATGATAAGATGAGTTTCGTTAAGAAGCAAAGTGTCCAGTGCAAAATCAAGGTAAGTGTGCGCTTTGCATGTATACAGTTACGCAATACAAAGTATGCAAGTTAAGGGTGCAGTGCGGTTAGTCAACCAAAGCATTCCAGTAAACTGGTCGCATACAATGCTCCCTTTAAACTCTGCATCCCCCCCCCCCCCCCCCCCCGGAATATCAATTCCATTCCAATCAGAAATAAAAAAATTAAAAAAACAGGAAAAGAATTATCGGTATCCTGCATGCAATATGTGTACATGTGTACATTAACACTCAATTTAAAAATCAATTTAAAATGTGGAGATGAGATTGGAAAGTTTTGCACAGTGGGTTCACAATGCAAGAGGTTTGCAGTGACACCATGTGCAGAATCTCTTCATGTGAGTGAGTGTGGCTCTGAGAAGAGCCGGTAACTCCAGATGAGATTGGAAGGTTTTGCACGGTGTGTTCACAATGTAAGAGGTTTGCAGTGACACCATGTGCAGAATCTCTTCATGTGAGTGAGTGTGGCTCTGAGAAGAGCCGGTAACTCCAGATGAGATTGGAAGGTTTTGCACGGTGTGTTCACAATGTAAGAGGTTTGCAGTGACACCATGTGCAGAATCTCTTCATGTGAGTGAGTGTGGCTCTGAGAAGAGCCGGTAACTCCAGATGAGATTGGAAGGTTTGCACGGTGGGTTCACAATGCAAGAGGTTTGCAGTGACACCACGTGCAGAATCTCTTCATGTGAGTGAGTGTGGCTCTGAGAAGAGCCGGTAACTCCAGATGAGATTGGAAGGTTTGCACGGTGGGTTCACAATGCAAGAGGTTTGCAGTGACACCATGTGCAGAATCTCTTCATGTGAGTGAGTGTGGCTCTGAGAAGAGCCAGTACAGTGTAACTCCAGATGAGATTGGAAGGTTTTGCATGGTGGGTTCACAATGCAAGAGGTTTGCAGTGACACCATGTGCAGAATCTCTTCATGTGAGTGAGTGTGGCTCTGAGAAAAGCCCGTACATGTAACTCCAGATGAGATTGGAAGGTTTTGCACGGTGGGTTCACAATGCAAGAGGTTTGCAGTGACACCATGTGCAGAATCACTTTAGGTGAGTGAGTGTGGCTCTGAGAAAAGCCGGTAACTCCAGATGAGATTGGAAGGTTTGCACGGTGGGTTCACAATGCAAGAGGTTTGGAGTGTCACCATGTGCAGAATCTCTTCATGTGAGTGAGTGTGGCTCTGAGAAGAGCCGGTAACTCCAGATGAGATTGGAAGGTTTTGCACGGTGTGTTCACAATGCAATAGGTTTGCAGTGACACCATGTGCAGAATCTCTTTATGTGAGTGAGTGTGGCTCTGAGAAGAGCCAGTAACTCCAGATGAGATTGGAAGGTTTGCACGGTGGGTTCACAATGCAAGAGGTTTGGAGTGTCACCATGTGCAGAATCTCTTCATGTGAGTGAGTGTGGCTCTGAGAAGAGCCGGTAACTCCAGATGAGATTGGAAGGTTTTGCACGATGTGTTCACAATGCAATAGGTTTGCAGTGACACCATGTGCAGAATCTCTTCATGTGAGTGAGTGTGGCTCTGAGAAGAGCCAGTAACTCCAGATGAGATTGGAAGGTTTTGCACGGTGGGTTCACAGTGTAAGAGGTTTGCAGTGGCACAATGTGCAGAATTATCTTTTCAGTGAGTGAGTGCGGCTCTGAGAAGAGCACGGAACATTTCAAGCAGTGCGTGCTCACTGCTCAGCCTGTAATCAGACGACTGACATATTGACGCATGAACTTGTCAACCTGGTCCATCCTGTGCAACCACTTCATTGAGACCACAAGCCAAATTAGCCAATAGAGTTACACGGTGGTTCTTTCTTGACGATTTTCACAGTTCTTTATATAGTATCTACATTCATTTCTATGGTTTTAATGCTTCTGACTGGTGCCCTCAACCCGGCAAAGATGGCTGACAATATGTGAAGGACTGGATAGCTCAGGTGTGTAAAAGTGCTGGTACATTTTTGGTTCATAAAATTTTCTTCATAAATTTTACAAAGTTTTGCAGATGTTCCCGGTCAATTTTCTTTTCCTTTCATTGGTTTTGGGGTTTTTTAAGAAACAGAATATTGATAAAAAAAAATTCAGAATCAAATCCTGGAAATCAAAAGCGGTCGTGGTTCTTTTGGAGGATTATTGATGGGCTCAGTGGTTGAGCAAGCGTAGTGCCAAGTAATTTTTGGCTCGTGTTAGTGCATGAGAAATTGAGAATATGTGCATTGTGTAGAACATGCATACATACCAGGTGATGGGTTGGGGTAAACATCCAATTCTTATTTTATAAAATTGATCAGTGACCTGGCCAAAAAATAGGGAGAGAGTACAACAGAGAAAAGTCAATTTAATTTGGCTTCACTTTTCTCAAAATGTAGTGGGCCTGACGTTTCGATCCTAGCAGGACCTTTCACAAAGGCATTGATAATGTCTGATTTTTTTCCCAGTAGGATTCTTTTCCACCAAAAAAGCAGTTAGGGAAGAGTTTTGTTAAGGGGGAGGGGACGGGTTTGTCAAGGGGTGGGGAAGGGTTTGTCAAGGGGTGGGGAAGGGTTTCATAAGGGGTGGGGAAGGGTTTGTTAAGGAGTGGGGAAGGGTTTGTCAAGGGGTGGGGAAGGGTTTCATAAGGGGTGGGGAAGGGTTTGTTAAGGAGTGGGGAAGGGTTTGTCAAGGCGTGGGGGAAGGGATTGATAAGGGGTGGGGAAGGGTTTGTCAAGGGGTGGGGAAGGGTTTGTCAAAGGGGTGGGGAAGGGTTTGTCAAGGGGTGGGGAAGGGTTTGTCAAGGGGTGGGGAAGGGTTTCATAAGGGGTGGGGAAGGGTTTGTCAAGGGGTGGGGAAGGGTTTGTCAAGGGGTGGGGAAGGGTTTCATAAGGGGTGGGAAGGGTTTGTCAAGGGGTGGGGAAGGGTTTGTCAAAGGGGTGGGGAAGGGTTTGTCAAGGGGTGGGGAAGGGTTTGTCAAGGGGTGGGGAAGGGTTTCATAAGGGGTGGGGAAGGGTTTGTTAAGGAGTGGGGAAGGGTTTGTCAAGGCGTGGGGGAAGGGATTGATAAGGGGTGGGGAAGGGTTTGTCAAGGGGTGGGGAAGGGTTTGTCAAAGGGGTGGGGAAGGGTTTGTTAAGGGGAGGGGAAGGGTTTGTCAAGGGGTGGGGAAGGGTTTCATAAGGGGTGGGGAAGGGTTTGTTAAGGAGTGGGGAAGGGTTTGTCAAGGCGTGGGGGAAGGGATTGATAAGGGGTGGGGAAGGGTTTGTCAAGGGGTGGGGAAGGGTTTGTCAAAGGGGTGGGGAAGGGTTTGTCAAGGGGTGGGGAAGGGTTTGTCAAGGCGTGGGGGAAGGGATTGATAAGGGGTGGGGAAGGGTTTTGTTAAGGGGTGGGGCAAGGGTTTTGTTAAGGGGTGGGGCAAGGGTTTTATTAAGGGGAGGGGCAAGGGTTTTGTCAAGGGGTGGGGCAAGGGTTTTGTTAAGGGGAGGGCAAGGGTTTGTTAAGGAGAAGGGGTTGTTAAGGGGTGGGGAAGGGTTTGTTAAGGCGTGGGGGAAGGGATTGATAAGCCTTAAGGGGTGGGGAAGGGTTTTGTTCAGGGGTGGGCAAGGGTTTGTTAAGGAGAAGGGGTTGTCAAGGGGAAGGGGATCAAGCATGGGATAAATGTCCCCCAGCCTACTGTTACCATTAGTAGTGTTGTTAGCGCACACTCACCCTGCACATCACTATCCGAGCGGATCTTGATGTTGCGAATGGTTATGGGCTCAGAGCGACCCGTGCCATCCCCATAGTAAGGGTAGTTATCCCGCGGAGGGCATTGTACGGAGGGTGGGATCTCAAAAAACTCACCTTCTTCCATCCTGCAGAAGTCGGGAGCGGGAGGGAGGGCAGAGAAAAGGAAAAAGGGGGGAAGACAAGAAAAGAAACAGTTTAGTCAATTTGGTAGAACTTTCGATAATGCTCCTGACTGGTGCATCAATCGCGGCAAAGACTATCTGACAATTTGGGAAGGCAACCATCTACATGTACATTTCAAGGGCTAAATAGCTCAGATGGTATGCGCTGGTACCCAAAACCAGAGGTCTGGGGTTCAAGTCCCATTCCAGCCACAGTTTTCTTTGCCATTTCACACCCCCCCCCCCCATTTTTTTTTTAATTTACAAAATGAAAATTTTTGGTTTCAATTTGGGATAGATGATGAAAGCCTGCCCACAAACTCAGGAACAAGTAATTTTCAGACTTTGCACACCCCCCCCCCAAAAAAAACAACTCCAGCTCAAATTTGAAGTACAGATGTATCAACTTCAGAATAGCAGAGACCTGCACGGCAGCACATGGCCAGAAAGATTAACCTATCAGTGCTTCTACTACAGGCCTACTGTATACACACGTACAGTAGATGTACAACATGTGCAGCCTTGCATTAAGCACTGGTAATAAATCCCAGTGCCGGGCCAGCAATCCGACCGGCCGCACAAATAATTTGCCTAATGAATTGCGACGTGAAACGGCGGGCGCTGCAATTAATACCCTCCTAGTCTGTTTGGAGGGAAATCTTTGCAGCATCGCGTGTCGACCTCGATCCTCTCCTGACAAAAAAAAAGAAAGAAATAAAAAAAAAGCAACAACAATCGACGGACGGCCTGAGCAATGGGGGGTACTAATGAGAACGAGTTTGACGGGTCTAACGAGGTGAAAAAGAGAAAGGGAAAAATCTTGACGGGGATCTAAAAGGGGGGGGGGGGTTTGTTCACGACGTCGCTTCGGCACGTTTCACGTCGGCGCGACTGTCACATAAACAGGCGGAATGGATTCATGAGGCACTGTTAAAGAGTGGATTTCTTGTCGACTGAAACGCTTTTTGTGCCGATTCGTTCGGCTGCCCCCCCCCTCGGAGCTTTTGAGAGTCCGAGAGGGAAACGAATAATTTGCTTCACCAAATGAGCTTGCTGCATTTGCGGGCACACTGTACGGTAGCTCCATGTCCTACGGCTCACAGATTGCATAAGGCGCGAGACTCCCCCAGTCCGCACCGCTAAGAAGTGCACGTAAAATCAGAGGACATTTCTTAGGCACACCACTTTGCACGTGCTTGAGTGACGCGGCTTTTCAGCTTGATATTTCTGGCGTAATTCCATCCGCCGGGGGTGGAAAATTTCGGCGGACCGACACCTGGGCTGGCCCATCAGAACGGTGAGGTGGGTCGGCCCGAGGTTTAATAGGCAGGCGTTGCCGTGGTGTTGACATTTTTATCCGGCGATTTCAATCAGTCTTTCTGATGTGCAGCAGGGCGCGCGAGGCGACTAGCGTGTGCTTTGTACATGCACACGTACAGGTACATGTACATGTACATGTGTACAGTGTATGTATGCGCATTGCTTTAGATGAAGCAAAATGGAATCACGCAGTCCGTACTGCCTCTTGACAGGAACGAACCAAATTCTACCGACGAACTGTCACACTGACAGTGAATTAATCGGTAGGTACCTTGATACATGTAGTTCATGGTCACCAGTTGTGACACATGAACTACATGTACATATGTACATGTACCAAGGTCGGGTCTACTGGAGATTGTAGAGTGCTGGTTACTGTACACTGTAATATGTGTATGGGCGTGAATCTAGTGCCTTGTGGAGACCTACATGTACATGTGTGTAGTCCAATTGGTTGAATAGGTCTCCACAGGGAAATTGTAAAGGTGTACATGTAGGCCTATAGGTCTCGACAAGGTTTTCACGAAATTTAGAAAATGTACAGACTTATGTACCGGTAACTCAAAAAGGGGAAATTTGTGATGGGAAAGAATCTGTTGTGGATACATGCACATGTTAAGGGACATACATGTACAGTATGGTCCAAATTTCTGCCCAAGAAAGTGAATGTGGTTGTAATGGTACAATAGTTTCACACTTGGCTGTTTAGTGCACACAATTGTATTGTGATCTGTACAGTACATGACAGGAACTTAGACAACTTGGGCATACAGTATACGGTACATGTGCATGTTAAAAAAGTACGTGTACAGTACTTCAAGTTCCCAGTATTTCTAATTTGTACTCAATATGGTTGCAACCCTGCCCATTGACGTGGGTTACCAATAGCACTACCCATACTGTACATGTACACATACGTCATGCACTGTGATTTCTCCGAGTTGATTCACAGAACAAAGTCCGTAAACCATATCATATTCTATCCTCGGCGTCTCAGAGTGCAATGGTGGGGGTTTTTATATCTTTAATCTTCTCCCGTTTCTCAATCGTCCTCACAACAACGCCTGCCCCCCCCCCACTCCAACAGCCCCTCGTCTTGCCAGAATGACGTCAAACAGTGCGCAACGCCAGCAACACGACCGCAGCTCGCAGGAAAGCTAATCAAATCAGTTTAGCGTTTATTTAGACTGAACGAGCCTCTAATAAGAAGCTGCAGTGCCAAGAGTAAACAGCGGGGGAAAAAAAAAAATTGAGAGCTAGACCCCGCCAAACAGAAATCTTTTTCTTCTTTTTTATTGGCTTCGACCGTCTTCCAATTTGACATTTTTCTCTAGCTCAAGAAATCTCTGTGCATATACCGAGCAATCAATAAGTTCAAGGAGGGGGGAGGGAAGGGGAAGGGGAAAGGGATAGTCGGCAAGACGGATAAGGGTCAATTTGAGAGAGGCAAGGACTCATAATATTCATGCGAGAATTATTACCAGCGTACAGTACCGGTACATGTAGATCCACCACTATGCAGTGGGGTTACATTACATGTACAAAGTACGTCATCGAGACGACTGCTTGTGTGCACTTGTGCATTGATTCCATTGAAACAGAATTTTTGACACAGTACAGTGAGTGTACAGGTCGTAAATTCTAATTACAACAGAGAAAAGTCAATTTTATTTGGCTTCACTTTTCTCAAAATGTAGTGGGCCTGACGTTTGGATCCTAGCAGGACCTTTCTCAACTAGGCAGATTTGAGATTTGCATTTTGGTAATTTTAGTCACTAAGCAGTTTGCAACATTTTGTAATTCACCTAAAGACACAAAAGTTAACGAGTAAAAGTCAGACATATACATGTACACATAAATTATGGAAATCTGCATAAATGTTGGACATGAACATGTGTACAGTACTGTGTTGTTTTATTTGCAAGTACTGTACACTGTACAATGTACATGTATAGTGTACATGTACAGTACCGGTACATGTATACATGTAATACAGTACATGTACTGTACATGTATGTACTTGCCTGCATCACAATGTAAAACTACATTACATAATGTACATTTACATATTACGCTGCATTTGTTTTCAAAAAAACTGGGTATAATCAT
The DNA here is from genome assembly GCA_949987565.1 of Luidia sarsii. Taxonomy (NCBI): domain Eukaryota; kingdom Metazoa; phylum Echinodermata; class Asteroidea; order Paxillosida; family Luidiidae; genus Luidia; species Luidia sarsii. Next base: position 7,156,465 of record OX465121.1, read on the forward strand.
CTGTTTGTATTCAGCTACATTGTACATGTGTACTATTGATATTAATGATAGTTATGGTTAGATATTAAAGCGGTATAAACATTCGGCTGTGGAACCATACTGCAAATACATTACTTATACATGTACACGTATAATTGATCACATAGAAAGGTGTACAGTGTACAGTGTATGTTGACATGACCTTGTCAGTCATTGACACCGTATGTACATTTGTAGAATAAGTTGCAGCATTAATATTACATGTACATGTGTAGTACACTGTACAGTACATGTGAACAGCGTGGGTTGCAATGACAAAGTTTTATTTTCCGCCAATTCCAGTATCGATTCACACAGCAAGTAAGACACTTGCAGAAACACAAGCAGTTGAATGTAGTACATGTACATGTACATATACAGTATGTACAAATGTACTGCATACTCTAAAACCCTATCAATAATTTCTACAAAACGTAGTTCGACCAACATACATGTACTATTACTGTAATGACTCAATGCTTGGCATGAGAAAAAAAAATTTGAATAAAAACTATCAACATCAATCAATGTAAACACAACACAACAAATTGCTATCACAAGTGTTGTTTAAAATAACCAGCAGATAAGATTATTCCAGATGGGAGACAAGTAAACTGTACTGTATGTGACGGTATGCACATGTTCTTGCAATCATGTTTTTTTCATATTTCTCGGTTCACTTGACAAAAAATAAGCGCGCGATTTTTTTTTTTTCGTTCAAAATTCCCTTTTATCGATGGCCAGGGGCAAGATGGCCACTGAGCCATTAATGTGCATGACTGAGAATAAATGTGTCGGGCAGCGTTTTCAAGCTGCATTATTTTTAAACCGTGGGCCGACCCATCTCACACTGGCCGGCCACCTCGGGGTTTTTTTTGTCTGCAAAACCTGCCACCTCTGGCGTCCAGAAAACATGCTCGATCCCCCCCCCCCCAAAAAAAAATGGTCACAAATAGGCCCTGGAGCAGGCAAAGGGATGATGAGGATGGTTCCTTACGCATACATTCAGGCATGCAACTCTTGAATTGTAAAAAAAAAAGAAGAGGAAAATGTCCGAATGAAACTGCGAGCGCGAAGCACGAAGCCCTTACGGCGTGGGGTTTGGATTCTAGATGCTCTGTGGTGCATTCTGAGCAGTTTTTGACCACTTATGACTTTAGCTGAGTGACAGATTTTAACCTTTTTCAAGGCATACACCCAGAAAATTGAATTTTTGTTTACACAAAATGAAAAGTAAACATCAAAGTTTTCTAACCTGATCTCAGCATGTGTTTTTAATAATAGTTAGGGGAGAAGAAATATCCATTATTATTTTTTTAATTTTTGTTTTACGGATTGATTTTTTTTACGGCCGAATGTTAATTTTTTTCAAAGTTTACACATGGTTTAGGCAGAAAGGTCTTGCTAAGATCGAGACGTCAGTCCCTCCTCAATTTTGAAAAATCATTTATTTAGCAAATTATCAGTTTGGCCACCTCAGATTCATAAAAAAAAAACTCCGGTGGGAACGCTGGAATTGGTGTACACATAATGTACATACAATTCTCACTCTTGTTTATTATTGCATACCGGTACCAGCAAGGTGCTACTAGAGCCTTTTGATAGACCTCACCATGATACCAGCAACTGATAAACCCTGTTGTGGACTCTACCCCCACTGATCTAAAGGGGATTAGAGGTTAATCCCCCAACCCAACCACTAATCCCTGCCACTAATCAGGCATGCAGACAAGCCACTCAATAATCACAGGTCCCTAAATAATTATATTCATCTCAAAAGCCTGTCAAGTATGCATAAATGTGTACCTACATCATTTCACTTTGACAACATTCTTACGGCTACTCTGCAAAACGAAACATCCCACGTTGCTTGGAAAGAACCAATTTCATTATCGGCACTTTATTGTACGCAATCCTGTTACATGGTGTACATTATCCCACGCTCAAGGAACATAATCCAATATGGGGTGCGAGGGAGCACAAATGTGAGATATTAATTCACTTCAATCCAATCGATATCCCAACCCATCATACATGTACATGTACATGTGGTTACAGTACTTACAGTAGTTGATACATCCATGTATGGGTGTACTGTACGTACACTCTACACGAGTGTATGTACCGTACATTGTGTGTACAGTACATACATACTGTACATGTACATGTACATGTACGTGTACATACACATGTACATGTACATGCATGTACATGTACATTACATGTAAAGTGTACATGTGTGTATGTACATGTAGTACATTGTGTACGTGTACAGTATGTACACAAGTACATGTACATGTACATGTACATGTAGTCATGTACATGTTCAGTATGTAGTCAAGTAAATGTACAGTGTACACACATGTAGATACAATGTACGTGTACGCGTGTATGCGCATTACATTGTAAACCTGGACAACTGTACGGTATCTTTAAGCGCACAATGCCAACAAGTCTTCACAGTGAGAGACAAAGCACACGGTGTCAACGCAAACATTTCTACCCCGACAAATGTCGGCGGACAAACATACAATGTACAGCACGTCCTCCAACCACAGCTGGAACAACACGCATTTCTGGGGAGCCCCGATTTCGAGGTTCGCCGGCACAGCACGCCGATCAATACCGTACACAGCCGGCTGGCAATAATACGCTCAAAGAGTTTAATGGCGAGCTGTGGGCCAATCCAAAGAGGTTCTGTGGCTGCGGCTACGGCTAGAAAACACACACGCGTCTATGAGGGAAATGGCTGCAGCCACAAGCTACAGTACATGTACAATGTAGCCACTACCATAGCCACTAGAGAATCTAGCCATAGTCTTACATGATTACATGTAAGTTACATTACATGTACTGTACTCACTTGCCACTGGTCTGAAATGGAGTCTGGAGGGTTAAAACTAAAAGTTAGAAACGCAGCCAGACAGTAAATAAGGGATTGGACAGTATGTACATGTACATGTACATGGTGTACATGTATGTACTGTACACGTACAATTATGGACTATGCACTCATTGAAGGAAACCATGAAGGATCAGGTTATTGACTAATGTACAAAAACCAACACAAACATTAATATTACAGAAGATTTGTGTAGGCCTATAATAATAATATGAGGTACATTGTACATGTACATGTATAGGAATAAGAAGACACTATTCATCCACGGGCCAACCGGCAAAGGCCCGGATTTTGGGAAACTTTGATCTACACGTATTTTACAGTGAGTTGCTTTTCATTATGTAATCTGACAAAAAGTGACAATCCATAACAACATACCTGTAATGGGTAACACTAACACTACAGGCTACCGGTAATTAACTTGTGACAATGTACATGACTGTAGCACTTACACTATTTGAATTTTGCATCGTACTACAGTACATGACTGTATTAAAACACATTGTGTGTTGTGTTGTACATGTACATAATACATGTACACGTGTACATGTACATGTACATTACTGTCTGTACTGTACATTTTATGTAATTTAATGTAAACAAAAGCACTGTAGGCCTAACCATACTAGCATGTACACACTGTAGTACTGTACATGTACTTATGTAAAGTTCTGTAAAAGGGTACAAAGTGAAACCATGATGCAACTGTCTCATTGCCTGTCTATTCAGACAGACTGGCCTGAGTGTGTACAGCTTGCACGCAGGCCTACATGTACACATGTACATTGTACATATAACTGTGGCCAAATTCCTTTTACTTATAAAACCCAGTGGGTGTTCAGATGTGACAACACAGCCTAATCCCGTGTGCACATACCAGTACCACCCTCTGTGATTGACCTTGTGATTCCATGTCCTATCGTCCCTCAGTCACAAGGTGTTACTAGGGCTGTTTTTCACCGAGGATTTTGTCTCCGGTTAACACAGGCCCAAAAATCGCAAGTCTATTGCATTTATGGTTAGCAGACTTTGTTGTCAAATGATACCAATCTCATACAACTGCTTGAAATGAAACTTGGAAACCACTTACATGTACATGAATGCCTAGTACTAGCAGATGGCTTCCTTAGCCAAATGATTGATCAACATTGGTCTTATCTTAATCAGTTTGTCAGGTTTCTGGTAACCATGTACAGTAGGTGGTCATTTGGCCATGGTTGCAGTTAATATTATCAGCCATTTGTCAACTGGCTTCAGTCTGTAATCAAAGGCACTAGCGCTAGCCGCTAGCACAAAGTCCACCCACTGTTTGACCATGTAAATAAATGAACATTGTATGCACACATTCACATTGTATACATGTACTGTATACATGTACAATTGTTAAGCCTTTTCTTTTGGGACTTTTCTTTTGTGCCTTCTCTCTTCAGCCTTTTCTCTTGGGCCTTTTCTTTGGGGTCTTTCCCTTTAAGCCCTTTGTTTTGGGGCTTTTCTATACATTTTTTGGACTATCTTCATTGTGTGGCTGCCAGGCCAGACAACCATGCTGACCCCAACAATCCTCAAGTCAACACAGTGTTTTAGTACTGTACACTGCTGAACCCAACAGCCTGAGGACAACAGGCCCCAAAATTTGTTGGCTTCTGTTGGAGTCAGCAGGGTTAGGGTTAATAAGCAGAATAACAAGCAACACTACGTTTCTGACCTGTCTTCAACAACTGTTTATTAAATACATTTTACACCAAAAAAAAGGCAATAATTTATATCTAAATGAGCTGTTACTTGAAATGTCATTAGTCATCAGTCCAATCCCAGTCAGACCTTCCACCTGCTTTTGAGAATGGGTATTGGTTACAAGTTATACAACTAAGTCTAGGATCGAAAACGTTAACTTAGACTTTAGAGCCCTCTTAGTCTTAGCTCTTAACCTCACCAAGATTTGAATATTTCAGGTAAATTTTTATACTTTTGTGTATAATCCGATTGTAATTATGATATTTTTCAGGAGTTGTAAATTTCACCACAATTTGGCCTTGGGCCACGACAGTAAAATACATGCACAAAAATCAAATTCAAATCAAAATAAAACTTTAATGTAAAAACAGGAAATAATTGTTCAATACAACAGTGATACAACAACTTCCGTCCGTGATAATTATGTGCTGTTTGTGTTTCAGTCTTTGACTATGTGCTGAATTGTTGTGACTGATTGTGGTTTGAATCTCTGCTTCTTGCATAGTTCATTAGTTGTACTTGTTTGCTTGTTTTCTGTTTGTTTGGCTGTCTGTCTGTTTGTTTGTTGTTTGTATGGCCTTTGTTTATAAGATTGTACTTCTCTTCTTTGTTTTAATGTATGTTGCTTCTATGAATGATATCCATTATTTATTTAACTATTTCATTGTAAATTCATTTATCAAATTGGTGTTTTGTTTATATCTCCCTGTAACTGGCATTTTGTTTGCTGTTGGATGAGATTAATAAATAAGAAAATAAGGAATAAGAAATAGACAATGCATTTTGTCTCCATAAGTACAGATCAATTGTAAATTTACATTTTTCCCCACCCTTTGTAACTTAAGTCTTTAGTTTTACTAAAACAATTCCAGATGTAAATCACTCAAAAGCCAAGGTCAGTCCACGACATTGACAGATGTTATTGCTATGCTCGTTAAAATTGTTGACGTTCGTTTCTGGAAATACGCAGCATAAAAACGGGACATCTTTTTTATTTTAAAGCTCAGGAACAAGGCACAAACGTCTCTCGATTCTCCCCGAAATAGAGGAAATCCCTGGAAGAGGATTTGTTTCTATGAAGGAATCATCACTGCCACCAGAATTTGGTGCACAGGTAAAAAAAAAAAAGAGAGAGTAAAACTACAAGCCAAGGATTAGGAACATCACAATGCACCCTTCGGTCAAACTCAAATTTCATTATAATTCTTTCCGCGATTTTTTTATAAACAAATTCACTGAGTCAAAGAACGGGCTGCGATGAGCGACATTCCGACGCTGGATGGGCCCAAAACTCGCCCGATGGAAAGGCTACTTACATGGCTGGTTTGTGGCAAAGATCCAATCCTGCAGAAGGCGTAGGAAAAGTCTCAACTTATTCTCCAAACGTTATGTTTCCGCTCCAGTGATGTGGTCGTACCACCCTTCCTCCATGTTGAGATGGGTTTCTGGTCTGACATTCTCATGCATTATTCATGAGCGAAATATTTTTCGTATGGCTTTGCCTGGTGCCCAGCGCAGCCGCTACTCTGTCCCGTGGTAGAATCGCGACCGGTACCAGTCTGGCGCTAAGCGGAACTTCGTGGACGACAGAGGGCGCTCGACTACTTTTGTGCTTTCAGCTTTTTTGAGCTATAAATCTCAGATTTTCGTAAAAAGGACGATTGTTTTAATATTTGAGCAGATATAGATACGTGTAACATCGTCACTTCGCGAGCCTATGGTTACAAGAGGTCGTGTCCAAATTCAGTGACTTTTGTTTGAAAATAAAATTTTACAGCCTCTCAAATTGGACCGATTTGTGGTTGTAGCGCCCTCTATACCCAAAGATTTTTCTTTTCTCCGGGCATTGAAATAAATTGTTTGAAAACGGCCCTTTATCATCGCAAAATATCCTTGAAGCAACTTAAAATGGAAGTTCCGACGATTTCTGATGTTCATCTGGGCATCATTCTTCGAGACTTGCTGCAAAACCCGACATTCTCTGCAACTTTAACGTTCCAATTTTCCATCGGAGGACCGCTAACCAGTCTAGCCCGTTACATGTCAATAGCATGTGATTCCTATGGAAAAGTACATGTACGTGCACATGTTAAATACCATACGTTAGCATTGTACATGTACATGCACATGTACATGTACACATGAACATAATGTACACTGTACATTTTGTTCATGTGCATGTAACTACTGTGTGATGTTTTGAAACCTTAAAATGTATTTTGTTCCACGGTCTGGACATCTCATGCATGCATAGTATTCGGCCCAGGGTGCAGTTTTCAATTCCCCGACACGAGGTGAGAGGCTCCGATCGGGGATTTCGTCCTTTTTTTGGTCACCTTGAACTTGACCTCAGCCCCGGCAAAAGTTGAACTTGAAGGAGGTGTGTTGATGGTTGTGCCAGGAATAGGGGGTTTCTCCGATCCATCGAGGTAGATTTTCACGTTGTATGTTTTCATTTTTGTTGTGTGTGTTTAGTGGGGGGGGGGGGGTCGATGGTTTTCGTTTGACATTCCTTCGCCATGTAATGTATGAATGATGTGATGTAGACATTATTCATCACTGGGTAGGCAGGGGATGGTTTCATTTTGTTAATAAAGCGAAAGAAATAGGAATGTTTTTTTCAAAATTACCAGTGACCAGTGCACGTGCACATTGCACTATTGCAAATTGCTGAGTGTACAGTAATGGTAAGAAATAAGGCTGCAGTGATTTCTTCATTTCTTCAATTCTAAGCTTTCTTGTTTTGTGTTTTTTTTTTAGCCAGGAATGTTCTAGCCTGTATGTTACTGAAGTGTTAGTGTTACTGTTACTAAAAGTGAATTATTTGTACCTGTAGCTAGGTAAATTTGAATTTGGATTACAATAAAAACAACTTACTGTAGTCACAGCTAGTCATTATTTGAAAAGTGATTTTGAAGTTTACGTCAAACTAAGCAGTGTTTAGGAATTTTCCACCATTTTTTATCATTTTCTTTATCGCAGTGGCTGTTGTTACGGCAGTCGTCCGTGTGGTTCCCTGACTTGATTGTATTTCGTCAGCATTGCAGGCTGGTTTGACCAGTCTATTAGCTGATAGTCTGGTTCCAAGAGCTAAACATCCTGACAACTACTGTGAAGTCAGGGAACCACACGGACGACTGCCGTAACAACAGCCACTGCGTTTCTTTATTGCCAGAGGACGGAGATCTGATTTGACCAACTTTTGGCACATCTTATGAGGATTTCATACCTTGATATTTACTTGGATGCAAGATAGCAGAAGTTATAAGGTCATTTTTTTTTTTTTTTTTTAACAAGGCCTCGCTCAAAATCCGCCCCTATCCCTGTCCCGCCCCCCTGCATCCCCTACCGATGACACCGAGACTGGATACCACGGCAACGCATCGCACCGTTCCCACAGCGACATGGACACCCAATCGGACTGTCTGCCGCGGGGCCCCACTGACGGCGACGGCCGCGCTGGCGCCGGTCACGCGAGGGCGCTGTTGGCCAGCAGCCCCGCGGTCGGCCAGTGCCAGCAGACGGCGCCCTCGCCCACGGTCGCCCCGGACTGGGCGGAGTTTGCCTCGGGGGCCGGGGCGGCGCTGGTCAACATCACACTGACCTTCCCCATCAACAAGGTCATCTTCCGCCAGCAGCTGCACAGCATCCGCGTGCGCAAGGCCGTCGGCCAGCTGAAGAGAGAGGGCGCCAGGCACCTGTACCGCGGCATCCTGCCGCCGCTGCTCCAGCGCATGTCGTCTCTCTCCCTCATGTTCGGACTCTACGACCAGTATTCCAGGCTCATCATCCGGAACTGCGACGCCTGTCCGCTAGCCCTAGCCAAAGTGACGGCAGCTCTTCTTTCGGGTAAAGTTACTCTCCGACCCTTGACCCCTTGACCCCCCTTGACCCCCCTTGACCCCATCTAGCTCTTTTGAACGAGTGACCCATCCGTTTGTCTTAATACTGAAAACAAACAAAGGAAAAACTTAAAATTAAGTGGGCCTGACGTTTCGATCCTAGCAGGACCTTTGCTCAAAGGCAGAGTGACAAGGACAAGACGGATACATGTACACGAAGGAAGGGGGGAGAGAGTGAATAGGACACGGATGAGAAACAAAGGACAAAGAGTGAAGCTGGTAGGGAGAGATCAAAGGGAAGGGCAAGGAGTAGGGTAGGGATTAGTGAGAAGAGGGGGAAAGATCAGAGGACAGGGCAAGGGGTAGGGTAGGGATTAGTGAGAAGAGGGGGAAAGATCAAAGGGAAGGGCAAGGAGTAGGGTAGGAATTAGTGAGAAGAGGGGGGAAGATCAAAGAGAGAAGTGTGAAGGACTGAACACAAAAGAAGGATGATCAGAAAGCTGCATGGTACTGTTAATCATTACCCTCCTGGATGTTGAGACCATGTGGTCAGTGTTATAGCTAGGGTATTTTTAGTGGTGGTTCAAATTTCACCAACAAGAAGTCGCTCTCGTGAACGAAGCCTCACGATTAGCGACTGCGGTCAAAATGATAGCATGTACTGTTATTACATGTACTGTTAAATTAAATTAATTAATCACATAAAAATGATTAATTAATTAATCAGATTAACTTTACTGCAAGTTTTGTTGTTAGTCATGTACAGTGTATAAATAATTTATTAACAAGTAAACTGAACAACAAAACTTGAAGAATAATGTACATGTACATGTTTGAATTGACTGTGTGCACTCGGTACATGTGGAATGATTAGTAGACTTTCGCCAGCCCTTACAGTTGTTTTCTAACAAATAAACTAATGTTTATTACAGTTATACTAGCGATGTTTCAAGTTTCGCGGTCAACTAAAGTGTATTTTCCAAAATTCTGGAAAATTTGAGAAGGATTTCAATTTTTCATTCATTTCTTGAGATATCGGAAGTTGAAATCTTTAAAATCGCTCCGTGTGGCCGCGGTAGATCGAGCCAAAATGACGGAGAAAAAAAGAGAGTCAAACTAGCGTTTTTCGACCGCCGTCCAAATTTGTCAATTTTACCCTCAACTTGAAGCCTGTATTCTCTGATTTTTATTCATACATTTTGTACCACTATCAAAATTAATAACGAAGGGAATAATATTAAACTACGCGGAAACAACATTCGGAGACAAACGATGAAAGTAGCGTAATTTAGTTATGACCAATTTCCATTCGCAACGTTACCGAGGTTGGCAAGTCTAGGTGTGGTTTCCGCCTCTAGGTATAGCCATAGCGACACTACAGGAGCAGTAGGGCCGAAACCAGCCTACGCGCGGCACATGTGACATGACACAACACGTCTTTGCACACACTGTATACTGCACAGTGCACGTGCACAGCGGCCACATGGCTGCATGCGAGTTACGACTACGATCACGCTGCGCTACTCAAGCCTGATCGGAACTTCCAGAACAAGTATTAGCGAGACGGTTACGCTACAAAAAAATACAATTTATTTTACTACCGAAACCAAACATAGATTGGGGTAATAATGGGGTGAACATAGTGCCGGTCGGAAGCATTGTTTTTCACCAGGAGTGGTGGACGGAAATTATCCGTGGTGGTCGGCCCCGTCCACCGCCGACCAGCGTAGCTATAACACTGCATGTGGTTAAATAGTCCGAAGACGCTTCATCCACATTTTTCTCACGGCTAAGACGGACAGCATTACTACGGTGACCAAGTGATTCTATGCCCAGGAAAAACTTGGAAGGAAAAACTTGACTGGGAACTTTTGAACAAATTGAAAACATGCCAAAGAAAACTTGGACTGGACCGAGACCTCTGGATTAATATGCCAGTGTTTTTCCGTCTGAGCTATCCAGCCCTTAGATGGTGGCCTTCCCAAATCTCGTCACCCAGTCTTTGCCGGAGTGGGGGGGGGGGCTCCAGTCAGAAGCAATTCAACCATAAATACTTAATACTAATCGAAAATCAAGGAAAAACTGACCGGAAACTTTTGCACAATCTTTAAAAACTAGTTGACGATTTGGAAAGACAAGTTATGACCATGACTAGTTGGGAAGGCTGCCATCTAAGGGCTGGATAGTTCAGACGGTAAGAGTGCTGGTATGCGAAACCAGAGGTCGCAGATTAAAATGATGGTCAAGTCAGTTTCTTTGTCATTTTTCAGAATTGTTCAAGAGTTCCCAGTCGTTTCCCCCCCCCCCCCCCCCCCCGACGTTTTGCTTTACAAGTCAGTTCTTAGATAAGACTTGAAGGTTTTGCATGCCGGAAGTACTTTAAAAGTGGAAACCTTCCACTTCTAAAGTCAGTTCTTGTGCGTCTGGATTAATTTCGCGTCGGAAAAAATGGCGCAGGTACGACGGAGGCCGCCCTGATGCCGCTGGAGCGAGTGCAGACCGTCCTGCAGGACCACCGCCACATGAAGAGCTACCACAACACCTTCCAGGTCTTCCACCGCCTGCGCACGTACGGGTTCCGCGAGTACTACCGCGGTCTGACCCCGATTCTCCTGCGCAACGGGCCCAGCAACGCCATCTTCTTCACCGTGCGCGAGAAGCTGCAGGAGTTTGTGCCCAAGGACGCCTCGCGAGTGCAGAAGGTAAGCGGAGAAAGTTCACTCGGAAATCGACTCGAGTCCTTTGAGACCAGAGCTGTCCAGCTCTTCGTGGGTGGCAGCCCCTTCAAAAATAGTCAGCAATCTCTGGCTGGGGGTGGGTTGTGGGGGGGGGGTACACCAGTCAGAAGCCATTGTTAACTGCGGCATATCTCCCAGTAGTGTAATTCGCCACTCTTGTAACTCAGTGACCGATCGCAAGACGATGGGCAATGATAGGGATACCGTTTAGCCAATCAACACATCTCCCCTATCCCTCTCTTTCTCCTCCCTATCTCCCCTCCGCTCCACCTGTCCCCATTCCTCTCCATGTTCCTATCTCTCTCCCTTCCCCTCTCTCTCCCTCTCTCCTTTCCTGTCCCTCCCTCTCCCTACCCTTCCCCTCTTCCCTCCCTCTCTTCCTCCACTCCTCTCCCTCTATCCCTTCCTCCCTCCCTCTCCCTCCCCTCTCTCCCTTCCTCCCTCTCTCCTCTGTCCTTCCCTCCCTCCCCTCTCCCTCCCCTCTATCCCTTCCTCCCTCCTTCTCCCTCCCCTTTCTCCTTCCCTCCCTCCCCTCTATCCCTTCCTCCCTCCCTCTCTCCTTCCCTCCCTCCCCTCTATCCCTTCCTCCCTCCCCTCTCTCCTTCCCTCCCTCCCCTCCCTCCCCTCTCCCTCCCTCTCTTCCTCCACTCTCCTCCCTCTATCCCTTCCTCTCTCCCTCTCCCTCCCCTCTCTCCTTCCCTCCGTCCCCTCTCTCCTTCCCCTCTCTCCCTCTCCCCTCTCCCTCCCTCTCTTCCTCCACTCTCCTCCCTCTATCCCTTCCTCCCTCCCTCCCTCTCCCTCTCCTCCCTCTCCCTCTCCTCCCTCTCCCTCCCTCCCCTCCCCCTCTCCCCCGCCAGCTCTGTGGGGACTTTGCCTGTGGCGCCATCCTGGGCGCCTCCCTCAGCACCATCTGGTTTCCGGTCAACGTGATCAAGACCAAGATGCAGTCCAAGGTGGGCGGGGAGTTTGACTCCTTCTGGCGGACGGGGCGGCTGGTCTTCGAGGAGCGCGGCCGTCGCTGGCGGGCCATGTTCCGCGGCGTGCACCTCAACTTCAGTCGGGCGCTCATCTCCTGGGGCGTCATCAACGCGTCCTACGGGATCCTGCACGCTTACCTGCACGAGCGGACTAGCTAACGACTTCACACTAACGAGCCCACGCCCGCAGTGAGATCCGTCACATCGAGAGTTTGAGGTCTTACCGGGCCGACTCTTCAGAGGAACCAACTCGACCACAGGGGACATTGTGATTTTTCTTTTTCTGTGAGAATGTACTTCAGTCTGGATTTGCTTTGCTCGACGTACGGATAACACTGCACGCCTGTGTTGCTTTGCCCAATTGCCGGGTGATTTGCGTCGGTGAGAATGTACTGTACTTCAATCTGGATTTGCTTTGCTCGACGTACGGATAACACTGCACGCCTGTGGTGCTTTGCCCAATTGCCGGGTGATTTGCGTCGGTGAGAATGTACTTCGGAATTGGGTTTTGTTCCATCCTGATGCGTAACTTTAGCGCTGTGTGCTCAGTGCTTTGCCCGATTGTTTGGTAATGCGCGTCGGTGAGTATACAGCTTCATTTACATCTAGAGATTATTAGCCCTACTCTTCGCGGGATCAGCACTGCATGCTCAGTGCTACATCTACGTATCCCTGCTAAATTATCCTTGGAACAGCTAATTTCCAATCTGAACTGGATTATATTTTTTAGTGAAATTGAAAGGACAAATGTTAAAGGTGCTGTTAACCTGTAAAATATGAACAAAAATAATGTTAAAAAACTGTAATCACTTTGAAAGGCTGCATCGCCAGTTTTGAAGGATTGAAATTCTTGATTGTACAGCTTTTGATGTCAGTAATCTAATGTATTCACTTCTGTGTTTTGCAATCAAAAATTTTGTATGAAATGTTGAGAGGGATGGTGTACTCTAAAGACCTGTCCCTTAGATAATGCACTGACTGCCATGACTGTGGTTTCTGACTGTGTACTTCCTATCAGTGTCTGAAAAAAATCAGAATCTGAAAAGTCAGTCTAAAGCCGCGTCCGCACTCCGCACTGGACTTAAAATGGGTAAACTAACCGAGCAAATGGGTAAATTGACCATTTTAAGTCCAGTGCGGACAGCCCAGGAAGTTTTCCTACCAGGTAACTTACCCGACTCCAGTGGGTAGTTTAACCGACCAACTTCCGCCCGGTTAAATTGACCAGGTCAGTTTAACCGAGTCGATAAGTCCAATCCGGACACGACGTCTCGGTAAACGACTCAGTAAAAAACCACATCCGGCGCCCCGCACGTTACGTTACTGTATGCAAGACTCGTGCGGGCGCAGGGTTACAACGTGTTTGTGTACCTACAGTACATGCACATGTACATGAGTCGGTTAGTTTTACCCATCGTCTCGGTTAGTTTACCCGAGTCGAAAAGTCCAAGTGCGGACGCCGGGAAGATTTACCCATTGGAATGTTACCCACGGGCTCGGTAAAAAATAAGTCCAGTGCGGACACGGCTATATAGAGTATTTGAGGGCCTGACGTTTCAATCCAATCGCGTCCTTTCTCAAAGGCACGACTTCTGTCGTTTGAGAAAGGTCCTGCTCAGATTCTCATTCAAACGTCGCGTCACGTCAAACAAAAAAACAGGGAAAAAGCTGACAGAAAGTTTTAAACAACTTAAAAAAATAAATAAATAAAAAACGGCAGAGGAAACTTTGACTGGACCGGGACTTGAACCCGAGACCTCTGATTTTGAGCATTCGGCGCTCTTACCATCTGAGCCATCCAGCCCTTAGACGGTGGCCTTCCTAAAATGGTTAACTAATCTTAGCCGGGATTGGGGCGCCAGTCAGAAGCATACATGTAAGTAATTCTGGTCAGTAATCAGTAAACAACTGTTTTGTATTACTCACGAATCATCAGTAGTAATTTATTGTCTTAATTTCCTCTTGCCTTAAAGGACAATTATGGACAGTTGGACACATTTTACTGGTCTTTTATTATTTTCTTTTTAAGTTGCAAGTATTATGAAAGTTAGAAGTCAGGTTTGTGTGACCAATTTAATTCATGTTCCAACGTTCCTAGTTTTCTGTTGAGAAACGTTCCGGGCATTTATACTGGTACATGTAGGTCATTTTATTTAACCCATGGATGTTAAAACTAAACTCAATATTTAAGAGTATTGTGTATAGAACCAACGGAACTATGGGTATAGAACCAGCAGGACTATCATAGTGAATTACTGACATTATTCTGTAGTGGAGCCAATGCAACATGTACAGTGTACACTCAGTGTACACTGTATGTAAAGGGCTCTTGATGTACCGGGGGTACAGTGTACACTCGTATTTTTGAAGACAGTCGCGGCATTTGTAACTCCCATCTCTGTCATTGTATGACTTGAATGAGCCCACCATGGGTTGTTAAAGCTTAAAACTACAACATTCAGTCATACACACGTACATTTGGTTGTTCACAAATTATTTTAATTTGACTTTTTTTGTAAATGAGTCACACAAAAGCAATTCTTGTGGTTTCAAATGCTGATGATATTTTTTTTTTTTGGAGGGGGATGGTTTCATTTTCAAATCAGAAATACATGTAACTGTGTAAGGAATTTAACAATTTTCCATTGAAGAAAAGTTATGGAACAAATCTACCAATGCGTACATGGGAAAATAACCTATATATATACTGTACCTGATAAACAAAGTGAAAACTTAATCCGATTTATAAGAATAAGTGCGTGAAGTGGTTTGCTAATCAACTCCTTTTACCTTAACCGATTCTGAAGGATGTAAACAATTTTTTTTTTTTTGATGCACCAACCTTTCTTCTCTTCGGTTCTCGTTGAGAAGCAGAATTGAGAAGCAGAATTGAAGGTATTTTTCAGACGGACATTTTGACCAGGGCATCATTATTTTCACCAGGTGACCCTCGCCAACCAGTTAGAAATGACCAGCTGAAAAATGCTCTTGTCCATCCGACCAGTGCTGGCGGGTTGTTCCTGGTAACCTTTCGGCAACTCGATTGGTGGAATGGAGGTCTGATACTTAAGTTACAATGTGAAGAATTTTTTATTTTGAATTGATTACTAATTCCTGAAATACTGAACAAACGGGGGAAGACAGAAATACATTTACCCTCATGAAAAGAAAACAAAATTGTTACTGAGTTATTTTGTTTTGTGTGCCATTCCAGGTACAGTGTAGTATTTAATAATGTATAGTAGTAGCTGATTATCTTGTGCCTCTGAGAAAGGCCCTGCTAGGATCGAAATGTCAGGCCCTCATAATTTTGGATATTTTGTGGGCAGCAGAGAACTCGAAATTTGTTTTCCCGAGGGCATACAAATGCAAAGTACAGTAGTACGGTGAGTCATAGATGAAGTATGATTCTTGCGTCGGTGAGAATGTGGGTCAGAGGAGTGCGTGCCCTGCAGGGTGCATAAATTGGCTGTGCGCGCTCAGCACAGGGGATGGTGAGATTGCAAGCCGATAACGCAACGGGGCAGAAATGAGTGGAATGTGAGGAAGATCTTACATTTATGAGAGGGGGGGGGATTGGGATTTGGGGAGAGTGCTTCAGAGTCGAGGACTCTTCAAGTTTGGAGAAAGGGCGGAAAGAGCAGAGGACCCTTTGGGGAGGGGGGGGGAGGGGGCTGTCTGTGGGGGTGTCTGTGAGGCGAGAGGTTGCATCTGGGAGGCAAGAGGGGGTGTGTCTGGGAGACGAGGGGGTGTGTCTGGGAGACAAGAGGGGGTGTGTCTGGGAGACATGAGGGTGTAACAACTGGGAGGCAAGAGGGTGCAACTGGGAGGCGAGAGGGGTGTCTGGGAGGCAAGAGTGGGTGTGTCTGGGAGGCAAGAGGGTGCGTCTGGGAGGCAAGAGTGGGTGTGTCTGGGAGGCAAGAGGGTGCGTCTGGGAGGCAAGAGGGTGCATCTGGGAGGCAAGAGGGTGCAACTGGGAGCTCTTGCCTCCAGGCAAGAGGGGGTGTGTCTGGGAGACGAGGGGGTGTGTCTGGGAGACAAGAGGGGGTGTGTCTGGGAGACATGAGGGTGTAACAACTGGGAGGCAAGAGGGTGCAACTGGGAGGCGAGAGGGGTGTCTGGGAGGCAAGAGTGGGTGTCTCTGGGAGGCAAGAGGGTGCGCCTGGGAGGCAAGAAGGTGCAACTGGGAGGCAAGAGGGTATGGTACGTCTGGGAGGCAAGAGGGTGCGTCTGGGAGCTGACTAAAGGCCAGGCTCTAGTGGAGACCGTGAACGGCCGTCTGGGCGATGACTGGGATCTTACGATGGGCCAGCCACTGGGCCAGGGCACTGCGAGAGGCCCACAGGATGTGCTCCAGGACAAACAGGATGGCCAGCTGCATCTCGATGGTCAGCAGCTGACTGGCCGGCATGGACATGACCAGGAGACACAGCTTCTCCTGGTGACAGTGCCATGGAGATGGAGATGGGTGTGCGCATGTCGGAGGATGCGGTGGGTGCAAGCGAGAGGGAAAGGGTGAGAGGGAAGGATGGGAGTGAGTTACAGTGAGGAGTGGAATTGACGAGACGACGGATGCTAAGATGTAGGCATCGCAGAAAGATGATGGGATCTCGGAGGTAGATTGGGGAACAAATTGAGGAAGTGATTATGAGTGAGGTTAAGAAGGAAAGGGTTAGAGGGATGAGCAGGGATGGGAGTGAGTTACAGTGAGGAGTGGAATCGATGGGACGATGGATGCTAAGATGTAAGCATCGCAGAAAGATGATGGGATATCGGAGGTAGATTGGGGAACAAATTGAGGAAGTGATGATGAGTGAGGTTAAGAAGGAAAGGGTTAGAGGGATGAGCAGGGATGGGAGTGAGTTATAGTGAGGAGTGGAATCGATGGGACGATGGATACTGAGATGTAGGCATCACGGGGGAGATGAAGTGTCTAGTCGTGGGATATCGAGAGGTAGATAGGGTAGAAATTGAGGAAGTGGTGAGTGAGGTTAAAGATGGATGAGAGCAGGGGAGGAGGTGAGGAGGTAATCAAGGAGTCAAATCAACGGGGCAATGGATGCTGAGATGAGGAAAGCATCACAGAGGGATAACGCTATGAACATCTAAACCGTGAAAATGGAGTGAAAAATGAAAAGAAAATTCAAGGTGTTTTCACTCCTATTTCAGTGCACACAGTTAGCCAAGTCATTTTCAAGGTGTTTTCACCAGTGGTCTCCAAGGCCACATTCCTGGTGGTAAATGGCTAGAGGCAATGTAGAAGTATCTGGGAGTGACAGTTACAAGGACACCATACAGTACCTCTATGGGGGCTGGTGGTCTCTACTGGTATTTGAATTAGCCATCCCTCAAGGCAGGAGCTTGCCACCCTAGATATTCACGGGTTTTTTCACGGTCTCTTTAGTGACCTGAAGATGTCCTTATCAGATCACAGAGGCGATTATTTTCGCTGTGAATTCACTGTAAGATGCACCGTGAAATCACACTTGCTTTTTAGTGTCATTGCAAAATGGCATTTTCACCCCTTTTTTAACGGCTTAGATAGTTCATATAGTGTAAAGCGTCTGTTATATTTTGCGATCTCGAGAGGTAGATTGGGAAGAAATTGATGAGTGAGACTGTAGGAAGGAACCAGGTCCTGCTTACCTTGGCGTTGGGCACAGACTTGGCGTCCTCCAAGGACCATCTCGCCAGCCTCTGCAGAATGGGGCCGACGACGGGGTCGTCTTTACCCACCGCGCTTTCCGCTTCAGCTTTCAAGTCCACGTACCTGCGGGGGGTGTGTACACGTGTACATCGCTGAGCAAGATCGCCCTCTCAGTATACATATGGCCCCCAAATTGTCTCGGAGGCAAGTGTAAGGTCAGGCCATAGAGCTCTATGAATAAACCAGAGTGTGCACTCCCCTATGTATCTCCCCCCGGTATGAACGTGTGCCGGCATGGACGCGCATCCGCCATTGCCAAAGAGGGCAACTTCAGGCCATAGAGCTCTATGAATAAACCAGAGTGCGCACTCCCCTATCAGCGCGCGGTACAAACGTGTGCCGACACGGACGCGCATCCGCCATTGCCAAAGAGGGCAACTTCAGGCCATAGAGCTCTATGAATAAACCAGAGTGCGCACTCCCCTATCAGCGCGCGGTACGAACGTGTGCCGGCATGGACGCGCATCCGCCATTGCCAAAGAGGGCAACTTCAGGCCATAGATCTCTATGAATAAACCAGAGTGCGCACTCCCCTATCAGCGCGCGGTACGAACGTGTGACGACATGGACGCGCATCTGCCATTACCAAAGAGGGCAACTTCAGGCCATAGAGCTCTATGAATAAACCAGAGTGCGCACTCCCCTATCAGCGCGTGGTACGAACGTGTGCCGACATGGACGCGCATCCGCCACTGCCAAAGAGGGCAACTTCAGGCCATAGAGCTCTATCAATAAACCAGAGTGCGCACTCCCCTATCAGTGCGCGCTACGAATGTGTGCCGACACGGACGCGCATCCGCCATTTCCAAAGAGGGCAACTTCAGGCCATAGAGCTCTATCAATAAACCAGAGTGGGCACTCCCCTATCAGCGCGTGGTACAAACGTGTGCCGACATGGACGCGCATCCGCCATTGCCAAAGAGGGCAACTTCAGGCCATAGAGCTCTATGAATAAACCAGAGTGCGCACTCCCCTGTCAGCGCGCGGTACGAATTTGTGCCGACACGGACGCGCATCCACCATTGCCAAAGAGGGTAACTTCAGGCCATAGAGCTCTATGAATAAACCAGAGTGCGCACTCCCCTATCAGCGCACGGTACGAACGTGTGCCGACACGGACGCGCATCCGCCATTGCCAAAGAGGGCAACTTCAGTGCCACGCGACGAGTGCACACTCTAGTCTATCTCAAGAGCTCTATGGGTCGTGCCCAACTGTCTCAACTGAAATTCTGACGATTGTTATTGTGGACGGAGGAGGGGGGGGGGGTACTTGGACATCATTGCCATTATTGCCAAGGCGTACCATCCCTGAAATTAGTAGTTGATGCATCGATGAGGTCATCAACCTTAAATCACGCAGGACTTTTCAGCGATGACTGTCCGTGCAGTTCGAGGGAAAGGAGAATGTGATGATGGAGGCTTATCGGGGGGGGGGGGGGGGGGACCCTATAGGGCTGGGCAGAAAACCCAGGTATCCGAAACCCGACCGAAGGCATCATCAGATACCCGGTTCCATTTTTTGGAGTTCGGGTATCTTTCCTTTGTTTATGAGATTGTAAGACTCAGTGGCATCCGATTCAATACTTTAAAAGAGGAACCGGAATTTGTATCAACTCAATTTCGATTCTTGGCGTCATTGAATAGAGTTGTCTTTAATTAGCCATGGTTATCATTAGGTGCAATCCCGCTATAAAAAGGAAAACCGTCGAAAAGTGGACCGCATCATCATCGCGATTCAAGAATCGATTTGTTTTTTTGTGCACGAGTCTACACACGATTTTGCCCACCCTACCATTTGGACGGCTTGATCTCCTCCATGTCGCAGTCCTCGGTCACGGCCAGTTGCCGGCTGATCTGCGGCGCTTCCCGCATGTGCCTGACGGCGATCTCCATGACCGGGTGCTCGTTGGCGGCGTGGAACTTCTGCCGGAAGGTACGGCAGCGCTCCCTGTGGGTGGGAGTGAGGGTGGTGGGGAAAGGGAGGGGGGGGGAGATCAGAGAAGAAGAGAGTCAAAGGCTAGAGGGAATATGGCCGGCGCTTGCTGTATTCTATCATCAGTGCCAGGCTAGGCCACTCGTTCATATTGATCACTCTGTACTTATCCACTTGTCTCTCCGGCTCTCTCTCCATCTGTCTCTGTCTCTCTCTCCTCTCTATCTGCCTCTCTCTCGGTCTCTCTGTCTCTCTCTCTCACTGTCTCTCTCTGTCTCTCTATCTGCCTCTCTCTCTGTCTCTGTCTCTCTCTCTGTCTCTCTCTGTCTCTCTCTGTCTCTCTCTGTCTCTCTCTGTCTCTCTATCTGCCTCTCTCTCTGTCTCTTTGTCTCTCTGTCTCTGTCTCTCTGTCTCTCTCCCTGTCTCTCTGTCTCTCTCTGTCTCTCTGTCTCTCTATCTGCCTCTCTATCTCTCTGTCTCTGTCTCTCTATCTGCCTCTCTCTCTGTCTTTGTCTGTCTCTCTGTCTCTCTGTCTCTCTCTCTGTCTCTCTGTCGCTCTCTGTCTCTCTCTGTCTCTCTATCTGCCTCTCTCTCTCTGTCTCTTTGTCTCTCTGTCTCTCTGTCTCTCTCTGTCTCTCTGTCTCTCTCTCTCTGTCTCTCTGTCTCTCTGTCTCTCTATCTGCCTCTCTATCTCTCTGTCTCTGTCTCTGTATCTGCCTCTCTCTGTCTTTGTCTGTCTCTCTGTCTCTCTGTCTCTCTCTCTGTCTCTCTGTCTCTCTATCTGCCTCTCTATCTCTCTGTCTCTCTGTCTCTCTATCTGCCTCTCTCTCTGTCTCTGTCTGTCTCTCTGTCTCTCTCTGTCTCTCTATCTGCCTCTCTCTTTGTCTGTCTGTCTGTCTCTCTGTCTCTCTCTCTCTTCTCTCTGGCTCTCTCCCATCTCTCTGTCTATCTATATGTCTTTCTACTGTGTGTCTCTCTCTATGTCTCTCTCTCTCTCTCAATCCGAGCAGGGGTCGGTTTCACCAAACTCATGGTAACTTACAATTAATCGCAAGGCGATGAGCGTTCCAACACAACTTACGATGGATATTATCCATCGTAAGTTGAGTTACGATTCATCGTAAGGCTTTGTGAAATCCAGCCCAGGTCTCAAAAGGCAGAACAATGACACGGGTCACAAAAAGATAGTCGGTAGGCCAGAGACAATCTTCCTCGGCAAGATTGTAGCGGATTGCCTCATGCCCAGCTCTTTCTCAGCCACACTGGCAAAAGAGATTCTAATTTCTCGAGTGGTGACATTGCAAACGATCGGCAACATGTCTCGTCTCATTTGTTAACGGTGGCGGCGTGACCACGCAGGCCCTCACCTCTCCATCCTCTCAATGTCCGTCAGCGCTTCCCGCGCCATCTTGGTCTGGACCTTGGAGAAGCTCTCCCTGAGGGCGGCCAGCGCTCTCTCGGGATCTGCCGCCTCCGTCTGGGAACTGCTGCTCCCCTTCTTCTGGGCCGCTCTCTTGGCTGCCGTGGTGATGAGAAGAGCAAACAGAGAGGATTGAGGGATCTTACTATGAACATCTAAACCGTGAAAAAAGGGGGTGAAAATGTCATTTCGCCAGTGAAACTAAAAAGTCGCTGTGATTTCACGGTGCATTCTACAGTGAATTCACCTTGAAAATAATCAATCACCTCTCTGACCTGATAAGGACATCTTCAGGTCACTAAAGAGACTGTGAAAAGTGAATATCTAGGGTGGCAAGCTCCAGCCTTGGGGGATGGCTATTTCAATTACCAGTAGAGACCACCAGCCCCCATAGAGGTACTGTATTGTGTCCTTGTACCTGTCACTCCCAGGTACTTCTAAATTGCCTCTAGCCATTCACCACCTGGAATGAGGCCTTGAAGACCACTGGTGAAAACACTGGTCCCAGTAGCCCTCATCTTGACCCACAAACCCAGGCTGGTCCACCCCCATTGGTTGACTACTCTGGTTAGAACCATTCGGTAATTAACCAGCCTCAGGACCGTGGTTTCTTCCCTGGTCCCAGTATCCTTAATCTTGTCCCCGACCTCATACTGTTTGACTAATATGGTGGGACAATTTGGAACCGGCCTATTGGACTCCGGATCATCGCGTACTTTCAAAAAAGATCATGAGTTTGTTCGGAACACAGAAATTATAAGCTCACGATGATGAGACCAGACTCACAGCTTTTGTCGGCACTGGAGATGGCAACGGTCATCCAGTACGGCTGCTTGGAGGCAGGGGGATGGGGATGGGGGTGGGGATGGTGGTGGTCGGCTCGGTCCTGCGGATGATGGCGTATATGGCTTGCCATCCACTTGCCGAAGCCAACGCTCTGCGGGTTCAAAGCTGCGATGCCCCGCAAAGAAAAGAAATAGGAAGAACATCTCAAATACCATCCAGGGGACAATGTCGTACAAGAGTACAAACCTATAACTTCAGCTGTACCGCTAGCACTGATATCCTTTTTCTCTGAGCTGCTGATATATCTCTCTGGATCACACATCCCACTTTCATGCAGACGTAAAATGAAAAACTAAATTTAACGCTTGTCAGTAAAACAAGCCGCAGCAATTTGAGAATCGGCGCACAAAATGATATTGCAGCTTTTCTGGACAATTTTTAAAAATTCTAACTTTTCAAGCAAGGAAAAGGACTGAAAACCGATTGGAAAAAAAATCTGAACAGCAACAATTAGCACAGCCACAAATCGTTCTCAAAAAATGGACTAACATCCAAGATGTCATTACTGAACAGATTTGAACAATCTGAGGGAAAAAAAGCCAAGATCAGAGACAGGACTGTGCGACGTGGTTCCTAGATTGAAGGCATTGCAGAGGACCCCACTAGAACCCACCTTGGTTGGCGAGGCTGAAGCGGTGCGTCTGGCTGCTACTGCTGGTCTGCACGGCCAGGAGATCCTCCCAGGTCTCCAGTCTGTGCTCCCTGATGTCCGACGGCCTCGCCTTGTGGTGCAAGGAGGGCAGACCCTGCCGAAATCTAACGGACGAAAATTGGCAGTGCTCTGATGTCATCCCATCGAACGGCTTGAAATTACACACAAGTCTATGGGACTTGGTTGTAGTGGCAACAGTGGGCACCTTTCAATAGAAGCATGTGTAAGTTAAGTGGCATATACTTGCTGTTGCTCAATCCCTGAATGGCTTGAAATTACACACAAGTCTATGGGACTTGGTTCTAGTGGCAACAGTGGGCGACTTCCATAGAAGCATGTGTAATGTTAAAGCCATTGGCATACTTGCTGTTGCTCAATCCCTGAATGGCTTGAAATTACACACAAGTCTATGGGACTTGGTTCTAGTGGCAACAGTGGGCGCCTTCCATAGAAGCATGTGTAATGTTAAAGCCATTGGCATACTTGCTGTTGCTCAATCCCTGAATGGCTTGAAATTACACACAAGTCTATGGGACTTGGTTCTAGTGCCTACAGCATGGGCCTTCCATACGGCCATGTGTAAGTTAAAGCCATTGGCATAGCTGCTGTTGCTCAATCCCTGA
Organism: Luidia sarsii; assembly: GCA_949987565.1. Taxonomy (NCBI): domain Eukaryota; kingdom Metazoa; phylum Echinodermata; class Asteroidea; order Paxillosida; family Luidiidae; genus Luidia; species Luidia sarsii. The sequence continues at coordinate 7,179,857 of OX465121.1, forward strand.
ATGGCTTGAAAATACACACAAGTTAATGGGACTTGGTTCTAGTGCCAACAGCATGGGCCTTCCATAGGGCCATGCGTAAGTTAAAGCCATTGACATAGCTGCTGTTGTTAAATCCCTGAATGATCTGACATGATCACACCATGAATGAGTCCGCCTCATCAAATCAATGCTTACTTTCTCCACTGCACGGGCGTGGTGGAGGTCGGTGCGGGGTGATGATGATGGTCTCCGGGACGAATGCTGGCATTGGACCTGTTGCTCAGCTGGGACTTGGACGTGCACTTGCTCATCAGACCCGCACCCGCTGCAGGGAAAGCTCCTACTGCTGCAGCTGCTGCTGCTGCTGCTGTTGGGTTGAACTCGTTGGAGCTGACCGTGTCAGAGGAATGGATCAACTCCATGGGTGCTGCTGCTTGCTGCTGCTGCTGGACCACCGATCTGGCCAATCGACTGCAATGCAAGTGGAACCATGCATATTCAACAGCATGCATATTCAACAGCATGCATATTCAACAGCATACATATTCAACAGCATGCATATTCAACAGCATGCATATTCAACTGCATGCATATTCAACAGCATGCATATTCAACGCATGCATATTCAACAGCATGCATATTCAACGCATGCATATTCAACAGCATACATATTCAACAGCATGCATATTCAACAGCATGCATATTCAACTGCATGCATATTCAACAGCATGCATATTCAACTGCATGCATATTCAACTGCATGTATATTCAACTGCATGCATATTCAATGCCAGCATGCATATTCAACAGCATGCATAGTCAACAGCATGCATAGTCAACAGCATGCATAGTCAACAGCATGCATAGTCAACAGCATGCATAGTCAACAGGAATTGCACATATCTAACAGGAACCATGCATATTCAGCAGGAATCTTGCATATCCAGTAGAAACCAGGGGGAGGGGGAGAGAGAGAGAGACAGATGGAGAGAGAGAGCCAGATGGAGAGGGAGAAAGGGGAGAGAGAGAAACAGAGAGAGAGAGAAACAGAGAGAGACAGATAGAGGGAGAGGAAGAGAAAGAGAGAGAGGGAGAGATCAAGAGACAAAGAGTGATGGAAAGAGCAAGGAAGAGAGAGGGAGGGAGATATAGAGTCGAGAGGGGGAGAGAGAGGGAGAGAAAGAAAGGAGAAAGAGAGGGAGAGAGGGGGAGAAAGAAATGAGAGATAGGGAGAGAGAGGGGATGAGAGACAGAGAGACAGAGAGAGATATGAGAGAGAGACAGAAAGAGACAGAGAGGATGAGGGAGAGGGAGAGAGAGAGGGAGAGAGAGAGAGACAGACAGACAGACAGAGAGGAGAGAGACAGAAGGAGAGAGAGACATGAGAGAGAGACAAACAGAGGGGAGAGAGAGAGAGAGAGAGAGAGAGAGAGGGGGGAGAGAGAGAGAGAGACAGAGAGAAGGAGAGGTCAGAGTTGATCAGCACACCTGAAGGCCGGTCTCTCGTAAGGCACATGACGGTAGAGTAGATTGACCATGTCGTGGGACAGAGGCACCCTGGTGCGTAGGTCTTTGCTCTTCAAGTTGTGCAGGGCGTTCAGGAGACGATGGATGGCCAGCAGCTTCTCAGCCAGTGCCTTGTGGCTACGCAGGAAATTAAGCCTTCAGGAAAAAAAAGCACAGCGGGAGGCAAGGGTATTGTTTCAACCTGGAACGGTTTGTGATGAGTAGGGATGAGCATCCCTTGTTCCCGCCTTTACAGTTCCTGCCTTCACCCTTCACTGAGCTAATCCCCTCACCAGGATCCCTCTCCACACTACATAAGCCCCACTCCCAGTTGGAATCCAGCATTCTCCTGAGGACGAGCAGAGTATACTGTTCGAAACGTCGAGTTCCTCCGGTTCTTTTCAGAACCACACTTACTCACAAAAGAGAATTTACACGGTGTCTCCGCAAACCTATTTGTCCTGATAATCTCACCATGCAAACCTTCAAATCTCATATGAGTAGACCTCCCCCGTATCATCTGGCCACGGAAGATTTGGGTTGGTTCTGAGAAGAACCGGCGAGTCAAGAACTCAAATTCTCAAACGTTAGAGGGCCTGAAGACGTTTCGATCCTAGCAGGGCTTCCCTCATCAAAGGCAGAGTGCCTTTGAGAGAGGTCCTGCTAGGATCAAAATGTCAGGCCCTCTAACTTTTTTTTTAATATTTATGTATTGAAGGTCATTTTAATCAGTGAGCAGTTTGCAACAGTTTTCCGTGCTTACTTCAAGAACTCAAAGTGACAGAAAAATAATGCAGACCGCTCTCTGACCCAAAATTGCAAAGCTATCAAATTAAGAGACCCCAGTTTTTGTTTCATCCTTGCAGGACCTTTCTCAAAGATCCTGCCGGCTACTATAGCAAGCAGAGGTAAAGTTTACACTCTTCATCAGCGTCTCGCCTCATCTCAAAAGAGATGACTTTCACATGGTGACACCTCAATTAAAAACTCTCCACAGTGCTTCCACCGTGCAAACCTTCAAATCCTGTCAAGCTAGCAGAACCATTCTGCTTTTGTTTGAGAAAGGCACCGCTTAATTATTGGATGGGCACACGAGATCAGCCTCTTGGTTTGTTTGTTTGATTTTGGGCGGGTTTTTTTTTTTTTCAGGAAGATCGACTGCCCACAAGTCCTCAGGATCTTGACGACGACCACCGGGGCCTACCTGTTCAGCTCTTCCTCAAGTTCGTCGTCGATGGGTTTGGTCTTGGAGGTTCTGGCGCTGATGTCGCTGCGCACCGAGTCGGTGGAGAGGACGCTGGAGGACCTGCCCTGGCTGAACTGCGAGGACGAGCCGGCGAGGGCGCCCCCCGGAGTCAGTCCGGCCGGCGGGCGGAAGGTGACGGTGCTCTGCTGAGTGGCGTCGCTGTCCAACCGCTTCTTGGCACTCTGGTTCAAAGACAGATCATCAGGAGGTCAATTTGTCACTGTGAATGATCCATGGTAACCATGGTAACACCAGACCATAATCACCCAAATGAAATAGACAGATGTCTGTTCAAAATTTTCCAAGTAATTTTTTTTTTCCGTTGATTATTATTATTTTGTTAATAGATAAATAATAAAAAAGGTACCAGGCCTGACTTTTTCGTCCTAGCAGGACCTTTCTCAAACGCAGAATGACAAGGACAAAAACATGAACAGGGCTGGAAGGGGGAGAGCGATAGGGGCACATATGTTATAGACAAAGGACAAAGAGGAAACCTGGTAGGATGGCCGGATCTATAAAAAGCCTGACCTGAAAAAAAGAAAGATCAAAAATGGTATAGCTGACTTCAATGCCTTTGAGCGAGGTCCTGCCTGCCAGTTCCTCCAAAAAAACGAGAAGAAAAAAATCTACACTATTTCTTCCCTTTGCAGATAAATTCCATTTGTTGAGCAATCAAAATGCCCCAGATTTCTTTAATTACTGTTTTGCATGGCAGAGAATGCTTGATTGAAGGAGGTGAAATTTAAAAAAAAGGGCAGGGCTTTTTTCTTTTACTTCCAGCTCGGCGACGCATTTCTCGAAGGTCTGGCCCCCGCGCTCAGCCACCAGTAACTGCTCCGACTCTCTCAGGTACTCCTTGATGGTGGTGAAGCCAGCCGAGGAGATGGCCTCTTCGTCCAGCTGAGAGAGCTGGCCACCTACCGGGCCACTGCTGGTGGCCTTGGGAGTCTGAGGCTACAAAAAATGTAGGGGGGGGAGGGGGGAGGGACATGCACAAATCATATTAAGGAGACTCTTTCAAAGTGCTGTGTCCACTTCACTTTGTATTACTTTTTTTATTTTGGAAAAGCTGCATCCACTTGTCTGTGATCCCCGAGCTGCTGTAGCCAGGTTTACAGCAATTATTTGTTTGCATCTGAATGAAAACAGAGGGTGTGATCCCTGGAGATCTCTGATGTTTGAATTGCTTCTGACTGACACCCCACCCTGGCAAAGACAAGTTGACTATTTGGGAAGGCCGCCATCTAAGAGCCATTTGCTTTTTTTTCTTCAAAAGTTTGAAAAATGGCAAAGAAAAAACTTGGACTGGATCTGGTTCAATGGACTTAAACGGGTCCAGTCAAAGTTTTCTTTGCCATCTTTTTCACAACTTTTCCCAATCAGTTTTTTCTTGATTTATCAAAATTGTTCCCTGTCAGTTTTTCCTTGATTCATCAAAATTGTTCCCTGTCAGTTTTTCCTTGATTTATCAAAATTGTTCCCTGTCAGTTTTTCCTTGATTTATCAAAATTGTTCCCTGTCAGTTTTTCCTTGATTTATCAAAATTGTTCCCTTTCAGTTTTTCCTTGATTTTTCAAAACTGTTCCCAGTCAGTTTTTCCTTTTTTCTTTTAATTGTTCCCAGTCAGTTTTTCCTCGATTTTTCAAAATTGTTCCCTGTCAGTTTTTCCTTGATTTTTCAAAATGGTTCCCTGTCAGTAATTCCTTAAATTTTTCAAAATTGGTCCCAGTCAGTTTTTCCTTGATTTTTTCAACAAATTTGTCAAAAGTTCCCAGTCAGTTTTCCCTTAATTTGCTTGACCTTTCTTTCAGAAAATGAACCTGAGAAAGATCTGGGCATTGTGGGCTCAGTGTTCTTACTCACTTTTGAGGCAAGGTCCGATCTCTCCTCGGCAGTTTTGGGCGGTGTGAAGCCCAGCTTATGGCTGCCTATAAAGAAGGCTGCCGCATGCATCTTGGGGAACAGGAAACAAGAAAAAACGTCAACAAAACAAAAGTCAACAAAAAGAAAAAAGGAAGATGCTATACTTTCTTGGAGCTACACTCACTGAATTTTTTATTTTTTTTATTCTATGGATGACCAATTTGCTTGGATTGGGAGTCTCAGTACATTGAAGGCTCTGCTAAGGGTCAGAAAGTCTGACCCTGACTCTGACTCTGCTAGGAAGAACCCTGATCATTTTTGAGAACTCCATTTTGGTCGTTGATGACGAGGACACAGTTTTGAAACATCCTTGTTTTAATACTGATCTATAGTGAAACAAACAGGACACCTTTCTCGGTAGGCAGTCGGAGAAAACGTCGAAGACCAAGTTGCGCGAGTCCAGCTCCACGTTGCCGATAGACTCGTAGGGGCACTGCTGCGGAGTGAAGAAACCCCTGGAGAGGTGGCTCCGTCGTCGGCTGAACTGGTCCGTCCAGTCCTCGGGGGCGTCGGGGACACAGGTGGTGCTGGTACGCTGCCGGACGCGATCGGAGGAGTAAGGCACCGCTAGATTTAGGAGAGGGGGGCGGGGAGGGTAGGTTAATACAACCAGAAGGCATTGAATTGCTTCTGATGACTGACACCCCACCCTGGCAAAGACAAGTTGACTATTTGGGAAGGCCGTCATCTAAGAGTCATTTGCTTTTTTTCAAAAGTTTGAAAAATTGCAAAGAAAACTTGGACTGGATCTGGTTCAATGGACTAAAACGGGTCCAGTCAAAGTTTTCTTTGCCATTTTTTTCACAACTTTTCCCAGTCAATTTTCCTTGATTTGTTCCCAGTCAGTTTTTCCTTTTTTCAAAATTGTTCTCAGTCAGCTTTTCCTTGATTTTTCAAAATTGTTCCCAGTCAGTTTTTCCATGATTTTTCAAAATTGTTCCCAGTCAGTTTTTCCTGGATTTTTCAAAAGTCAAGACTAGATTTAGGAGAGGGGGGAGGGTAGGTTAATACGACCAGAGGGCAAAGAAGCATCACTGATGATGAGTCCAGGGTTGGTAGCACTCCGAGAAAGTCCTGCTGGACTAGTTTTCCGTCGCGCTGGACCGGGAGTCCCCGGTCCAGTGAGATTGCCGTGGCTATTGTTCATGAAAACAAAGTATCTCCCGATCTCCTGATCCTTTGCTCTAAATGTTTGAAAGTCCTGCAGTGCATGCTGGGATTTTGGTCCTGCTAGGATCGGGCCCTTGTGATTTTCCGAGATTCTCTCTGAAGCTTTAGTTTAGGATTGATGATGTGAATCAAAGGGAATTGGCTTGATGCTAACCCTGACAACTCTTCTTATTTTCTGTTTTTTATAAGAGACAATTTGCAAGCTGATCATGTGCATGTGGTAGGTCCTCACATTTTCTATCTATTTGGGTTTGTCAAATAATAATTTTTTATAGGCTGTTTGGAGTGTCTGATTGTTGGAAGGTTTTTGGTTATTCTGTTTGTACCAGTAAATAGTAGTAGTACTAGTACTAGTAGTAGTACTCACTAGTAGTATTCACTTAAAATTTAGGCTTACCAGTATAAAACTACTACTATACTAAAGTAGCACTAGTAGTAACTAGTATAGTACTAGTACATGTACCTCTTGTGTACTAGTACTAGTAAGTAGTAGTACTACTACTAGTGAGACTAAACAAAATAATTATTAGTTCTGCATTTTTTTTGGCCTGAGTAGTATGATGTGTACTTTTGTTTTTGTGCATTGACCTTTCTAACTTTCAAGTTACTTTTCAAATGAAGTTACTTTTTCGTATGACATGATCTAGGCCTACTACAGTACAAGTACTACACTAGTATTTGAGAATGCGGGAAGTTCTAACCTATTACCTAGCCTTGGTGCCAATTCAAATTGCTCCTTAATTCTTAAAATTAATTTTTAAAATAATTATTCCAATTCCAATCAAGAATTAAGCCCCCCCCCCGTTTTAACAACCACAACTGCACAAGACTCCCCTGCTACTGCTAGTGCTACTAAAAAGTACTAGTAAAGTAGTATAAAAAAAGGATAATAAAACTACTTAACTAGGCCTAGGCCCTAGGCGATACTGGCGATGGTTATACCCAAGATTAAGGTCAGGCGATGAGGCAGACCACGGAATATGATTATGAAGTTCTGTTCCTTAGTCTAACTACACTGTAACTTGTAAGTCTACTGTCTAGTCTCTAGATCAGGATAGTAGATGGGTACAGAGTAGATCTACTCTAGTCCTCTACTCTAGTCTCTACTGTCTAGTAATACTAATTATTATTGGGCAGTACCCACCTTTTGGACGCTTTGCATGCTGTTTCAGGTACTTTGTCACCTCGGTGCTGAGAAGGGCGTGTTGGTTCATGTGGTTGGCCAATACCTGGGCATGTGTGGCGTGATGGTGGTGGTGATGATGGTGGTGGTGGTGAGCACCTTGCCCAGTAACGCTATGTCCGCCTTGACTCGCCATCGATGAAACTTCTTTTCAACCAACTACGAAAAAGTTATTTCAAGTCTGACTAGCCTAGTTAAAAAAAACAGCCCGTGTCTGCTCTAAATACGAACTGGGGTTGACACAAACACGCTCTGCAAACCCTCTGATAACTATAGCCACCCCTAGACTTGGCAAAAGTCGGCTCAAATCAGGCAATTTCATGTATTTTTCTCTCATCTATTTGTTAGGGAATTCTGAGTCCACGTCTGTCTGGTGTAAACATGTCGCCTGAAGTGTGTGTCGTCTGCTCGGGGGCCAACAATCAACTGCGCACGCGTCGTTTCCAACAAAGTTTCGTCACGTGACCAAAAGTTTCTCCATCGCGCGCGGGGCATGGTGGGAAATAATCGGTTACGGTGGTCTCAATAGAACAACGTAAGTATAAAACGGGTTTTTTTTGTTAGAACTCGATTGATTAAAATAAATAAGTGCGGAAATATATTTTATATACCCCCTTTGCTCCATCTCCATATTGTACATGTGCATTATCGTGCAATAATTATGCATTTTTAAGAAGAAATGGCAAAATACAGTACTTTTCAAATCATATTCTAAAATTGAAACCTGGCCACCATAGTAACAGTAGACGCTCAATTAACCGTTCAATCACAACAGTGCTTCGAATGGAGTAAATTCCAAAGTTAATCAAATTTTAGACAAAAAAACGCCCAGATATTTATGATTACGTAGAATTTATGCGTGCATAAAATTGTCACTGTTGTGCTACCGTACTTGGAGTTACATCTTGAAAAACCGTATTGTGTACAATTTATTTCAATCTAATGAAACTGTGATCTTACATTTCAATTCAATACGCAGCGTGAACACGGTATCTAAGCAGTGGTTTTGAATGTGACCAACATCAGCAACGTGTTGTCAAAATTGGGAACCAAATTAATTATTTGAGTTGTTATTATTTATGTTTTAATTTTTTTTATTTCATTTATTATTTTATTTTATGTTTGTATGATTTTTATTATCATAATTATTATTTTATTTTATTTCTTTCTTCTTCTTCTTCTTCTTTTTTTTTTTTTTTTTTTTTGGGGGGGGCCATGGGGTCGATCAAGCGTTCTCTGCGGTGCCGGTGGCGGTGCTTTCAGTGCCGTCGGGGTCTACCTCCGCCCCCTTCAGGCAGGGGCAGAGACTGGCCCTCATGGCCCGCCGAAACCGCTTCATCTTGACGGCGTAGATGAAGGGGTTGACCACGGAGTTGGCCACGGTCAGCGTGCGGAAGAGCTCCCACACGTCGGTGCGAGCGTCCACGGGCACGTCGAGCAGGAGGAGGACGTTGCCCAGCTCCGAGGGCAGCAGGAGCACCACGAAGAGCACCGTGACGATCAGGAGACTCTGCACCACGCGCCGGCGGGCCCGCAGCATCTCCCGCCCCCGCTCGGCGGCCAGACCGCCCGCGCTGGCTCCGACGCCGCCACCCCGGCGTCCGGGGCTGCCGCCCGAGGCGCTGGCCCGTAGCGCCCTGATGATCTTGTAGTAGGCCCAGACGAGGAAGACCAGCGGCAGCACGAAGCTGACCACGAAGGACTTGAGGAACATGAGCTTGCCGAACCAGTCCGCGCCCAGGCCGGGGAAGACGCAGCCGTTGCCCTCGCCGCCGGCGTAGTAGCGGACGGGGAACTCGATCTCCAGCAGGTAGGCCAGCGACCAGGCGCCCACGGCCAGCGCCAGGGCCAGTCGCGGCGTGAACAGCCGGCCGTAGGCCATCGGGTGGACGATGGCGAAGTAGCGCTCGAAGGTGACCACCACCAGGTTGAAGGCCGAGGCGAAGAAGGAGGACCAGAAGAGGTGCAGGCTCCAGATGAGGCGGCAGAAGAGCTCGCCGGCCACCCCGGAGGGCGACTCGATCCGGATCGGGTGGCCCTCCACCACGAAGAGGACGGAGACGATGAAGAAGAAGCAGCAGCACCAGTCAGAGGCTGCCAGGCTGGCCAGGAGGTAGTGGGTCAGGGTGTGCAGGGACTTGGTGCGGCGGACGGTCAGGCAGACGGCCGCGTTACCCGCCAGCCCCACCAGGCCCAGCAGGATGTTGAAGGTCACCCAGACCACGGTGCCCGGACTCAGGGGCTGGTGAGGCGGAGGCGATGCCGTCACCAGGCCGCTCGCTGTCGGGTCGGTCGGCCATGGACTGACGGTCGACGGGCCCTGGGACATCCCCGCTACCGTAGACAAAGTCGAGTTCACCGTTGCCATCTCCCCAGCAAACTTGTTTGTCTCTAAAAGTGAGGCAAGCAATCATAACATAACGATTTTGCTTCGAGAAGTATAATCATTAATATGTATTTTAACAAGGGTTTGCCTTACTCGAGAAGAATGGATACTTCAACAATGGTTTGCCTTAAATAACTCGACGCATGGCGGGCGTGTCAGTCTTTGATGATGATAATTTTGATGACCACGAGTCTAATTTTACCATTTTTTGAACGGAAGCTGCTCCCTGGAAGGAACCATATTGACAGAACTAATGATTTCGACAAACGTCAGTCCTTTGAGTTCTATTAAACAACAGAAATATCCCAAAGGAAACATAATTTTTCCACTGCAACAATCTAACATTATTTTCAGAACCTCGGTATCTTTCCAACCTGCGAAACTCATTCACAATTTTCCCACAAAGTGTGAAACTTATCTTCAACATGGTTTGTTTTATCCACAGTGTTAACAAAGTCACTAGTTTTTCCCACGAAATGTTAACAAAAACACAATATTTTTCACATTGTGTCGTGAAAAATCCCCTATTGCCTAGGTGTCGGAAGAAATGTAGTTTGGGGAAAATGTTCCGACACATAGTTAAACATATTATAGGCCTATAACTGCATGCACACGGTGAATAATGGAAAATGTGATGGCTTTGTGAAGAAAAAAAACCCCATTTCAATAGATTGTGTGACTTAACACAATTAAAGAAGGGCTTAGTGCGATGCTTCCGGGACCAAAGGAACTCCCACTTACCTCAGTAGTCTACTCCTCACTTGTTTTTCAGCGAGTTCTCGGAAACGATGTCCCTACTAAAAATCTACGCGCGCTCTTCTGACTAACAGCGGCTGGCTGGTGTACATTAAGTAGGAAAGGGACGATGGCTCTGGTCCCAGGTACCGCGGCTCCTGATTGGTCGTAGATATTATGACGAGGGCGTGGTTACAGCCACGTCAGCCCCCTGGCAACCAATCCACGCCCCGATCTCAAACCTCCATCCCATCATTTCGAAGTTCAAGTTGATGCAGACTACAGATTGATTGAATGTGTAGTGTGCTCATTATTTTATTCAGAGTAAAAAAAAAAAATATCGAAAAACCAAGCGTTGGTGAAGGTATAATTCAATATAGGGCTAGACCCTATAGTCGACGTATAGCTAGCTGTTCCTTGCTCTGTCCTTGCATTGAATGCTGGGTGCTTTGCCCGATTGCCTGCCTAATTATAAGAGCAACATCATAAAAGGCAGCTCAGACGGGAATCGAACCCAAGACACATGCTTTCTAGAGCGGATGTCCGATGTAACCACTTGACCCAGAGCTGGTCGAGGTCATGATGGATTCAAATATACACGCATTATACTGTAATATGACACAATGCTAATACCCCCCGCCAAAACAACAACAACAACAACAACACACAGAAAAAAAACGGACTACAGAAAATGTAAGGCAGAAAATTCCGAGGGTCTGACGTTTCGATCTTAGCAGGACCTTTCTCAAATTCAAAGGTCACGGCCAGGATCGAAACGTCGGTACGAAATCTTTTGCAAAGCCTGACCACTTCGACACAGAAGCAATACACAACCGGACGGCCGCAGATTATAACAGAAAAGAGTTCATCTTTTATTCACTGTACAAAACCTGGCCATAGTCGCAACTGTGATAGCGCAGTGTGACAGGGCGCACAAAAAACAATGCAGTCATTCAAAACACGTCTTTGATAAAGGGGCTCCTTGTCACACCTTAAAAACCGGCAAAACCTTCTGAAAAAAATGATGTTATGCTCGGTGTTGATGTCATCTATACAATAGTTAATTCAGAGAACAAAATGGAACAAGAACTTTTACAACAAAATGAAGCTCGAGATCTGTGCACCATTACTAATATTCATGCTCAATTCCTCTTCAAATTGATAGTTTCCTGTTGTGAAAGAAATTGCTTTCAAAGTATTAATCTCTACAAAGCATTATCTTGGACGTCCTTTGATTCCAAGATTGTATGATTAGTCCCAAATGTTTTACTTTCTGCATCCCCTCCGTTTGTATCTGTCTGACTCAGTGGACAAGCCCTACAAAGAAGTACATTTAGAATCTTATCCCTGACCACTTTCCGACACAAATAATTCACGAAACAAGCGGCACATGTTTCAAGTTATTTAAGGACGGAAACAGTCTCGGTGAATCTTGTGCGTTTCTCTCGGTCTGGCACTATAGAGGAGATGGTTGGAAACAGTGACGGCCATTATTTAAAGAAAACAAAAATGTACCCGAACATATCGGACGGGATAATGAAATTGCTTGAAGACAAATCTAATATCGGCCAAACAATTAGGACGTCAGATATGATCTACTGTCCTTTACCGAACCAAAGGTACGGGCTGCTCATACAAAATGAGTTTTGTCTCTCACAAAAGCGATGCAAAATGCAGAATGGTTGCACGATTATGTGGAGGAGTCGACACAGTCGCTTAAAATTTCAGCGACCAGACAATGATGAAAAGGTGGAGTCGGTGAGACAAACAGAAAATCACCCAACTTGGTTAGAGCATCGCTATAATGGTGACTTTTGGTTAGGTCTAGGAAGTTGAACAAAATCGATTGCATGGCATCATTCGGGGGGGGGGGGGGGGGGGGACGGGGACACACCACAAAATTGGAACGTGCCCTGCTGCAAGATATGCCAGAACGTCCAACCTTGGTGAGTTTTTTTTTTATTAGGGGGGGGGGGCAGGTTGAAGCACGGCTACATTGTATCCACAGCCCCAATGGACCACTGTTTATTAAGAAAACAGAAGTGACGAGGCAACCGAAGATTATCAGCATTACTTTGTGTGCCTCCTGCTTTTCCAATGCATTACCACCTGATAACAAGCACACTGTAATTCTTTTGTTGGGGGGGGGGGGCGGGGGGGGGGCAGGCAAAGACAATCGGGCTCGTCGGCCAAATTCATCAGGCCATTACAAGAGAAGTCAAAATATCATTCAAAACCATTCAGCCATAATTCATCAACAAATTGTGTTTTTCGTTTGTCTTCTTTAAATATGTTCATCTATGAACATCCGCGCACAATTTTGTATCCGCCGCTCCCAATCTAAATTGGGAAGGAAAAGGTCGCTCGTCCAAAAGATGAGCCCCCCAAAAACAACCCCAGCCGTCATCACAAAAGATAATGGACATTTATTTAATTCAAAACCCACTTAGGAATGCTTAAGCTTGAAAACCCAATATCCAGTCTTGGAATGGGGTAATTCCGGAGGGTACGAATCACTACGAATTCGCATATCTGTAAAGCACTTAATGTCGGCCTTTCCAAAAGACTCTTGGCTTGAATTTTGTTTTGATTAACAATAGGACTATTTTAACCTTCAGAGAAGTCCAGTTTGGATCGAAACATCAGGCCTGTCGTGCCCATTGGAAGTTAATTTTTTTTTTTTATACAAAACTCCTTAGCTTGAACACTTTTGAAAACCAATTAAACCTATGCATTTTTAAGTTCCAGATAGTATTAGGCTGACAATAAAGCTTTTCCCAAACGGGGTCAATCAATAATTTACAAAAAAAATGGTAGATAAGACTTGAAGGTTTAACATGGTGGAAGTACTAAGTGGAAGGTTCCCGGTGACACTATGTAACACACTCAATCTCGAAAGAGATGTGTTACATGCATAAACATGAAAAATTGATACTTATTCCTTTAAATTAAACTGTATGTAAACCAAAGTGAGATTTAAATAAAAAAAACACTAACAACTCTAAATAGAAAAAGAAATAGCAATCATTTCGGAAGAGTTTGAAGAATTTTTATATATACATTTCATTTTTATATATACACGGAGGGTTATGTATACATCTGAATTCTGAAATAATGTGTATGGGCAGGGTGGCACACATACATACATTGGAGCATGGACGGTTTTAATCTTGTCTAGTCGTTTGGATGAATAAGGCACAGTTCTGCGCTGGACGGTTGCTAGGGTGATGGATAAAGGGCCGATGCGGCGTTGCCGTGGCAACAGAGGATGCGGCTCACTTCTTGGGAGCAATGATGCCTTCCAGCTGCGTCTGTTGGGCAAAAAAGAAGAAGATATTCAGGAAATCAGTGAGCACTTCAAGGTGCTCAAGGTTAATGAGATCATTGAAGATATTGGTAGAAATAACATGCTGCAACCAGCTAGGATTTTCAAAGTAGTGCAACACTTTTGATAATTTGGGGTGATATAATCTGCTTATTATTATCAAGTAGGGTAGTTGAGTACTTAGATCTGCCATGTGAATGAGTAATTGGAGTAATTGGAGTACTTCATGTGGTCGTGGGCAGAACAAGTTGGCACAAGCAACTGTCTCCAGCTGGTTCCAGCCAGTTCTAGCTGATTCCGTCTATTCAGAGCCAGTTCAAGCCGGTTCCAGCTGGTTCCTTCTATTCACAGCCAGTGCCAGCCGGTTCTAGCTGGTTCTGTCTATTCACAGCTAGTTACAGCCGGTTCTATCTGGTTCCATCTATTCACAGCCAGTGCCAGCCGGTTCTAGCTGGTTCTGTCTATTCACAGCCAGTTCCAGCCGGTTCCAGCTGGTTCCATCTATTCACAGCCAGTGCCAGCCGGTTCTAGCTGGTACCATCTATTCACAGCCACAGTTCCAGCCGGTTCCATCTATTCACAGCCAGTGCCAGCCGGTTCTAGCTGGTACCATCTTTCTCTGACTGGTTCCAGCCGAGATCTGTTCGGTTCCAGCCGCTCCAATTTGTCTCCAGCCGGTTCGGGCCGGCTCTATAGCTTATCCCAGCCGGTTCTAGCTGGTGCAATTGCAATTTCGTTTCGGGGCCCAATGCGAGTCAATTTCTTCGGGCTGGTCTCGTCTGTTCCCGCCTCGTTCTGACCGGTTCCGGCTGGCTCCACCAACCCCCCGCCCTCCCCCAATCTGGCTCTGGCCGGTTCTAGCCGGTTCTGGCCGGTGCCCTCACCTTGAGCTGCTGGTTGGTGCGCTTGAGGAACTGGATCTCCTCGGCGTGCTTCTTCTCCTCCACCTGTCGGCGCTCGGCCTCGCGCTTCTCAATGGCGTCGCACTTGGCCTTGAGCTCATTGACCTGGCGCTCCAACTCCTTCTTGTCCTGCTCAAGGTCCACAATCTGCCGAGGAAATAAAACCAAAAAGAGAAAGCGAGTGAACGAACGAATGAAACAAACTAACAAAAAAAACACTACCGCGAGAGAGTCAGAGAGAGACTAGAGTGAGAGAGAGAGAGAGAGACAGGCAGACGGACAGAAAGAGAGAGAAAGAGAGTTACAGAGAAGGACAGAGAGACCAAGGGAGTCAGATAAACCCCAGGGTTCTCTTAACTGACCCTACAGGGATGGCAGCAAGGCTTTTCAACAGCCTCAGAGCCAATGGCACGGCCCCTTTAAATACGGTCAAATTCTCGCCACTTTGGAAGCGTCTAAACCGTGAAAATGGGGTGAAAATGTCATTTAGCCGCGAAAAGAAAATTCACCGTGTTTTCACCCCTATTTTATGGCACACAGTTATAGCCAAGTCATTTTCACAGTGTTTTCACCAGTGGTCTCCAAGGCCGCATTCCTGGTGATAAATGGCTAGAGGTAATTTAGAAGTATCTTGGAGTGACAGTTACAAGGACAACATACAGTACCTCTATTGGGGCTGGTGGTCCCTACTGGTAATTAAATAAGCCATCCCTCAAGGCTGGAGATTACCATCCTAGATATTCACGGTTTTTTTTTTCACGGTGTCTTTAGTGATCTGAAGATGTCCTTATCAGGTCAGAGAAGAGATTATTTTCCCGGTGAATTCACTGCAAAATGCACTGTGAAATCACAGTGACTTTAAAGTTTCTGGTCCACCCCCATTGGTTGACTACTCTGGTTAGAACCATTTGGTAAACCAGCCTCAGGACCACGGTTTCTTCCCTGGTCCCAGTAGCCCTCATCTTGACCCCCAAACCCAGGCTCGTCCACCCCCATTGGTTGACTACTCTGCTTAGAACCATTTGGTAAACCAGCCTCAGGACCGTGGTTTCTTCCCTGGTCCCAGTATCCCTCATCTTCAATTGACCCCCAAACCCAGGCTGGTCCACCCCCATTGGTTGACTACTCTGGTTAGAATCTTTCGGTAAACCTTCCTCAGGACCGCGGTTTCTTCCCTGGTCCCAGTAGCCCTCATCTTGACCCCCAAACCCAGGCTGGTCCACCCCCATTGGTTGACTACTCTGCTTAGAACCATTTGGTAAACCAGCCTCAGGACCGTGGTTTCTTCCCTGGTCCCAGTAGCCCTCATCTTGACCCCCAAACCCAGGCTGGTCCAACCCCATTGGTTGACTACTCTGGTTAGAACCATTTGGTAAACCAGCCTCAGGACCACGGTTTCTTCCCTGGTCACAGTATATAGCCCTCATCTTGAACCCCAAACCCAGGCTGGTCCACCCAATTGGTTGACTACTCTGCTTAGAACCATTTGGTAAACCATCCTCAGGACCATGGTTTCTTCCCTGGTCCAAGTACTAGTAGCCCTCATCTTGACCCCCAAACCCAGGCTGGTCCGCCCAATTGGTTGACTACTCTGGTTAGAACCATTTGGTAAACCAGCCTCAGGACCATGGTTTCTTCCCTGGTCCCAGTAGCCCTCATCTTGAACCCCAAACCCAGGCTGGTCCACCCAATTGGTTGACTACTCTGGTTAGAACCATTTGGTAAACCATCCTCAGGACCATGGTTTCTTCCCTGGTCCAAGTACTAGTAGCCCTCATCTTGACCCCCAAACCCAGGCTGGTCCGCCCAATTGGTTGACTACTCTGGTTAGAACCATCATGGTAAACCAGCCTCAGGACCACGGTTTCTTCCCTGGTCCCAGTATCCCTAATCTTGTCCCAGACCTCATATACACTGTTTGACTAATATGGCGGGACAATTTGTAACCAGCCTATTGGATTCTGGATCATCACGTACTTAAAGGTTCATAGCCGATGGGAGCATGGTGCAGTCGGGGGGGGGGGGGGGGGGGCGCAGATGAGAGAGTCCACCCACCTTCTTCTCCATGTCCGACTTGCCCTGCTCTGCCTGCAGCGCCTTGCGCATGCCGAAGGCCACACTGCTCTCGTACAGCGTCTGGTAGGCGGCGATGGTCATGCGAATCTCGTCCCGCACCCGCAGCAGCAACAGGCCGCGCTCGGCGCACTCAATGGTCACCTGGCGGATCAGCTCATCTGCAACAGCGACCCGAATCGAGTCAGGAATATTCAATCATGTATGTACGTACACCCATGTCAAAATGCCGGCGGGAAAAAAAGCTGGGGGAAATCTTTGCATGCAGTTCCCAACAAGGACAAGAGACCTGTTTGACATCCAAAAGCCTGCCGGTACACCGTCGTTCACGAGCTCGCGAGTGTATAACTGCACGCAGCATATACATGCATTAGGGGTACATCCGTCCGGGCCCATGCGGGAGTTTTCCGTTGCGATGTCATACCCCCCCGCAGTGACTGGCGGGCCATTCGAAAAGATGGCGGTTTGTGGGAACGCGAATTCGACCACCGAATTCCATGATTTTTCCCTCTTTATGAAACTCACATTTTTAAGGTACCTCACATTTTAGGAAACTTTTTGTGACAATTTTGTTTGTAATGTTACTAACCAACAATGAAATGGACCATTGCAACTTAAAAACTTCTTGTTTTCATTCTTTTCAGTGGCACAGACCTCGGCCCGGTGAACATGTTCTAACATAATGGTGACTTGAAATTAATACACGTTGATCATACAGTATAACTAGTTATGAAAGTATGTGAAAAATGTAACGTTACTAATCATAAAATTGCCCTAGGTATTAATAATAATAAATATTAATCGTAATAGTTTTGCAAAGATGATTCACTGAGATTGGGTGAGAAGAATGCTTTTCGGGTAGGAGCAAGATTGTACACTATGAACATCTAAACGGTGAAAATGGGGCGAAAATGTCATTTAGCAGTGAAAAGAAAATTCACCGTGTTTTCACCGCTATTTCAAGGCACACAGTTAGCCAAGTCATTTTCACGGCGTTTTCACCAGTGGTCTCCAAGGTCACATTTCTGGTTGTAAATGGCTAGAGGCAATTTAGAAGTATCTGGGAGTGACAGTTACAAGGACACCATACAGTACCTCTATGGGGGCCGGTGGTCCCTACAAGGCTGGAGCTTGCCACCCTAGATTTTTCACGGTCTTATTTAGTGACCTGAAGATGTCCTTATCAGGTCAGAGAGGTGATTATTTTCACGGTGAATTCACTGTAAAATGCACCATGAAATCACAGTGACTTTTTATTTTCACGGAGAAATGAAATTTTCACCCCTTTTTCACGGTTTATGGTGGTACTGAGCATGTTCCTGATGAGAGAGTAGAAGAAAATGATGATCGGGTGAAGAATCTTGGGGGACTTCAATATTCAGACAGACCATGTTGTAGAACACGGGCGACCTGATATTGTCGTCCCCGCCAACAAAGTGGAGAAGGCGTGTCAATTGACTGCCATTGCTGTGCCGGGAGACAGCGCAGAGTTGAGGCAAAGGAGAAGAAGAATATCGGGGAAATACCGGGACTTTCCTTGTAGCATTTTTCACACTCAAAAAACTTAGTCAAACAGGGTCATCCTTTTTCCTTGTAAATATTGATAGCGTCTACATGCAAATCCAATTCACGTTGTCCGTAGAATATTCCGCTCTCTGGCTGGTAGGGGATATCATATTCATGACTTCAGCTGCGAAGGAACTTATAAATAAAGATCTTGACCACTTTCCATGGTCCATTGGTTTCGGGTTATTCCATAGAAAGATATTCTGTGGTCCAATTTTATCACATTATGTTAGAACTGTTTGGAACGTAGGAATAGTCATTTTTATTCCGCTTATACATCTGTAAGTACATCTGTGAGTAGTGATATACACAAAATGTTGCAAACTGCTTACTGACTAAAATTACCAAAATGCAAATCTTAAAATTTAGTGGGCCTGACGTTTCGATCCTAGCAGGACCTTTCTCAAAGGCTCACATCTGTGAGTACTCCATTCTTTTATAATAATTCGATACGACTCAAATTATCGGCGGTTTTCCTCCCGTAAATGAATGACACCAATTCTGAATTTTGACGAATCTTTCATATTAATTAAGGGAATGTAGACTATTTTGTTTAGACTTTAGATAGGGGTAATTAAAGGCTGATGTTCCTAACATCTATGGGCTGACCTTGCTAAATATTTAGAACACTCAATTCATATGCATATATATACTGTTGGCTTGCCACCATCTGGGAGTTTTTGTTGTTGTAGTACTAGCCTTGTGTTTGTGATGAACTGGGTATTTGAGATACTTGTTGGAATAATTTCAGTGTTTTGGGTTAGGTTTTTTGTTTTGTCTCTGAAGACCATATTTTTGTTTGTTATAGATTTAGTTTATAACACATTGTTTAAATCATAAAATTTAGTGGGCCTGACGTTTCGATCCTAGCAGGACCTTTCTCAAAGGCAGAGAAAGGTCCTGCTAGGATTTTAGTCAGTAAGCAGTTTGCAACATTTTTGTATATCACATTTTTTAAATCTCAAGAGTTAGAGGGTCTGATGTTTCGCTCCTAGCCGGAACTTTCTCAAAGAGAAAGAGACCTTTCTCTTGAGAAAAGAAAAATGGTGGACCTATAAAACCAATTGGCAAAACCCACATGTCGATCTCATCAATCATTCGATGCGGGACCAATGATTGATTGCACTGGCGAATCGTCAAATATAATCCTAATTTCCTAAACCGTGCAAGGGCAGGCTTACAGCAATTAATTTGTTTGCATGTGAATGAAAGTGGGGCTGTTAATGGGTTGAATTGGTTCTGACTGGCGCCCCCCCAAAAAAACCTTGGCAAAGACTAGTTGACTAATAGGGAAGGCCACCATCTAAGGGCTGGATAGCTCAGATGGTAAGAGCACCGGTACGTTAATCCAGGGGTCTCGGGTTCAAGTCCCGGTCCACTCAACATTTTCTTGGCCAATTTTTCAAAGTGTTCCAGTCAGTTTCGCCTTTGCTTGGTAAACAAGATTTTGTGCGAAAATGAGATCAGCCAAGAATTATCCAATCGGAATCTTCCACAAAAAGCAATCTCAAAAATCAGCTTGCCTGGCATTTGTATCATTATAAAGAGAGCCTTTCTTATTCACCCTTTCTTCTTATCACAGCCCCCCCCCCAAAAAAAAGAGATCACGAATATGACAAAGAAAAAAAAACGTGAGGGAGAGAAAGAACTGAAAGGAATTGTTATCCCCAAATGGAGTAGTCCTTTCTCTCGATGTGGAGAATTAATTGTGAACACCAAGGTCAGAAATTTAATTGAATCTATCTGGATTTTATCAGATCAATTGCAGAGTGACCCTTAAATTCTGTTTTCCTTTTTCGATGTTGCAAGGAATCTAAATTTAGGCTCGACGTATTGGGCCATAATGGATGATGAGATTCTTCAGTTAAAAAAAAAATTAATAAAAAAAAGAAGGAAATCTCTGACACAATTTGAGAGCCCTCCTGATCAAGAATGGTAATAATTGAATTATTGGTTGACTTTCTTCATCCGCTTTTGTCCCGAAATGTCAAGAACGAGATTTATTGCTCTATTCCAGGGGGGTATCCGGCCAAGGGGGGTTTAGATACTGAAAGTGGACAACTGCTCTTTAGTTTGTTATTTCTTGAGCCTGTGAGAGTGCCAGTCTAGCTGTACTGCGTGAAAGGCTTTCCAGAAACTATGAGCCGACCCGCCTAACTGCTTTGATCTGGGCCACCTCGGGGTGTTTGTCTCCAAAACTTGCCACTTCAGGAGGGGGGGGGGGAGGGGGTCAAAACGGGGCTAGAGAGATGACCACTGTTATGGACCTTTCCCATGAAGTATGCAAATAAGAGCTGGCGCATGCGCTTTACTAAATTGGTGGGCAAACAAGTGCGCGTTGTGTGCAGGTTTCGAAATACTCGCGCAGGAGACGCTGAATAGCCAATGACCGCACGCCAAACTGTTAGGGAGAAGGAACGCGCGCACGCCCGTGGAAAACTATGATTGGTTGGCAGCCCGCTTGCCCACCAATTTAGTTAAGCGCATGCGCTAGGTCTAATTTGCATATTTCATGGGAAAGGTACATTAGCAGAGGCACTTACGCTGCATGTACACACAAGGATGTAAGTGACCGACGAAGTCATTTTTCTGAAAATCGCTGAAGGCCGCTTAACTGTGCGACTGTGAGTGTGCTTAGGCGACCGAGAGACGCGACTGCCAGTGAGTGCTTTCGCGACCGAGAGATTCACGGCTGGGGTGCAGGCACCCTTCAGTTTTAAGGGGTGTTTAACGGATAAAAACGAGCAGTTTGATATGCCTGTTTGGCATAAAATAAAAATAAATTCCCAGTCAATTTTTCCTTGGGTATGTTTAAATAAAAAAAAAAATTAAATAAAAAATTACGTCATTTCCAGGAAATCCGCAAAGACTAGTTGACTATTAGGGAAGGCCACCATCTAAGGGCTGGATAGCTCAGATTGTAGAGCACTGGTATGTTAATCCAGAGGTCTCTGGTTCAAGTACCAGTCCAGTATAAGTTTTCCTATAAATATAATTTTCCAATTTTTCTAAAATGTTATTTACAAAAAAAAAAATTCCCCAAGGCCTTATGGTGATGGAATAGGGTAGACCCTAAAGGCGGCCAATTAAAATGCCGTACGTCAAATGTGATCACGGCTCTTCAGCAAAAAATAACTGACCTCCCTCAGTCGGGAGATTAACTCATGAATATTCAGTTGCGACATACGGCATTTTACTTGGCCGCCTTTAGCCTTGAGGGTCTACCATGCAGGCATGCAACTGTTGAATTGTAAAAAAAAAGAGGGAAAAGTCCGAATAAAGGGCCCCCAAAAATGTGGGATTCTAGATGCTCTGTGGTGCATTCTGAGCAGTTTTTGACCACTTAAGACTTTAAGCTGAGTGACAGATTTTAACCTTTTTCAAGGCATACACCAAGAAAATTTAATTTTTGTTTAAACAAAATGAAAAGTAAACATCAAAGTTTTGAATCTGATCTCAGCATGTGTTTTAAATAATAGTTGGGGGGGAAGAAATATCCCTTCTTTTTTTTTACGGATTTTTTTTTTTTATGGTCGAATTTAAAAAAATGCGGAAATCCGCGGAAAAGTTGCATGCCTGACCATGGAGAGTGGATTGCAAGGCCACAGCGAGCCATGACAGCTTCGCTGTTCAATTAATTTTTGTTTGGCTTGCTTCACCCCCCAACCCCCCCCCCCACGAAACCGTTTGAGCGCTGTTGCCTACCGAAGCATTGTGAGTAGAGCTCCCTGCGGACTGGGCAGATGCCCGTCTCCCTGGCCTGCCTCTGCTGCAGCCTGGTGTCCAGCTGGTCCTGCAGATTGACCACGTCCAGACGGGTGGCCGGAGTGCTGGACACTTGCTGCACCCACAGCTGACCGTTGTCCGTCCACTCCCTATTGCCCCCCCAAACCCAAACCCGGAGGAAAAGACGTGTCAAGACAGGCGCAGAATATGCTTCACGATGCTTACTGACTTCATAGATGTATTGAATAATTAATGGTTTGATTGATTGATTAATTAATTGATGTCTTGATTGTTTGATTGATTAATGTATTGATTGATTAATGTATTGATTGATTGATGTCTTGATTGTTTGATTGATTAATGGACTGATTGTTTGATTGATTAATGTATTGATTGATGTATTGATTAATGTATTGATTGATTGATGTCTTGATTGTTTGATTGATTATTCTATTGATTGATTGATGTATTGATTGATTGATTAATGTATTGATTGATTGATTAATGTATTGATTGATATCTTGCTGTCTAGATTGATTGTTTGATGCATTGATTGATTTATCATTGATTGATTAATTGATGTATTGACTATTGATGTACTGATTGATCAACTGATTGGTTAATTAATTTACTGATTGATCATTGATTGATTAATTGATGTATTGATTAATTTATTTATTAATTGAACACTTAATTTCTTAACTACATCCAACAGCAGAAGGACCGCCAATTACATGAATAGGATAATTAAACATGAATACAAGATTCCTAATCTGTACGTAAAGAAGTCATTTAAAACAAGAATAAATAAAAGGCAAATATAAAAATTCAGACATGCGAGTTAGTGTGGTTCTTCTCAGAGCCACACTCACTCACATAAAGAGATTCTGCACATGGTGTCACTGCAAACCTCTTGCATTGTGAACCCACCGTGCAAACCTTCCAATCTCATCTGGAGTTACCGGCTCTTCTCAGAGCCACACTCACTCACATAAAGAGATTCTGCACATGGTGTCACTGCAAACCTCTTGCATTTGTGAACCCACCGTGCAAACCTTCCAATCTCATCTGGAGTTACCGGCTCTTCTCAGAGCCACACTCACTCACATAAAGAGATTCTGCACATGGTGTCACTGCAAACCTCTTGCATTGTGAACCCACCGTGCAAACCTTCCAATCTCATCTGGAGTTACCGGCTCTTCTCAGAGCCACACTCACTCACATAAAGAGATTCTGCACATGGTGTCACTGCAAACCTCTTGCATTTGTGAACCCACCGTGCAAACCTTCCAATCTCATCTGGAGTTTACCGGCTCTTCTCAGAGCCACACTCACTCACATAAAGAGATTCTGCACATGGTCTCACTGCAATTTAGTGCAAACCTCTTGTCCTTACATTGTGAACCCACCACGAAAACCTTCCCCGAAAGAGAATTGACTGACCTTGGGGGAAGGATGGAGTTCAGAATCTCGTCAGTCTGCTGGGCCTTCTGAGCCTCCACAGGGGGAGCTTGCTGCCGCCCTTAGGGGGCGGGTTAGGCACGGGTCCGGCATTGGTTGGCGGCTGAGGGCTCGTCCGCAGCGCTCTAGCCTGATCGAGCAAAGTACAAGTACAGATAAAAACGAGCGGAGATAAAATAGAGTTTAGTTCGGCGGGACGGCAACGCCCCAATTATTACGTAACAATCACATTGCACTACCCTGGGCATTCATGCATTACATGAGCGGCCTTAATATAAGCCTTGCCTCTTGCCGGTTCAGTCACTTCAGGTTCTGGCACTTACGCGTATGTCCTTGCTGCACAGACCTCTATTCAACCTTAACCTATAAGTATAACCTTTCGAATTATGTCCAATGAGGAGACTCAATCGGCTGATTTCTCGGCCATTTTTCAGAAATTCAAAGACTACTTTGACCAACGATTCAGTGAGGTCTCAACCCCCAAATCAGACTCTACATCGGTGCGTGAGCTTAGAAATAAGCCAGGCCTACTCCCATCATGTATAATAAATCATGAGAACTTATATTGCGACTGTGTCCTTTTCTCCTTATTTTGGCATTCCTCAGAACCAATCTATTTTTCATGCGTATGAGCGAAGCGAAGTAGCATGAAATTATTATGTCAAAATGCTTACTGAATTTGTTGATAAAATTACCCGAAACAAAGTTTCGAGAAAAAATCAAAGCATTGAAAATTAAGCCAAGTAGTAAGTTACATACAGCGGAATGTTTTTGTTCATTAGGATTTTAGCACTAACCACTAAAGTAGCTAAACAATAAAAAAATAAAACCTAAAAAAAAAGTTTTTAAAATGATATAATTATTTCATTATTTGATTCCAGGTTTGGTTTTTACATTTCTATTTTAATTTAATTGAAATTTTATTTAATTGAATTATACTTAATAATACTACTTACTAGTCGGAGTTACTGGGACCCTTACATTCACCCCTTTTTTTTGACGAGTCGGGCGACTCCCTTAAAATTAAAAAAGGGCGATTGTAAGGGTCCAAATTAGTTGGACTATAATATTATTAGTAAAATACTACTACTACTAGTAGTAGTACTAGTAGTACTACTAGTATTACTATTAGTACTAATACTATGTACTACTACAGTACTAGTCTAGCATAGTGGATAAGCTTTTGAATAAATTGAAATTGAATTGTAAAGTAATTTGTAATTTATGTAAATAATCAATTTTCAACAAATGACTGATCACCGAGTATTCAATGAATATTTGAACGAATTGTAATTTGTAATTCATAATTTTGTATTGCTTGTAATTGCTTGTTTGTAATTGTTTGTTTTTATGTCTTCTTAGGGATAAATAAAGTATCTTGAATTAAATTGAAAAAAGAATTCGTATAAATATAATATACATGCATGAATCAACTATATCAAGTATCAATCATTGTTATGATTCATTTACATTATCCCTGCTGTAGCCGGCTGTAGTACTGTGTACCGTTACGTTAGGCCAAACTTGCCGCTCATTCGGTCACAGTTTCCAACTTACTCTGGGCGTTTTCTTGTCCGTGTTTCGACTGACTAGGACCGGGGTGTCGTACCTGACCAGGGATGCGTTCGGGGGAATCATGACTGAGCGGAACAAATCAACTCTTGGCGAGGATATCGGGCCCGAAAGGTTAAAAAAAAATGGCGAAAGAAAACTAGTAAGTAGTAACGGAGCTCTGGAAATCAACTTGCACAAGTGGAGAAGTTGTTGTCCCGGAGATTCCATGGAAACTCGCCAGTGCGCATGCGGTAACGTATATTGTCGCGATCCTCTGCCGAGTATGAATATTCATTAGGTATGATCCGGATACGACCGATCCGTATCCGCACCACTGACTATAAGTGTCGCGACACTGTGAAGAGACGGCGCACGTCTCAGCGGAGAATAACTGCCTAGAGTATGCCATGTGACCCGGTACAAGAGTAGGATGCACACTGCTAGTAAGTAGTATGGTATGGTACAGTGTATTATTCTATACTGTTGTCAGTGGTGCGGATTCGGAGTAGTACGGATGCGGATCGTTGTGCAGTGACATCATACCTGATGTATTATTCATACTCGGCAGAGGATCGCGACAACATACGTTACCTGCGCATGCGTGAGTTAAAGGGAAGACTTCCCAGCATTCCGTGCGGGACAAGATGGCGACCTCCATTTCGTGGGACGGTGAGAAAGCGGGCCGGATTTAATCATTTTATTCGCCGATCTGGTCTCTCTTTGCCCTGGCAAATGGTCGGGACAGATTGCACCGTGTATTATCTGTCGTATATGTGTTTTGCAGTCGGTATGCTGTTGTCTAGAGGGTCCAAAAGGCCTCCTTGAATCGCCGATTATCGTTAGTCATTGCATTTGCACGCCGCTGTAATGATTTCATCAACGTATGACTTAGTTGCGGTAACCGTAACCCTCATCCTCCCGAAGGTCGGAGACCTGAGGGTTACGGGAACGTATGTACAAAATTATAGCGAGGTTTTTGTTTTTACCATTTTGGAAACACCACTGTCCCGATCGCCCCCTTTTTCCACCCTTTGGAAAATCGCCACACACAATCTAAGGACATGCACTTATCCCAAATGTATACTGAATGTGATCAGATAACCCAAAACATCGTGGGTAAAATACTTTTCCGAAAAACGGGCAGAAACTCACCCAAATACTGTCTGTAAATGTCCCGTCAACGTCTCCGCCAGGTTCGGAATCCGAACCTGGTGCCTCGACCAATCAGCGCTTAGTCTCGTGACGTATACCCGCACGACGGCTATTTGCTGTTTCGCAATAACAGTCCACACTCGTGGTGCGCGCGCAGGTCATCGCCCTGTGAAGAGCCGACTGGTACAATGTACTGTATACAACCATGGATACAACACGTGCGCTGTACATGTGATTGTACAGTACATGTACATGTACATGTACCGTACATGTGCAAGCATAGTACCAAAGAATACTCTTTGATAATACGCGTACATATACTGTACACTGTACATGTACATATGTACAATACATGTACAACAGTACAAAGAGTATTCTTTGGTACTATGCTTGCACATGTACGGTACATGTACATGTACATGTACTGTACAATCACATGTACAGCGCACGTGTTGTATCCATGGTTGTATACAGTACATTGTACCAGTCGGCTCTTCACAGGGCGATGACCTGCGCGCGCACCACGAGTGTGGACTGTTATTGCGAAACAGCAAATAGCCGTCGTGCGGGTATACGTCACGAGACTAAGCGCTGATTGGTCGAGGCACCAGGTTCGGATTCCGAACCTGGCGGAGACGTTGACGGGACATTTACAGACAGTATTTGGGTGAGTTTCTGCCCGTTTTTCGGAAAAGTATTTTACCCACGATGTTTTGGGTTATCTGATCACATTCAGTATACATTTGGGATAAGTGCATGTCCTTAGATTGTGTGTGGCGATTTTCCAAAGGGTGGAAAAAGGGGGCGATCGGGACAGTGGTGTTTCCAAAATGGTAAAAACAAAAACCTCGCTATAATTTTGTACATACGTTCCCGTAACCCTCAGGTCTCCGACCTTCGGGAGGATGAGGGTTACGGTTACCGCAACTAGCGTGTACGGTGTACTACTACTACTAGTACTAGTACTAGTAGTAGTACTACTACTAGAGTAGTACTAGTAGTACTACTACTACTAGTACTAGTAGTACTAGTACTTTCAAAGTACTAGTACTAGTAGTAGTACTGAGTACCGATGATGTACCGTATCGTATGTACTGTAGCCTCGTTACCCATGGTTTTACTTCTCTTACTAAAGTCTTACTCTTACTTAGTCTTAGTCTTACGTTTCCTTCTCTCACTCTACTGGGTCTCTAGTCTCAGTCTCAGTCTCAGTCTCACTCTCAGTCTCAATAATTGAATAAAGAGAATATTCACAATGCAAATTTTCAATGGAATAATAACTTATATAAATCTTTCTGATGTTTGCAAAGGCAAGCATCATGAATATAGTCTTAACTCTGCTTATAATTCTATACATGACGTAACTTTGTGAATTGTTTATTTTTTTTCTCCAAAACCAAGTCCGAGATGGAGATCAGAAATGAAACTAGTCACACACTGACTGACACAGGCTTTTCGTTTAGATACCAGCAACAAAATATTTTTTTTTTGTCAGAATGTTGGGTGGGTAGTTTTGGAGAAAATCAGTGGTGATTCCCTTGTTGACTGTGGATGGCAAACTCGCTGCACGGGTGTCAGTCAACTCGGTCCGAGACCAACTCGGTCCCTAACGTACAACTCGGTCCGTGAACAACTCGTTCCTAGGCTATGGTATGGGGAACATGTGCTCAAAAACTGTTGTGTTGGTCACAGACCGAGTTGGTCACGGAAGAACCGAGTTGGCCTCGGACCGAGTTGGCTGGGACCGAGGATGGTTACGGACCGAGTTGGCGTGAAACCCGACGCACGCATGCAGCAAGCGGCACGCTGCGCAGTCATTGGGATTGTTCCTCGCTTGATAATTGTATCGATTCGTGCTTGCAGATGCGAGGGAGCAGCTGAAGAAATGGCGTGAGGAGAGCGCCAGACGGAGCGCCGAGACCCTGGAGCTGGGAGAGTTTGTTCTGGCGAGCCCCAGGAAACTCGGCGATGAAGGTAACCCTCCCCTCCCCCTCCACCCCAAGAACCTTTTCTACTCCTCCTCCTTCGCCAAGATGGGCAGGGGACTCTCGTCAAACTGCCAGCAAGGGGCTGTTTGGTAACCAAGACCGAGGTCGGAATTTTAGCAGTGGTCTGTGCCCTGGGGACATTTTAATTTCGAGTAGGACCTTTCTCAAAGGCTGTGGCAAATTGTCAGCCATTGTGGTTTACCGACGGGGTGGACCAGCCTGGGTTTGGGGAGTCAAGATGAGGGCTACTGGGACCAGGGAAGAAACCGCGGTCCTGAGGCTGGTTTTACCGAATGGTTCTAACCAGAGTAGTCAACCAATGGGGGTGGACCAGCCTGGGTTTAGGGGTCAAGATGAGTGCTACTGGGACCAGGGAAGAAACCACGGTCCTGAGGCTGGTGTTACCAAACGGTTCTAAGCAGAGTAGTCAACCAATGGGGGTGGACCAGCCTGGGTTTGGGGGTCAAGATGAGGGCTACTGGGACCAGGGAAGAAACCACGGTCCTGAGGCTGGTTTTACCAAATGATTCTAACCAGAGTAGTCAACTAATGGGGGTGGACCAGCCTGGGTTTTGGGGTCAAGATGAGGGCTACTGGGATCAGGGAAGAAACCATGGTCCTGAGGCTGGTTTTACCAAATGGTTCTAACCAGAGTAGTCAACCAATGGGGGTGGACCAGCCTGGGTTTATGGGGTCAAGATGAGGGCTACTGGGACCAGGGAAGAAACCGCGGTCCTGAGGCTGGTTTCACCAAATGATTCTAACCAGAGTAGTCAACCAATGGGGGTGGACCAGCCTGGGTTTTGGGGTCAAGATGAGGGCTACTGGGACCAGGGAAGAAACCATGGTCCTGAGGCTGGTTTTACCAAATGGTTCTAACCAGAGTAGTCAACCAATGGGGGTGAACCAGCCTGGGTTTGGGGGTCAAGATGAGGGCTACTTGGACCAGGGAAGAAACCACGGTCCTGAGGCTGGTTTTACCAAATGATTCTAACCAGAGTAGTCAACCAATGGGGGTTGGACCAGCCTGGGTTTTGGGGTCAAGATGAGGGCTACTGGGACCAGGGAAGAAACCATGGTCCTGAGGCTGGTTTTACCAAATGGTTCTAACCAGAGTAGTCAACCAATGGGGGTGAACCAGCCTGGGTTTGGGGGTCAAGATGAGGGCTACTGGGACCAGGGAAGAAACCACGGTCCTGAGGCTGGTTTACCAAATGGTTCTAACCAGAGTAGTCAACCAATGGGGGTGGACCAGCCTGGGTTTGGGGGTCAAGATGAGGGCTACTTGGACCAGGGAAGAAACCACGGTCCTGAGGCTGGTTACCAAATGGTTCTAAGCAGAGTAGTCAACCAATGGGGGTGGACCAGCCTGGGTTTGGGGGTCAAGATGAGGGCTACTGGGACCAGGGAAGAAACCACGGTCCTGAGGCTGGTGTTACCAAATGGTTCTAAGCAGAGTAGTCAACCAATGGGGGTGGACCAGCCTGGGTTTGGGGGTCAAGATGAGGGCTACTGGGACCAGGGAAGAAACCACGGTCCTGAGGCTGGTGTTACCAAATGGTTCTAAGCAGAGTAGTCAACCAATGGGGGTGGACCAGCCTGGGTTTGGGGGTCAAGATGAGGACTACTGGGACCAGGGAAGAAACTACGGTCCTGAGGCTGGTTTTACCAAATGGTTCTAACCAGAGTAGTCAACCAATGGGGTGGACCAGCCTGGGTTTGGGGGTCAAGATGAGGGCTACTGGGACCAGGGAAGAAACCACGGTCCTGAGGCTGGTTTTACAAAATGGTTCTAACCAGAGTAGTCAACCAATGGGGTTGGACCAGCCTGGGTTTGGGGGTCGAGATGAGGGCTACTGGGACCAGGGAAGAAACCACGGTCCTGAGGCTGGTTGCTAAATAGAACTTCTAACAGAGTAGTCAACCAGCCTGGTCAACTAGCCTGTGTTCAAAAGACCAGGCTACTGGGAAGACATCTCGGTAAATCCCCCCCCCCTTCCCTCTCTCTTTTTTCATTTTTTCAAGTCTGGGCCGTCCATGAGCAGGTGAGCGTGGCAGCTCTCGACGTCGGCGACATTGCCGAAGCCTCGACCTCCATCAATGCACTCAAGGCGCAATTCCCACAGAGCCGGAGGGTCAAGAGGTTACTGGGAATGAGAATGGAAGCGCAAGGAAGGTAAGTGAAAAAAAAAAAAAAAAAATGTCCGTCGATGGGCTTTCAAGATGATTGGCTACACTTGATTCAAACTCTAACGGATGTGGGCCTGACGTTTCGATCCTAGCAGGACCTTTCTCAAAGGCAGAGTGCCTTTGAGAAAGGTCCTGCTAGGATCGAAACGTCAGGCCCACTAAATTTTAGGATTTGCATTTTGCAACATTTTTGTATAACACTCTAACGGATGTGATGATTAAACTCAAGGCCATGGTCTTTAAAAAAACCCAAAAATTAGCCACAGCCTCTGTGTTCCGAATGAAATGCAATGTCAGGAGTGAATTTCACAAAGCCGTACGATGCATCGTAATTCAACGCACGATGGATGACCCATCGTAAGTTGTGATACGCCGCGTACGGTTTCTGTGCGTCGCTCATTGTCTTGCGATTGAACGTAAGTTACGATGGGTTTGGCGAAATCGACTGCGTGTTCCATTCAGAAAATTTGATCCGGTCCAAACTGTGTCCATTCTGATGCCTGTTTTTTTTGTTTTTTTTTTCTTCTCAGGTTTGACGATGCCAAGTTAGTTTACGAGGAAGAACTCAAAGAAGACCCTTCAAATGCTGTAAGTGTTGGCAATAGAAGATAGTTTCTGATATAAAAAAGTGCCCCCCCCACCCCTGCAAGGAATAGTTGACTATTTTAGGGAAGGCCACCATCGAAGGGCAGGATAGCTCAGATGGGAAGAGCGCTGGTACGTTGATCCAGAGGTCTCGGGTTCAAGACCCGGTCCAGTCAAAGTTGTCATTGCCAATTTTTCAATTTGATATAAAAGAGTACCTACTCTTTTGAAGAATGGCAATGAAAATTTGACTGGGCAGGGATTTGAACCTGAAGTTGCCTAGATAGTTGACAATTTGTGAAGACCTCTGCCTAAGGGCTGGATAGCTCAGGTGGTAGACCCCTGGTACGTTAAAGAAGAGGTCTCGGGATCAAGTCCCGCTCAAATCGAATTTTTTTCTTTGACATTTTTTTTCAAATCTGTTCAAAAGTTCCCAGTCAGTTCAAAATAACGACTGAATCATTTTTATAGGACACTTAATGCAAACTACAAGGGTGTCTTTGTGCCCCCGGAAGAAAAATTTAATCCATCTCGTCTGTTGGTTATTTCTCTCTCCCACTCAAGATGATCAGGAAAAGACTGGTTGCCATCTTGAAAGCCCAAGACAGGATACCGGAAGCAGTCCGGGAACTCAACAAGTATCTAGAGAGGTGGGTTGTCCTGGATGGCGTTGTCAGAGATGCGCGCATCCCCACCGAACTAGTCCGGCGTAGCGGTCTGATACAGGTCCCATGCTCGGATGAGACCATTACCATATATGGTTAAAAACGTCATGCGCAGTGCGTATGGTCGTTGTCAATTTTGTAGGCCGTGCTGAGTCGATACGGCCATTGGCAATGCAGCGCTTTCAGACACATTCATTGACCCGTAGTTGACCCGTAGTTCAACAACGCTCAGTACGGAGCCTAGTAACTAGGCCTAGAACTTGCAGTTTGACGTTGGGGAAGAAATGCTACAGTTGTTCCCCCGTAATGAGGGTGTATCGATGGACAATCACAAGCAAATTATAGTTTGTAAAATTGTGTTTGTTCGCGGATAATCATAAAACAACAGTCACATGAAGGGCGCCCCCATGTGCTTGGTTCACTGACTCATCTGAGCGCGCTGAGCAGCTGAGAACGTTGCTGCAAAGTGCTGAGGTGAGCCAGTGACGTCACAGCTCAACTCAGCACGGGGGCCCATCTGAGATCATGACACCGGAATCGGACCATGGGTGGATTTCACAAAGCCTTACGACGCGTCGTAACTCAACTTACGATGGGATAGCCCATCGTAAGTTGTGACACACCGTGTCGTTTTTTTTCTGTGTTGGCTCATCATCTTGCGATTGATTTTAAGAAGTGATGGGTTTTGATGAAATCGACTGCTGGCCCTGCGACGAACTCAGCACAGAAAGAAGAGACGTAAGCCTCAGTGGAAAGATCGGATTTGAACCTGTCCCAAAAAAATCAGCGTGCCCCAAAGGTCCAAGAAGAGATTAGGAACCTCACTAGTGCGAGCGGTATTTGCACCGTGTGTTTTGATGGCATTTATTTTCACTTTTGTCTCGCAGCTTTATGGCTGATCACGAAGCCTGGTTGGAGTTGTCCGAACTTTATATACAAGAGCAAAAGTAAGTCACGTTTTCCCAAGCCTTGAATGAGTCCACGTTGCTTGTGTCTTGAATGCGTGAGTGAGGATGATGATCTTCAGTGCGCCAATTAGCGTGAGTCTCGATTGAGTCAATGAGTGTGAGGTTTGAATGAGTCCGTGGGGCTTCGAGTCTTTAGTGAGTCAATGAGTGTGAGTTTTGAATGAGTAAATAGAGTGTGAGTCTTGAATGAGTCAATGAGCGCGAGTCTTGAATGAGTCAATGAGCTTGAGTCTCGAATGAGTCAATGAGTGTTGTTTGAATGAATCAGTGGGGCTTCGAGTTTTAGTGAGTCAATGAGCGTGAGTCTCGAATGAGTAAATAGTGTGATTCTTGAACGATTCAATGAATGTGAGTCTTGAATGAGTAAAAAGAGTGTGAGTCTTGAATGAGTAAATGGTGTGAGTCTTGAATGAGTCAATGAGTGTGAGTCTTGAATGAGTCAATGAGCGTGAGTCTCGAATGAGTCAATGAGTGTGAGGTTTGAATGGGTCAGTGGGGCTTCGAGTCTTTAGTGAGTCAATGAGCGTGAGTCTCGAATGAGTAAATAGAGTCTGAGTCTTGAACGATTCAATGAGCGTGAGTCTTGAATGAGTAAATGGTGTGAGTCTTGAATGAGTCAATGAGCGTGAGTCTTGAATGAGTAAATGGTGTGAGTCTTGAATGAGTCAATGAGTGTGAGTCTTGAATGAGTCAATGAGCGTGAGTCTTGAATGAGTAAATAGAGTGTGAGTCTTGAATAAGTCAATGAGCGTGAGTCTTGAATGAGTAAATAGAGTGTGAGTCTTGAATGAGTCAATGAGCGTGAGTCTCGAATGAGTCAAGGAGTGTGAGGTTTGAATGAGTCAGTGGAGCTTCAAGTCTTTAGTGAGTCAATGTGTGTGAGTCTTGAATGAGTCAATGAGCTCGAGTCTTGAATGAGTCAATGAGCTCGAGTCTTGAATCAGTCAATGAGCGTGAGTCTTGAATGAGTAAATAGTGTGAGTCTTGAATGAGTCAATGAGTGTGAGTCTTGAATGAGTCAATGAGCGTGAGTCTTGAATGAGTCAATGAGTGTGTCTCGAATGAGTCAATGAGCGTGAGTCTCGATTGAGTCAATGAGTGTGAGGTTTGAATGAGTCCGTGGGGCTTCGAGTCTTTAGTGAGTCAATGAGTGTGAGTTTTGAATAAGTAAATAGAGTGTGAGTCTTGAATGAGTCAATGAGCGTGAGTCTCGAATGAGTCAATGAGTGTGAGGTTTGAATGAGTCAGTGGGGCTTTGAGTCTTTAGTGAGTCGATGAGCGTGAGTCTTGAATGAGTCAATAGAGTGCGAGTCTTGAATGAGTAAATAGAGTGTGAGTCTTCAACGAGTTAATGAGCGTGAGTCTTCAACGAGTTAATGAGCGTGAGTCTTGAATGAGAAAATAGAGTGTGAGTCCTAAATGAGTCAATGAACGGTGAGTCAAATAACTCGGTGTTAAATTTGCCTTATTTTCTTTCCCAATCCGTCCGCACAGTTACGGCAAAGCTGCATTTTGCCTGGAAGAGTTGATCATGTCCAATCCCCACAATCATCTCTACCACCAGAGATATGCTGAGGTGAGAGAGTGAAGGCGTGGTGCAAGTCTATGTTTTCGAAAAGCAAACAAACAAACAAACAAACAAACAAACAAACAAACAAACAGACAAACAAATCTCTAAAATGTCAAGGGTCTGATCATTCGGTCAAAAAACAGTTAGAGACAGTTAGATACAGATCACAGAAAATGGACAGGAGGAAAGCCGGTAGACAGACCAGGGTGAGATCAAAGGGAAGGGCAAGCAGTAGGGAAGGGATGAAAGGAGGAAAGCTGGTAGACAGACCAGGGTGAGATCAAAGGGAAGGGCAAGCAGTAGGGAAGGGATCAGAGGAGGAAAGCTGGTAGACAGACCAGGGTGTGATCAAAGGCAAGGGCAAGCAGTAGGGAAGGGATCAAAGGAGGAAAGCTGGCAGACAGACCAGGGTGAGATCAAATGGAAGGGCAAGCAGTAGGGAAGGGATCAAAGGAGGAAAGCTGGTAGACAGACCAGGGTGAGATCAAAGGGAAGGGCAAGCAGTAGGGAAGGGATCAAAGGAGGAAAGCTTGCAGACAGACCAGGGTGAGATGAAAGGGAAGGGCAAGCAGTAGGGAAGGGATCAATGGAGGAAAGCCGGTAGGCCGACCAGAGTGAGATCAAAGGGAAGGGCAAGCAGTAGGGAAGGGATCAAAGGAGGAAAGCTGATAGACAGACCAGGGTGAGATCAAAGAATTTACTAGGCTGTGCGGAAGGGATCAAAGAAGGAAAGATCAAACCAGGTTGTTGGTTTTTGTGCTAAGTTTGTGTACAATGAGGTAGGTTATTTTTTCCCCAAAAAATTTACCTTTCTTTTCCTGTTTTTCCCCCCTCAAAGATTCGCTACACTCAGGGAGGGACTGAGTCCATGGAGATTGCGAGAAAGTACTTTGCCCAGGCCGTCAAGCTGAACAGAAACAACATCCGCGCACTCTACGGCCTGTATATGGTAATGCCGCTGTCCCCGAATTCTCACTGTCTCTCTCTCTCTCTCTCTCTCTCTCTCTCTCTCTCTCTCTCCTCTTCTCTCTTCTCTCTCTCTCTCTCTCTCTCTCTCTCTCTCTCTCTCTCTCTCTCTCTCTCTCTCTCTCTCTCTCTCTCTCTCTCTCTCTCTCTCTCTCTCTCTCTCTCTCTCTCTCTCTCTCTCTCTCTCTCTCTCTCTCTCTCTCTCTCTCTCTCTCTCTCTCTCTCTCTCTCTCTCTGCGACGTCAGCGTCAAAAACCGTCCCTATAGACCCGTCTCCTCTTGCCCTCCAACCCCCCGGCCCCTCTCCTCTCTCTCCTCCCTCTCCCAGTCCCCTCACGCACCCGACCTTCTTTGCCGCCCAGTCCGTGGTGGACTCCGTTGTCTGTGCTGTCACGATGACGTCTCTTCTGGAGCGGATGGGCGGGCAAAGCACTGAGCCCCCACGCTGTTCCAACTTACAGTCTCACCATCCCAAATCATGATATCAATTAATCTCATACAATAAATAAAATGCTAAAATGTTGCAAACTGCTTTCTGAACTAAAATGTGACCCGGCACAACGACATAAGGAATATCCCACGAAAACACTTTTTGAGTAAACATCGCCTGAAGTTAAAGTATCTTCACAATTCGATTACAAATAAATTTTCTTTTTTTGTATTTTCGGAAATTTTAAGTATTAGAGGATATTATATTTTGATATCATTTGAAAGCTAATGGTATACTCTTTCACATCATTAGAAAATCTCAAAAGTTCCGGGTCACAAATGACCAAAATGCAAATCTCTAAAATTAGGAGGGCCAGACGTTTCGATCCTAGCAGGACCTTTCTACAAAGGTCCTGCTAGGATCGAAACGTCAGCCCCTACTAATTTTTGAGGTGCATATAATACAATTGAAACAATATCTATTTCCAATTTCTTTAACCCTAATGCTTTGCACCTC
The DNA here is from genome assembly GCA_949987565.1 of Luidia sarsii. Classification (NCBI taxonomy): domain Eukaryota; kingdom Metazoa; phylum Echinodermata; class Asteroidea; order Paxillosida; family Luidiidae; genus Luidia; species Luidia sarsii. Next base: position 7,215,625 of record OX465121.1, read on the forward strand.
CTGCACAGGACACACACTGTATACCGCAATTTACCACAGTGCCCACAGGGGTGCAGGGTCACATACCACAGGACACCACAAAAACCCTGCTGTGGAATGTCGTGGTGCATTGGCCCTTATCCTCCCACAGGAAAAACCATGTGTGGTTAATTGTGGTTTCAATGCCGGTTAGGGTTAATCCGTCTGTACATCCATTTACCCACTTATCTTTTCCGTGCTGTTTCCATAAATTGCTTAAAAATCACAGTCGGATTTTCATTTCCTTTGCTTGTTTCCCCCCTCCCCCCCAAAAAAAAAAAATTACTGAGCTTTTGATTTGATCTGTTCTGGTTTTAGGCAGCGACGCATTTGGCATCCTCACAGAAATCGCCGGGCAAGATAAAAAAGGAAAACATGAAGTACGCAGCCTGGGCATCGCAGCAGCTGCAGCTCAGATATAGGGTAAGCACTGTGCACCAAGATGGCCGCAAGGTGCGCCAAGATGGCCGCAAGGTGCGCCAAGATGGCCGCACAGGTTGTGGCAATTATGGCTTCATCGGGGTAGCAATATGGCTTCATCGGGGTAGCAATATGGCTTCATTGGGGTAGCAACATGGCTTCATGGGGTAGCAATATGGCCGCTTGGGAGTACCAATATGGCCACGTTCAGTCTCCCAGTACATGTAGCTTCATTAGGTCCTGTGTGTACCTCCGTATCATCTGAGACAATGGTTAAATTTCTAAAAATCAATTTTGACCGTCGTTCCCACTTGGACTTTTGAGTCGGTCAAATTTAACCGAGACGATGGTTAAAGTAACCCAGCTGGTAATATAACGGCTCATGAAGGTCAAGTGTCAGCCGGATACACAATGTACGTGTGTACATTTAGCGCGCGATAAGAAGCAGACGCTGTGCACAGTGCATGTACGTGTTTCGTCTTAGGCCGGATGTGGATTTTAACCGAGTGGTGCGTTTCCACTGGACTAATCGGCTCGGTTAAACTTACCTGGTCACTTTTACTGGGCAGAGGTTGCTCGGTAAAAGTGACCATTGGACTCGGTTAAAGTAACCAAGAGAAATTTGACTGGGCTGTTTCCACTGGACTTATTTTGGTCAAAGTAAACCATCGTCTCGGTTACTTTGACCAAAATAAGTCCAGTGGAAATGCGGCTTTATAAGTGTTGTTGCGAGATGGTAGTGTATAGGGTCAACAAGAAAAAGTTACTCTGAATGTTGTCTTGGGGTGTGTCTTAATGCAAATAAGAAAATAATTAAATGTATGAAGTTTGAAAAAAAAATTGCCACTTTGTGAAAAATTTGACAGTATTGGATTGCCAAATGGAAAATTGCTCTTCATGGTTATAATGTAGCTCTCTTCTCTCCATTCTTCCCCCCCCCCCCCCCCCCGCAGCTAGCCGAGAGTAAAGAATCTGAAACACAAGTGCAACACCTGGAGAAAATGCTGGAGTCCCTACAGATACAAGCCTCGTAACTTCCGCCGCCGTCATCCGTTCATTTAATGGGCCATTATTTAAGATAACTGAAACAAGGTTGATTTGTTTGCGTTACGACAACGGGAGGGGCGAGGGGGGGGGGTGGGGTTGGATTTCACAAAGCCTGACGATGCATCGTAACTCGGCATACGCAGCACAAACCATCATAACACTATGAACATCTAAATGGTGAAAATGGGGTGAAAATGTCATTTAGCCGTGAAAAGAAAAATTCACCGTGTTTTCACCCCTATTTCATGGCACACAGTTAGCCAAGTCATTTTCACTGTGTTTTCACCAGTGGTCTCCAAGGCCACATTCCTGGTGGTAAATGGCTAGAGGCATTTTTAGAAGTATCTGGGAGTGACAGGTACAAGGACACAATACAGTACCTCTATGGGGGCTGGTGGTCTCTACTGGTAATTGAATTAGCCATCCCTCAAGGCTGGAGCTTGCCACCGTAGATATTCACGGCTTTTTCGCGGTCTCTTTAGTGACCTGAAGATGTCCTTATCAGGTCAGAGAGGCGATTATTTTCACGGTGAATTCACTGTAAAATGCACCATGAAATCACAGCTGACTGTTTAGTTTCACGGCGAAATGACATTTTCATCCCTTTTTCACGGTTTAGATGTTCATAGTGTAAGCTCTCCTAGGTCGCACGATCTCTATTGCGATGAAATTGATCACATGTCTATAGAAAGGGGAGAGGGGGTGTGGCAGATTTTTTAGAACCATTTCACGTATTTGTAAATATTAATTTTTGGGGGACAAAACGATCAAGGAAACGAAGAGATGAATCGTCGTACTTGTCTGGAGGTTATAATTTCGGGTATCGATTTCATTATTTAAAATTGATGTAAAATTATTTTGTATTAGAGCACTCCACGTCATAATCCTTTAAGGCCCCACACAACATTGGGAAGATCGGGAAACATCGATGTCCACAGATTTCCTTCTAATTCACACAGTTTGTAGATGGCCATGATAGATGTTGAAATCTTACGGTCTGGGATGCTGTACTTCTGGAGAAATCTTCACTCAAACATTGACAAACAGTTTATTACTCGCAAGTCATAAACTATTTCTTGCATTACAGAATGCGAACGGTTCGAAAACCGTGACAGTTTTTTTCCTTTTTCCTACTTTCACAGATTATCATTTGAGCTAAAACCTTCGCAGGATTATTTTTTGGGGGGAATGTTTAATGATTTAACGCACAAACTGTGGCAATCTTTTGACCTTTACCAATGTTGTATTGGGCCTTTAAAAGCATCAACAACAAAAATGAAATAAGTTCAAACTGACTCAAGTGTCTACCATAAACCAACTCTATACCTTTGTCTTGACTAGAAGTCTCTAATTTTTTTCACTCAGGATTGCAAATGATTTCCCACCATACACTTAACTTTTTGTCTTTGTTTTGACTCGTGTTCGATAACTTCCTTTCGGAAAAACCTGCCTGAGAGGTTTTTTCTCACAAATACTGCAAACTTTAGATCGGTTGGGGAATTTAAAACAAGAGTTTTTGTAGAAGATGTACAAGATCTTGTATACTGTACTATCAATTATTTGTTTCTCTTTTTTCTTTAGACTAATGAGCACTGTACGTAGAGGGTTTCACGTCTTGATTAAAATGACACAGGACTTCCTCAGCATAAATGAGAGCATTGTGGTTTATTTTGTCGTCTAAGAATAATATTATTTGATTTGATAATACATAATACTATAATAATGATGATGATAATAATATTAATGGCACTAAAGGAATTGAGTTACCATTCAGGTTCTTTTCAGAACCAAACCCCTTCCTTTAAGAGACCTGATACATGGTGTCACCGCAAACCTTCCTATATTGATTCACCCACCATGCAAAGTTCAGTGTTGCCACCACGGACCTAGCCGGTAGCAAAATTTGGACCGTCAGTAGAAAGAGTGATGAATATGCAACACTCTATTCGTCACCCGCGCTTATGAATAATTCATTAGTTCTATACCGCGTGCACAGTCTTGTGCAGTACTATTAATGTATTGAACGCAAGTTCTCTTTCTACTGCCGAGCCAGTGATCCATTGATTTTGAACGCAATTTATCTTTCTATACTGTCGAGCCAGGCTCGTTCTACCATGGAGGAATAAGGGTATTCCTCCATGGTTCCTCTATGGTTCTACTAAATCATGTCTTGGGGTTGTGGAGGAGGTCCACGTGGATGTCCAACTCCAAGGGCGAGGAGATCGAAGGCCGGTTATCTGCCGCCATTCCACAGTCCGACCGGGATGTTGAATGACTGTTTATTTGAGAGACTGTTTAAGATTATCATGCAAGGAAGAGGGCAAAAGCTAACGCGGAAGACCAAGAACAAGATGGTGGGACACATTCTGGCAAGAGTGGGCCGACCCCCATAGAGACAATTCGAACAACAACGGACAGATCAGCATGGAGGCTACTTGTCAACATGGTCACCAGGGGCCGAAACCGACCTGATAGAAATAGATAGATATACAGTACATGTAGATAGTTTACATGTATTTGAAATTTCCGCGGTACATGACGTCTATTGCATATTCATTACTCATTTTAGTTGACGTCTCTTGCATATTCACTACTCTTTCTACTGACGGTCCTTGTTATGCTGCCGCCGGGGTATATTGGCCACCAGAGGGCGCTGTTTGTGCAAACGACTGAAACACGTTTCTTCGATAGTAGCCCTTGCCATTGCATTAGCACTGTGACCATAACCGCCAATACCATGGTCCTGTCTACTCTCAATTCAGTTCCAGTTTTGGACCATAACCCGTCACTTTTTCGTTGACCAAGTGTGTGGTAAGTTTGCAGTAGTTTCCTTCGTGAGTACGGTGAGCTGTGAGTTGTTTTTTTGTTGCAATGATTCGTGGTGGTCACTCACTCGAGTCGGGGTAGTACAAATTGTAATTACTTCTTTCTATTTATTTGTACACAACTTCAAACTTGTTTGTGACACACGTGTTAATTTTACCATTTCCAGATAATTCTGAAGAAAACAGAGGTGAGTTTGCCATCGAAACTCACCCACTGCCTCTGTGAATCACCTCGTTCATGTCTCAAAACTGGAAAAAGACTTTACATTGAAATATGTTGATCAGATTAGTAAACTAATTACTAAATTTGTTGATAATGATATATTATTAAATTGATATACAAAAATTTTGCAAACTGCTTACTGACTTAAAGTACCAAAATGCAAATCTCAAAATTTAGTGGGCCTGACGTTTCGATCCTAGCAGGACCTGTCTCAAAGGACCTTTCTCAAAGACCTTTCTCTGCCTTTCAGAAAGGTCCTGCTACTGCTAGGATGGAAACGTCAAGCCCACTCAATTTTGAGATATATTAAATTATCATTTTATATTGTTATAAAAAAAATTATTTTAATACTTAATAATTCTAGTTAGTAATACACTTGTTGATGTTACACTTACAGTGTTAAGTTTTTAATCATGGGAAATATTTTACTTTAAATAATACCTTCACTGTAAATAGTCTAATTAATTAGGCGGCGCTGCCTGTGCATGTGGGGTTTAATACCCCATGCAACAAAATCTGGCATGTGTACTTGCGCTTGCGCAGTTGCAGTGCCGTAACTATAGTCTGTGAGCAAATGGAAGTTGCGTTACGGCTGCCGTAACAATAGGCACTGCGTACTTGAATTCATGCATTTTTTCTCCCCTTTTTTATTTTTGATTTTTAGATTTACTTTTTGGTAATTTTAGTCAGTAAGCAGTTTGCAACATTTTTGTATATCACCTTTTTTATTTTTATTATTTTCCCCTCGGCAGTTTCCCCTGCCCCATGCGAAGGCAGTTCCCGTCCGCGTCTGAGCGACGTGCCCACGCCGAGCGGGCGGCAGCAGCAGCATGGACAGCGATGCCCGCTGGTGCCCGCACTGCAAGCTGAAGGGAGAGCGACGGCGGCAGAAACTGCTGCAGATCAACAACAGCCTGGCCGTGCTGCTGTGCGAGAATGACAAGGTGAGATGAAACGACGATCGGCTACCGTTCCCAGGGCTCGACCTTAGTTAGCACTAGCCCGACGGTCATTGTCTAGTAAAAATGGCTGCGGGCTAGTAAAATGACCCACTTTACTAGCCCGGCGGACTAGTAAAAAGTAGGCAGCGGTGTGGCGGCAAAAAAACAATGCGGGCGGGGATGAGAAAGTAGAAACTAATTATTTGTTTTGCTTGACCTAATAACCTTGTGTTAAATTTAATATTAATTATACAGGGCTAGTAAAACTTGCTGCGGGCTAGCAAAAACTCAATTTACCAGCCCGGTGGGCTAGTTTAAAAAAAACTTAAGCGCGAGGCTTGCGTTCCATTTTCACGCAGTCTGTTCATCAACGTGCTATTAGGCTACCCCCAGAACTGTGGGGTTCTACGTCGTCCGCTGCTCTCCCGACCGGAAACCCCACAGATAACTATGTTTTTTTTCCCATAGGCTTCTGTGTAACGTTCACTACTAGTGCTGTGGCATGGGGCTCAGCAGATTCAGCATAACTCATAAAATTCTCCTTCATTCGGCCCAAGATTTCTACCAAAATGTGGTTTACATACCGAGCACCTGTGTGCAACTGTCCATGTGGCGAAAATGTGTGGATTTTCAAAAGAAACTGGGCAAAAACCTCCCGGTTTGGTCGCAAGATTCAAACGGCAGCGCCGCAACTGGCAGTCTGGTCCCCTGTGCGTCTTCGCAGCTAGCCGCTATACCGTACTACCGTACTAGTGAACGTTACACAGAAGCCTATGGGGGAAAAAAGCCTAGTTATCTGTGGGGTTCCGGTCGGGAGAGCAGCGGACGACGTAGAACCCCACAGTTCTGGGGGTGCTGTTAGGCCAAGTAAACAAAATGATTAGTTTCTCATCCCTGCCTGTATCATTTTTTTGGCCATCGCATCAATTTTTAAAAATTTATTTCATTAAACGATAACAAGACAAAAGTCCAGCCGTTGAACCTGCACAGCCTACATATCGTACAGTACTTAAAAAAATGACCGGAAATTAGTGTAGGTTGCTTAAAGTGCCTTCATCCTCCTTTTTGGAAAAAAAGTTAGGATGAGAAGCTAATACATTTTTTTAATAAGCTTTTGCCCGATTTCCCGCTAGAAAAAAACGGGCAGCTTTTGGGATTGCAACCTGTGACCCTTGCTTTCTAATGCCTGTATTTGTTTTCAGTGCTCAGGCAACCGTACAAAGCACTGAGCATAGTTAATGTTTGAATTTCATTTCATTACGTTAGCATTTATAAACATTACTCGGCATTGAAGCAGTTCACGCGCGCTCTGCATAACGTACACATTGACCGTTTCAAATGCGCTCGTTGTAATGACTGCATGACGTGCTGCTCTTTGTCTCTTCCGTCCGTGATCCGTGCAGTGTGTGAACCTCGGCAAGCGGTCGTTGACCTCGTCGGCCGGCCTCATTCTGGAGCGGAAGGCCTCGGAGATTCCCAACTCCAAGCGGAGGAAGGGCCGGCCCGTCCCGACGACCAACGGCCCGGCGACGAAAACCTCGGAGCGGAGACCGAGCAGCGGCGCAACCGACTTAAAGGACCCCCCCGGCACCGCGGGGCCGGACCGACCTCCGCCGGAGGCGACCGGCGACGCGAGGAATGGCGGCAGCCGCGAGGCGGCCCTGCTCGGGAGGACAGTGTCGGCCGAGACGATGCCTCGGGTGCGACTATGGAGGAACAAGGGCGCCCTCTGCTGGCTGGACGCGTGCCTGGCCGTCCTGGTCTCCGCGCGCAGCCTCCGCGCCTGCCTGTCGCACGCCCCCGGAACCTCTCTCATCAGGAGGCTGTGCGTGAGGTTCGCCGAGGCGCAGGAGGAGCTTGCCTCCGACAGAGCGGGGCGAGTCGATGCTCCCCCTCCCCGGTGCCCGGCGACCTCCACCACGCAGGGACCCGCCGCTCATAACCCAACGGCGGACAGCAACGACGGACGGGCACCGGCTAACGGCTGTCCCGACGCTGTCGTGGTCGCCGCGGAGGGGGGCTCCCCGGGGGAAATCCTGGACGGCGCGAGGGAGGAGCTGTTCCAGCATCTGCGGCCGTTGCTGCGATGCGACCTCGGACGCGACGACTCACCCGTCCTGGCTCTGCCCCTTCTCCTTCATCTGGACAGATGCGTAGAGGAGCATTTCAAGGCCAGATATCGCTGGGAGTTCTACTGCATGGAATGCTCCCACACTCAGATCACTGTGTAAGCATCGAGCAATTATTTTTTTTTCAAACGGACCGAAAAACAAATAATAAAAATCACGGGACACCATTGACCAATTGCGCCCTGTAGGTCACATGACCTATAGCGGGTATCAAACAATAACAAAAACATGGCAGCCCCCACATCAAGGTGCCGCTTTTGTGAACTACATGAGGATTGTTGCACTTCTTTGCTCGATCGAGGCTTTTCTTTCTCAAAATCTGTAAAGATTATGTTTGAGTGAAGATTTCTCGAAAAGTACAGCATCCCAGACCTTAAGATTTCAACATGAGGATATCTGTCATGACCATCTACAAACTGTGTAAATTAGCAGGAAATCCGTGGACATCGAAGTTTCCTGATCTTCCCAATGTTGTACTGGGCCTTTGCATGTAAGTTTGGTGATCACCCCATGTGGACACATTTTGACACTTGTATGTGATATACGTTTTTCTTTCTTTTTTTTGGTCTTGCAGAAACAAGAAGTCAGTGGTGACCTTGGTGGAGGTGCCTGCCGACTTCAGTCTGGCCGATCCAGTCATGCTCCACGCCTGCCCAAAGTGCAATGCCCCAGCTCAGAGAAGCCATCTTGTCTTTCACAGGTAGGCTGTCGGCGCTTTTGTATTCCCTCCCCTCCCCCCCCCCTTCTCGGGCGTCGCGTAGGTTGGGAGATTCCTTTCATCGGACGAAGGAGTGTGCAGGGTGGAGCGGGACAAGAAGGACGGGGTGATCGAGGAGGATGGGACGGATGAGGAAGAGGATGATGAAGAGTGTAAGACGGATCAGGAGGATGGGGAGAATAAGCGAATGAGAGGAGGATAGAATTTTGCACGGTGTCACCACGAACCTGCTACTTCTTCTGACACTGTGTTCAATTGGTCTCTGGTTCCCTTTTCCTCGCAGTTTTCCGGCGTGCGTGGTGCTGCACTTCCAAGACGGGTTCCCAGTTGGCGACTTGTCCGGACACCATCGCGCCACCCTGGGGAAGGACGTCTACTCCCTGTCGGCCGTCGTTCGCTATCGCCGCAATCCCGACCATTTCGTCACCCTGATCAGAGACGGCGAAAGTAAGTCCCGGAGTCCTGCTCCCTCCCGAGACATGGAGAGGGCCGGCCGGCTTTAATCCTAGCAGGAGTTCCCGTAAAGGCCTTTCATTGAAATCCAAAAGCAGTTGGGAAAACTGTTGGCATTAGTGTCGCCTTAAAACGTTGCAAATCCATTAGGATTGTGGTGATTGTGGTGAATTTAGAAAGTGTGCGTGACAACGTGTACTGCGCACTCGGGAGTGCAGTGTTCAAATTCGTCTGAGCAAACGCATCGTACGTTGCTTGGCAATCATATTGAATGTACACAGAATGCCCGTTGGCAAAAAATAGCCCTAACATTGTTTGCATCATGGCTGGTTGACAATATAAGAAGTGCAGCACTTGACAACATGTGCATGATATCTTTTGAGAGGACGCATTCCATCATGTCGCCACAAAATTACTGCCATGCTAACCAAGTTCAAATGTCAGCTTGATCATGTGTGATCATAGTTTCAGGAAGGGTGAGGGTTAAGTCAAATGTCTGTGTGCGCAAGCCTCGCACTTAAGGGTGTTTAAAACTAGCCCACCGGGCTAGAAAATTGAGTTTTTTTGCTAGCCCACCGGGCTAGTAAATTGATTTTTTTTGCTAGCTCACCGAGCTAGTAAATTGAGTTTTTTTGCTAGCCCACCGGGCTAGTAAATTGAGTTTTTTCGCTAGCCCACCGGGCTAGTAAATTGAGTTTTTTTGCTAGCCCACCGGGCTAGTAAATTGAGTTTTTTTGCTAGCCCACCGGGCTTGTAAATTTAGTTTTTTTGCTAGCCTGCAGCAAGTTTGACCAGCCCTGTATGATTAATTTTGAATTTAACACAAGGTTATGAGGTCAAGTAAAACTAATGATTAGTTTCTACTTTCTCATCCCTGCCCGCATTGTTTTTTTGCCTCCACACCGCTGCCTACTTTTCACTAGTCTGCCGGGCTAGCAAAGTGGGTAATTTTACAAAGCCCGCGGCTGTTTTTACTTGACAATGACCGTGGGGCTAGTGCTAAGGTCGAGCCCTGGTGCCCATTCTAATTTTCTCATCGGTCTTTCTTTAATGAGCAGAGCCCCCTTTTAAACCTATGCCGGGATCGAAACTTCAGACCCTCAATGACCTTTGGGCTTTGCACAGTAGGAGGGTGGAGACTTTTTGCATTGCTTCTTACTGCTCTCAAAAGTTAGAGGGCCTGACGTCTCGATCCTAGCAGGACCTTTGAGAAACGTCCTGCTAGGATCAAAATGTCAAATTTACATATTGCAGGTCATTTTAGTCGGCGAGCAGTTCTATTTACATGCTTTTACTTTAAAGTAGCTAATTTCTCGATTTTCCCTTCTTTTTTTTTTTCTCTTTTTTTTGCAGCTAACCGCTGGCTTGAGTATGACGACCTGTCGCCCTCGCCTTTCTCCTGGGGCGCGGCGCCTCCGCAAATCCCCGCCGGCGAGATTCACCTGATGGCCTGGGAGCGGTCGGCCCCGCCCTGCATCGCCTGCCGGCGGCTGCAGAGAGACGCGGACAGCATTCGGGAATCCGTCGCGGTGTCTGCGGCGGCCGCCGCGGAGAGTGCTGCCCGCCGTCCCAGACCCCCGCGCCCGCTCGCGGTCCCCCTCTGGAGCGGGGACGGAGCTGGCCGCGGCCGCGGTCGCACCCTCTCCCCTCCTGACGCGAGGGAGAGCGAGGTGGCCGCCGAGGCCGGCCCGAGATCCCGGAGCGCGGCACCGGACGAATCCAACGCGGAGAACGTCGCCGACGCTCACCCCGAAAGTGCGGACGCGTCGGACGGCAAGAAGGTGTCACTCAATCTGCCGGAGGCTGTGAGAAACGCTCACGGGACTCTCAAAGGGACGCCCAAGCTCTGCCTCCGGAGCATCTTCCCAGCCGGACGTTTCTCCGGCAACGAGGTTGCCGCGGCTGCCGGCAAATCAAATCCCAGCGGGCCGACGATCGCGGCGACCTCCGAGGTCACGAAAAAATCCGCCGTGCCACCCCGTGCCCAGAAGAGGGCCGCGTCCAAGGCCTCCACCGTCCTCGGCAGGATTCCGAAGCAGCTGTTCCAGCGCACCCGAGTCAGCAGCACCACGTCCCGGCCGCGGAGGCCGGGCCGGGAGGAGGATGCACCGCCGCCGAGCAAAGCCGAGGTTCTGTCCCGCGTCCCCAGACAGCTTCAGTCGGGAGCGCCCGCCGCCAAGCCCGCCGCCGCGCCCCGGCCGATCGGCGCCGCCGGGTCCCGGATCAGGCCGGCCGCTCCGGCCGGCCCTCCGTCCAGGGCCGTGGCGCTGAACCCGGTTGCGTTCCGGCCGTACGGCCAGGCAGCCGCCGCCGCCGACGAGCCGGACCCGCCGTCCCGACAGCGCCTGAACGCCGGCACGCTGACGACCTGGCAGAAGAGGCTGGGGAGGTTCTCGGCGAGCGCCAGCGCCGACGGCGCGGTCGCGGCGTCGGCGAAGCGCCCCCGCCGGGGGAGCCTCGCCGACGCCCCCTCCAACTCGGATCCGCTCCGGCCGGCCGGCCCGCCTTACTCCGCCGTCCCCAGCCCCAGCACCTCTTCGGAGGTCAGCTCGCTCTCGGACACTCTCTCGCTGACCAGCAGCGGCAGCGCCGGCGGCGCGAGCAACGGCAACAGCAGCAGCAGCAGCAGTTTCGGGCGGAGTGACCTGGCGGCGACCATCGACGAGCTGTGCAAGGTGCTGGACATCAGCAGCGAGCCCGCCACCCCGTCGGTCAGCTCCCGGCTCTCCAGCCCCTCCCAGGACATGTTTCTCTCGGAGCTGATGGCCGACGACGCCACCTGGGCGGGCCTGGACGACCAGCGAGCCCCCGATCCTCGGTCGAGCCCTCTCTCCCTCGCGCCGCCGCCGTCGTCGTCGACGACGTCGGGATCCGAGTTTCCCCGCTCCGCGGCGACTCCCGGCGTGGCCTCGCTGCCCGAGGGAGACTTCGGCGAGAGCCCCGAGTCCTTCGACTTCTTCCAGGCGCTTCTGAACGATCCGATCGATCAGCTGCTGGAGGCCCCGTCCAACGAAACGGCGCCCTCTGTTGGCCCATCGTGTCCAGCCCCGGTCCAGCCCCACTGCAGCCTGGCAGCCCCTCCGGACGCCACTGCCCTCACTGCAATGCCGCCCTCTTGTGCCCGCCTGCCGCCAGGCCAGGACCTTGTTGCCGGGCAACCCAACGCTTGGCAGGCCGGGCTCAGTCTGCAGTCGGGCTGCGTGCCTCTGTCTGCCAATCACATGGCGTCGGAATGCGGCCCTTTATACAACTCTGGCGGGGTGGCAACCTTGCTGAATACCCAACTGGACCCCTTTGGAGCAGATCCGAACCACCTGTCCTTCCCTCAATTCTTCAACGGCTTTCCGGGGACGTTCAATCCGATGGGAGTTGACTTGAAGTAGAATCACCTTCCTCTCTTCCATTAAATTTCCCTTCACGGACATCAGGGGCCTATTTCGCTCCGTTAGTCCCCCCCCCCCTCCCCATTTTGAAGACTTTTACATTTGAGCAGTTTTTGACCATTTTTGTATGACCTTACAATTTCTAAGGAAAGAAGAAGTGATTTACAGATTTTTTTTTTTTTCAAGAGAAATTGCTGTTTTTAAAGTTTTTCCCCAAAGCTGTCGGTTCTGGAACTTCTGGGAAACAAAGAAACATTTTCTCTTGATTGACCTAAACGGAAGTGGCTGACTTATAAAATGCAAAATAAAATTGTCACAAGTAGAAAGCTGGGCTTGATACCTTACGGTGGCCGTAGGAACGCATATTTTATAAAGGATTTTTGTTTCTGACATTTTTTGTCGCTTTTCAATTCAAAGAAAGAAAACGTGCGAAATTATTACGAAGTATCCTTTCATTACATCTACATTGAAGAAAATTGAAAAAAAAAAGTATTTCTATCGAGAAGTCGAAGAAATTCGATTGGGTTGGGATCTGAACCCAAGTCCATGATTGAAATTGCAAGTGCACTTCCACTTATCATCCATCCCTTAGATGGAGGGGTGGGGGTCGGGCAGACCCAATATAACCTGTGGTTAATTTAAAACTCCAGTGATCACACACCCCCTTCCTTGTCAGATGCTAGCACCAAAATTTTAAGACAACCTGGCTACAGTAGGTCAAGGGTCCTAGAACGTATTTCTATTATTTATGACTATGATAATGTGTTGAGCACAAATGTAAGTTACCTGTCAATAAAAAGAGATCGGATTTGAACTGCAGACTTTGTAAACTTTGTGCTATTTTTTTTTTCAGTGTGGATAGCAATGAATATACAGAAACGATTGTCTTCAAAATAGGGAAGTGAAACAAATTAATGTGATTCAGTCAAAATAATCCCATGGGAGTTAAACAAATGCAATTGAATTTCAAAAACAATTACTGTAGAAATCAATAAAACTTCTCAAGTTCTGGCATGCAATGCTCTTTTCAAGTAAACAAAATCCCAATTTTTTTAAAAGGTAGAGGGTCAAAATTTTGTTTCCAGGACTCCCCTGTTTTTTATCATTAATGATTTGCATATTCCAGTTCACCGGTTTACCTCATCTATAAATAGATTTTCAAAATGAAAAAAACTTAATCTTCAAAAACAAATTTTCTCGAAACCCACATGAGTAAGTGAATGTCTTAGGAGCAGCTAAATTTGGAATGGATTTATTACAATTTCGAAGAAAAAAAAACCCACCCTAAGATCTCCCTTCTCTGTCAAATAACTCTCAGCTCGTCGAATATCAATCCGACTTAACTAGGGGGGGGGGGGTCCTACGTAAACTTTCTAATTAAGTAGCTCCCCAAGCTGTGTTTTGATTGGTCGGCGATTACCATGGCAGCGGAACTTTCGAACTTTTGTCTGAATGCCTTCCACGGCGATCCTAAAAATAGACCGGCTCGCGCATGCGCAGCAGTCCCCACTCACAGCTGCGCGCGTGGGATAAGATCGTGCGGGCAAGTTCGGACGCTGACGGTAAGTGGTCGTATTTTCGCTCTCAAATCTCACTTCCTGGGGAGGAACGCTTGTTAATTGCCGATGTTTGGACGGACGAGAACATCTGACACGTATTACAAGTCCGTGTATGTGTAAAATCGGAGCGAAATTCGAGGGATCATAGCGTACTTTTCCCGAGTTTGGGACAACCGTGTATTTACTATTGACAACTTTGCGTTGTTAACTTTGCGTAGTAACTTCGTTCTCCCATGTTTTGATTTGAAATACAGTTTCTCCCCTCGTAATTCCTTTCCGAAACTCTGAGCTAATTAGCCCTGTAAAGCATATATTTAAGGTGTTTCTTTATTCAGCGCGGGCCCCCACACAATGGTGAAGTTACTGGCTTAAAACTGCAGAAAGTTAGCGTCAAAATGTTGCACACGAAAACGTGGATACAAAAAATGTTGCAATGTGACTATCAGTATCACTCAGTGTGTCACTATGTTGTTATTGTGACAATTGGATCAAAATACAAATCTGAAAAAATGTGATGGCTACAGTTACTGCTTGTAAGTTGTAGTTGTAGCCTTTAAAATCTAGGAAATAAGATATGTTCTTCAAGTCTTTGTGTGAAAAAATGTACATGCAGATAAATTAGCCAAAAGTTTAGAGTTATAATAGAAAATGTTGCAAACTGCTTACTGACTAAAATTACCAAAATGCGAATCTCAAAATTTAGTGGGCCTGACGTTTCGATCCTAGCAGGACCTTTCTCACTCAAACTAAGGCAGAGAAAGGTCCTACTATGACTATGATGAGTATGAATCGAAACGTCAGGCCCACTAAATTGTGAGATTAGCCAAAAGTTTGTGCAAAGGAAAGGGCCTGTACACTGACTAGGGTCCCGAACAAAAATCCATGCTATCTTTGAAGTTTGAACTATGATCACTGGTTAATTCTTGAAGTTGAACGTGGCCTATTATCTGCCCTTGTGTACAGACTTCAGTGTTGGCCATGTTAACAGCGCTGCCCCCATTTGTGAAGGACTCAAGCTACACATTTGTGAAGTGGTTCGTCACGGATCAAAAAGACAAACAAAATTGCAAGATGATCGATGACTGTATCACAAAAACCTTAGGCCTAGTGATTTTGGTTTTATTCAAGTTTGGGTCTGTGGATTCCACTTCATGTTATCTTTTGGAAGTTTTTTTTGGGTTGAAACTCCTGTCGAATGTGAATGATTGATTTGGATGGAGATACACGTATGTACCTCACAACTACCACAGTGGCACTTTGGAATGTTTTGTGAGTGTGCTGCTGAACTTGTGTACTTTCGGTAATATACTGGTAATATCTAGAGAAATGGCAAAGAAAACTTTGACTGAATCGGGACCTGAACCAGTAACCTCTGGTTTTGCAGTGCCAGCACTCTTACCCTCTGAGCTATCCAGCCAGCTATCAAAAACAACAGCTGCATAACCTAACTGGTTCTAGTCCGAGTAACTTGGATCCGACAAGTGCTGCCTTTTTTTTATCGAAATTTGAAATTTGGAGGGTCGGGTGACTGTCATCACCCGACCCTCCAAATTTCAAATTTCGATAAAAAAAAGGTCGACTTGTCGGGTCCAAGTTACTCGGACTAAACTGGTTCAGGATAATTCGGCCCTGGTCCAGTCAAATATTTTCTTTGCCATTTTTTTCGAAAGGGTTCAAAAAGTTTCCATTCATTTTTTTCCCACTATCTATCTGCAATGATCATCTTTTTTGATGAATTTCATTAATTGTAGGGTGCTTTGAAATTCCGTTCCCGTTGACTACAACTCAGAAGTGAGGATGGCAGATGCCGAACGCTGAAATGTGTGTCTGCGTCCGTTGAAAATCCACCGCCGCGATGGTATCATGAGTAAAGGATATCACCATGGTGACAAGAGGTAAGCCCTGAAATAAAATTCCGTTCTCTTTTGAATCCAATAAGTGAAGAAAAAAATAGATACATATGTAGTCTTAAATGTTTGTTATTTAAGTGAAGAGTCGAACCACATATCTAACACCCTGTACAAAGTACAGGTACTAATCCCTCTCATTATAGATGTGTATTATGGTTGTTACTGTACATGTGCAATAGTGTGCGTGTACTCTCGCACACAAATTGCATTATTGATCGGCGGCCATTGCCTTTGTGTTGAAAATGTGCATCTAAGTGATAGAGATAACACTGTGGGTGTCGGTCGATCCGACAGCGACCCCAAGTTTTATGTCGTCACAATGAAAAAAAAGGCAAAACGCTACCGAGTGGTATAGCAGTATTAAACTAATATGATAATACAAAAATGTTGCAAACTGCTTACTGACTAAAATTACCAAAATGCAAATCTTAAAATTTAGTGGGCCTGACGTTTCGATCCTAGCAGGACCTTTCCCTGCCTTTGAGAAAGGTCCTGCTAGGGATCGAAACGTCAGGCCCACTAAATTGTAAGTATTAAACTATATGCATTCTTTAATCAATGACTCGTAATTGCTTATTGCAGGATGACTCTGTGAGTTCTACTGTATTTACAGGCTGATAAAACATTAGCAGTATGGTAAAATAAAAAAAATTGAAAGCTACTAGAGTTTCATTAAATGACCCAAATTCTACAAATCGAAAATTTATTTTTATGGGACCTGCTATTTCGGTCCTAAATCCTCCAAATAGCCCGATTCTCCCAAAATACGACATTTTAGACAGAAATATTTCAGTGAGAGGTTTCTACTATAACCATCTTCAAACTGTATCAGTTTCATGTAAATCTGTGAACATTTCTGTTTTTCGATCTTACATGTAGTCATGTACCAATGTTGTGTAGGGGCTTTAAAACTGCAGAAAGTTAGCGTCAAAAATGTTGCACACGAAAACGTCGATACAACAAATGTTGCCAATCTCCAGTCTGAGTGACAGTGACAATATGACAGACAATTCTGCTATTTCTCCATGTACAGTAGCCAGATTCTTATTCAGTCGACTAAATAATAAAACAGGGTTTGTTTAAATCTTCCGACAAGATGCGCCCTGTTTCGCAACCAAAGCCCACTGCACACTACTCAGCGCTGTGCGTATATGCACACGGGGAACGCGGCTGTTTGCAAATTGTCTTAGCATGCTTGTAAGCAAGTGAATTTTCACAAAAGGTCATTGTGTGAGCCCTGCCGGTACATGTAACGGCTTCTCGAGCCCCCTCAAAATACTTTCTTCAAGCACGGCCGTGTTGATTTTTCTTAAAGTCCCATGCACACATATTATTGTACATGTAGATGTTGGAGGAGGTGAAGGAGGAAAAAAAAAGGTAATTTTCTGGGTCCAAGTCCCGACTTATCTGCCCTTTTTACAGTTTCCTGAATCAGGGTTAGAAGTTCCTGCATCACGAAAAAAATCAAATCATCAAAATGGAGATTTGTTGAAGATATTTTATTCAATACAGTAGATTTGCTTCACTTCTCTCGTTTCGTTCTTCAGGTTCAGAACTTTTCATTCTGTGAATAATTGCTGTCAAAATCAAATACCATAAATTCATAATTGCTCTATGATCTAAGTTATTCTAACCATGCTCTACGATCCAACCTTTTCCCACACACAAAAAAGCGGTGTTAAGACTGCCCTGGGGTTATTTTTCCCCTGCAATTTGCCAGCTGTAAGTTGTAAATGAGGATGGCCTTCGGTCTGCCTAGTTACTGTAGTTTCCATGCCCTACATGTAACTTGTAAGTGCTGCATGGTTACTGTACATGTGGCTTTGATTCGCTCGCAAATACCAACTGTCACTTGGCCAAATTGCAACCTTGGCACACATTGAACAGCCTGTACAGGCATGTACAATGTACATGTACAGTACTGTACATGTACTGGTACATGCATCACACATGTGCATTGAGTCACTGGTCAGGCATGTCAAAGTATTGACCGGTTTTCATAATGCTTTTTAGACAGCCTTTTATCGCAAACCAATGAACCATGTTAACATCTCCATGGTCACTTTTACTGGCCCTCTGAATTCATTATTGATTCCCAGTCCACTGCCTGTTATGTAACGTGCCAATTAAGGGTCCATTTTACATGCTTTCCCAGAAGACAGCCCATGTACTGTACATGTACAGTACATGTACAGATGATGGATACAGTTTACCTACTACATGTGTAGTATGCCTGTACACGTGTGTCTGTGAAATGAACAAACATGTACAGTGTACGTACATGTAAAATGTAGACACTGTACTGTACATGTAAAATGTAGACACTGTACAGTACATGTATTGTATGTAGTATACATGTACAGATGATGGATACAGTTTACCTGTATACAGTACATGCAGGCCTGTAGTCTGTACATGTGTCTGTGAAACGTACAGTGTACATTCATGTACATGTACATTTGTACACATGTATTGTACATGTAAAATGTAGACACTGTACATGTACAATGTACACTGTATGTACATGTTGTACATGTATACAGATGATGGATACAGTTTACCTATACCGTACATGCCTGTACATGTGTCCATGGAATGTACAGTGTACACATGTACATGTAAAATGAGATTTGAAGGTTTGCATGGTGAGAATAGCAGGATTAATAGGCACCATATGTACATTTTCTTTTGTGAAACTTGTTTGGTTCTGAAAGTGAGCAGAAAAGAACCGGAGGAACTTGACGTTTCGAGCAGTGTACTCTGTTCGTCTTCGTCTTGAGTCAGAAACACAAAAAAATGAAATACAAACTTTTGCAAACTGCCCACTGACTTTAAAATGACCTAGGGTTTTTGTTGTTGTAATTTGGTTTGCTGCACCTTGAAGGAGGAGATTTAAAATGGACAAATTCAATCCCCTGGGGATTTTTGTATACAGTTAACTTTTTGTGTAGAATGTGACTCGTGTTACATTGTCACAACCACCTGATTCAGCACGTTTATCCTGAAAAAGCTAGAACAGTAAAGGAATGTTTGTCATAAAATGTAATGAGAGAAAGGTCTCATAAAACTATCTCCAAATTTTAACTCACCATGAATATTAAAATGGGGTTGTTTAGAGAGAATGAGAAATAGCTCTTTGATGGGTCAAAATTTAATAATTACCACACATAATGTTCAAAAGGTGAAATTTCCAGTTAAAAGTCAAGCAAAGATTAGTTATGGACTTTTTTCCATAGCTTTAGTCAGTATGCTGTTGGAAAAATACCACCGAATTAAGAAACTCAGTGAATTTTTTTTTAGTCCATTTTCCCTTTTTCCATGGAAATGCGCTGCAGTACATAAATCTTGACAATCGATCGTGTGAAGGAAGGAGCTGTTGACTGTACGACGTCCCATACTTTACGCTAAATTCTCTCTCAAGCCTTGTGAGTTTTTTTGTTTCCAGCGTCGTCCGAAAAGGGCTAGATAGGAAATCATAATCGAGATAACCCGTCAGAAGTGTGAGGCGAATCGCCTCGCAGATTCTGATTGATATGCAGCCGGTGAAAACCATGTCACAGCCACTGAGTATACCCCCCCCTCCTCCGATAATTTCATCGGCCACAAATTCCGTTCTTACTCGGCCCCTTAAGAGATTAGTGAGCTGTGAGAATTGTTCGGCTGACTCTTTCGCCGCTTGTAGAACTTTGTAGTCTGTCAGATTCTGCAGCCGACCTCTTGACCTGTGACAATAAATCCTTCACGCGACAACTCCCCAATTTTTTTTTTTTTTTTTTTTTTTTTTTTTTTTTAGGAATAAAGGTGGTGAAAAATTCCAGAGCCACAAATTAATATTATATTAAAAGATTCAAAGTTAACTGCGTCTATTAAAATGCTCTGTCTCGCTTTTGACACGTTCCATGTGGACTCGTTGACTCATTGAATTTTTGAATGCCGAGAATATCCCGGCCTCCCTCCCAACGTTTGTCAGGCATTTTTGTCATGATCCTTTGTGTTCAGATAGGTGTGTCTGATGTTTACCAGTACTTCCTCTTGTAAAAAAAACAAACAACCCAAAACCACCAAAGGGATGGGAGATGATAAAGGGTACTCCAAGTCCAACATGCACGGTTGCTAGGATATTTTTGAGTTTACAAGTGTGCGTGACAACGTGTACTGCACACTCGGGTGTGCAGTGTTCAAATTCGTCTGAGCAAACGCATGGTACCGTTGCTTGGCAGTCATATTTAATGTACACAGAATGCCTGTTGGCAAAAAATAGCCCTAACATTGTTTGCATCATGGCTGGTTGACAATATAAGAAGTGCAGCACTTGACAACCTGTGCATGATATCTTTTGAGAGGACGCACTCCAATATGTTGTTGCCACAAAATTACTGCCACGCTAACCAAGTTCAAATGTCAGCTTGATCATGTGTGTTAGTGTGGGTAGGTGTAGCCCATCACATTGCTCTCTATCTCTCCCTGTTCCTCCCTCTCTCCCTCTCTCTCTCCGCCTCTCTCTCTCCGCCTCTCTCTCCCCCTCTTCCTCTCTCTACATGTAGTCATGTACACATACACTGTACATGTGCGTGTACCTCTCTCTCTGTCTCACTGTTTCCCTCTCTGTCTCTCTATACATGTAGCTCTCTCTGTCTCTCCCTGTTCCCCTCTTTCTCTCCCTCTCTTTCTCTTCCCTCTCTCTCTCTTCCCTCTCTCTCTACAGTGTGTACCTCTCTCCCCCTTCTCTCTCTCTCCCCCTCTTTCTCCCTCTACATGTACCTCTCTCTCTCTGTCTCCCTGTAGCTCTCTCTGTCTCTCCCTGTTCCCCTCTTTCTCTCCATCTCTTTCTCTTCCCTCTCTCTCTTCCCTCTCTCTCTACCTCTCCCCCCTTCTCCCTCTCTCCACTCTCTCTCTCCCCTCTGTCTCTCTCTCTCTCCTCTCTGGTTCTCTCTCTCCATGTCTCCCTCCCCTCTCTCCCTCTCTCTCTCTCTCTTTCCCTCTCTTTCCTCTCCCCCCTCTCTCTCTCTCTCTTCCTCTCTCTCTCCCTCTCCCCCTCTCTCTTCCTCTCCCTATCTGTCTCTCCCCCTCTTTCAGACTGGACATCCAAGTCACCTCTCTCTTTCCTCTCCCCCCCTCTCTCTCTCTTCCTCTCCCTCTCTCTCCCTCTCCCCCTCCCTGTCTTCCTCTCCCTCTCTGTCTCTCTCCCTCTTTCAGACTGGACATACAAGTCACCTCTCTCTTTCCTCTCCCCCCTCTCTCTCTCTTCCTCTCCCTCTCTCTCCCTCTCCCCCTCCCTGTCTTCCTCTCCCTCTCTGTCTCTCTCCCTCTTTCAGACTGGACATCCAAGTCACCTCTCTCTTTCCTCTCCCCCCCTCTCTCTCTCTTCCTCTCCCTCTCTCTCCCTCTCCCCCTCCCTGTCTTCCTCTCCCTCTCTGTCTCTCTCCCTCTTTCAGACTGGACATCCAAGTCACCTCTCTCTTTCCTCTCCCCCCCTCTCTCTCTCTTCCTCTCCCTCTCTCTCCCTCTCCCCCTCCCTGTCTTCCTCTCCCTCTCTGTCTCTCTCCCTCTTTCAGACTGGACATCCAAGTCACCTCTCTCTTTCCTCTCCCCCCCTCTCTCTCTCTTCCTCTCCCTCTCTCTCCCTCTCCCCCTCCCTGTCTTCCTCTCCCTCTCTGTCTCTCTCCCTCTTTCAGACTGGACATCCAAGTCACCTCTCTCTTTCCTCTCCCCCCCTCTCTCTCTCTTCCTCTCCCTCTCTCTCCCTCTCCCCCTCCCTGTCTTCCTCTCCCTCTCTGTCTCTCTCCCTCTTTCAGACTGGACATCCAAGTCACCTCTCTCTTTCCTCTCCCCCCCCCCTCTCTCTCTCTTCCTCTCCCTCTCTCTCCCTCTCCCCCTCCCTGTCTTCCTCTCCCTCTCTGTCTCTCTCCTTCTTTCAGACTGGACATCCAAGTCACCTCTCTCTTTCCTCTCCCCCCCTCTCTCTCTCTTCCTCTCCCTCTCTCTCCCTCTCCCCCTCCCTGTCTTCCTCTCCCTCTCTGTCTCTCTCCCTCTTTCAGACTGGACATCCAAGTCACCTCTCTCTTTCCTCTCCCCCCCCCTCTCTCTCTCTTCCTCTCCCTCTCTCTCCCTCTCCCCCTCCCTGTCTTCCTCTCCCTCTCTGTCTCTCTCCCTCTTTCAGACTGGACATCCAAGTCACCTCTCTCTTTCCTCTGCTCCTTTTTCCCCCTATATTTCTCCCCTTTTCAAAGACGGGCTCTCCCCAACCATGCATCCCTTTCTCGTCGCTGAGCTACCGGTTCAAGGCAGTAATTGGCCCTACGGTACATGTACGTATAGGTTGGCCGTTCCGTTCCCCACAGGTGCACTGCCTGAAGCTTGCTACCCAAGCCCTTGTTCTCCTGGCTTCTGTGTTGGCCTCAATCCCGGATAATCTGAAGTGCCTCTCCCACTAAATCCCCTCCAACCTAGGGGGGATTACCGGACAAGTTTTAATCCCCAACTAGGCACTGTCAACAAAGAGAGAGAGAGAGATAGAGAGAGAGGGAAAAAGCTCTAGTTTTAGAATTGAGGGGCTCTATTTGCCCACTTGTTTTGGGTACTTAAAAAGATTTGCGTCCGTCATCGCAGCGATTTGGATTTGCCGAGAGGAATCTTATTCCCTTTCCCCCAACAAAGTCCAAATCATTGTCCCAAGGAACGCGGCAGATTTTCAGTCCCAAAATAGACGCCTTGATCCGCTTAATTTGTCAAGTGTGTGCCTACAGTACATGTACGGCAGGTAAATGCACAACGTGTAGGGCACTGCTGTATATTTTGTGAAGTTACATTATGTACACTGTCTGTAGCACTGACTCAGTTTTCTATGCATTTATGCACATTATTGTAAGAGAAATTTCAACCTTTCAACCTTCCAATTTCATCTGGAGTTATCGGCTCTTCTCAGAGCCACACTCGCTCACATGAAGAGATTCTGCAAATGGTGTCACTGCAGACCTCTTGCATTGTGAACTCACCGTGCAAATCTTCTCATCTCATCTGGAGTTACATGGACTGGCTCTTCTCAGAGCCACACTCGCTCACATAAAGAGATTTTGCACATGGTGTCACTGCAAACCTCTTGCATTGTGAACCCACCGTGCAAACCTTCCAATCTCATCTGGAGTTACCGGCTCTTCTCAGAGCCACACTCACTCACATAAAGAGATTCTGCACATGGTGTCACTGCAAACCTTTTACATTGTGAACCCACCGTGCAAACCTTCCAATCTCATCTGGAGTTACCGGCTCTTCTCAGAGCCACACTCACTCACATAAAGAGATTCTGCACATGGTGTCACTGCAAACCTCTTGCATTGTGAACCCACCGTGCAAACCTTCCAATCTCATCTGGAGTTACCGGCTCTTCTCAGAGCCACACTCACTCACATAAAGTGATTCTTCACATGGTGTCACTGCAAACCTCTTGCATTGTGAACCCACCGTGCAAACCTTCCAATCTCATCTGGAGTTACCGGCTCTTCTCAGAGCCACACTCACTCACATAAAGAGATTCTGCACATGGTGTCACTGCAAACCTCTTGCATTGTGAACCCACCGTGCAAACCTTCCAATCTCATCTGGAGTTACCGGCTCTTCTCAGAGCCACACTCACTCACATAAAGTGATTCTTCACATGGTGTCACTGCAAACCTCTTGCATTGTGAACCCACCGTGCAAACCTTCCAATCTCATCTGGAGTTACCGGCTCTTCTCAGAGCCACACTCGCTCACATAAAGTGATTCTGCACATGGTGTCACTGCAGACCTCTTGCATTGTGAACCCACCGTGCAAACCTTCCAATCTCATCTGGAGTTACCGGCTCTTCTCAGAGCCACACTCACTCACATCAAGAGATTCTGCACATGGTGTCACTGCAAACCTCTTGCATTGTGAACCCACCGTGCAAACCTTCCAATCTCATCTGGAGTTACCGGCTCTTCTCAGAGCCACACTCACTCACATGAAGAGATTCTGCAAATGGTGTCACTGCAAACCTCTTGCATTGTGAACCCACCGTGCAAACCTTCCAATCTCATCTGGAGTTACCGGCTCTTCTCAGAGCCACACTCACTCACATAAAGACACAAAGAGATTCTGCATGTGGTGTCACTGCAAACCTCTTGCATTGTGAACCCACCGTGCAAACCTTCCAATCTCATCTGGAGTTACCGGCTCTTCTCAGAGCCACACTCACTCACATAAAGAGATTCTGCAAATGGTGTCACTGCAAACCTCTTGCATTGTGAACCCACCGTGCAAACCTTCCAATCTCATCTGGAGTTACTGGTTCTTCTCAGAGCCACACTCACATAAATTTAGAGATAATGTACTGTAGTGTAACTGCAAACATTCTAGTTTGCACATTTACCTTTGCACTCAATATGTACAATGGTACAATACAAAATACATGTTACATGTATACACGTTCACCGTACATGTACATTAATGCCAAAGTGTGCACAAGTTCATCCATGGCATATTTTCTTCATGTTTACCCGAGGTCAGAGGCCAAGTCTGAAGTTAGACATTCTGAGTTCTACTGACCTCTTTTTTTGGAGGATTTACAATGTAGATGTCCGTTACCAGGGCGATGATACACTGTTCCACTTCAAGTACATAAACAGTACCGGTACATGGAGTACAGTGGTGTGTATACCGCTGCTATAAAAAAATATATAGGTGCTTGAGAGTATTAGGTCAAAGTTATTTGATGTACATGTATACAGTCATGTGGCATTCCATGACATCGTTGACTTCCATAAATTTGAAAGTCTAAAGCCGTGTCCGCACTGGACTTATTTTTTACCGAGCCCGTGGGTAACATTCCAATGGGTAAATCTTCCCGGCGTCCGCACTTGGACTTTTCGACTCGGGTAAACTAACCAAGACGTTGGGTAAAACTAACCGACTCATGTACATGTGCATGTACTCTAGGTACACAAACACGTTGTTACCCTGCGCCCGCACGAGTCTTGCATACAGTAACGTAACGTGCGGGGTGCCGGATGTGGTTTTTTACCGAGTCGTTTACCGAGACGTCGTGTCCGGATTGGTTAAACTGACCTGGTCAATTTAACCGGGCAGAAGTTGGTCGGTTAAACTACCCACTGGAGTCGGGTAAGTTACCTGGGAGGAAAACTTCCTCGGCTGTCCGCACTGCACTTAAAATGGTAAATTTACCCATTTGCTCGGTTAGTTTACCCATTTTAAGTCCAGTGCGGACGCGGCTTAAGTACAGTACAGGGTTGCGTTTCAAAGTTATTTCAGTGGTTCGTTCAAACTGCTTGCCACCTTACATGTACACCCGAACTGTGTAAAATGACTAGAATGCGGATCGCTGAAGATCAGATCTAGGGAGGGTCAAACGTTATTATTATTATTATTATTATTATTATTATTAATTTGGCCAAAGAAAACAAACAAGAAGTACATTCAAGGTGAGAAAGGTCATACAGTCATGTATCATGGAAATTCAAGATGGGAGATAAATTGATGAATAAATTACCAAACAAGGAGAATATGTATGCACATGTATCAGAGATGTGATAGTTCAGGATGAGAAGGGGAAGAGATGGGGGCAAGGACTGGGGATGAAGGGGAAGAGATTGGACAGGAGGGTAAGAGGGAAGGAGTAAACAAGCAGAGTAAGGACAATCCAATCTAAGATGGCCAGGAAGAACCAAAGTGAAAAAACACTGTGACTCAAAAGCCTGTTCCTCCAGTCCTAGGTTGGTTAATAAATAGCTAACTATAGTAAACTTAGTAACTTAGTAAAAACAATCAAATACAAGTAAATGGCAATGATTAAGATAAATCTTGAATTAAAAGATGTTAAAAATAAGGGACAGAAAGGCTGTCGGATTGAAATGTCATGAGGCCCTTGTCAATTGTGGGGGGGGGGGAGAGACAGGAAGGGAAGAACTGTACAAAGGCTTTGTACCAGGCAATTTGTGTACACAAAAGAAAGAAAAAAACTGACATGGTGATGAAACTGCAACTTCAACAAGTTGACAGGGTTTAAATGAGATTGTCGGTTCTGTAGATAGATACACGTGTACATTGTACATTGCAAGTGCAACTGGTACACATTGTACACAGTAGATCTGGTATACAATACATACACATGTACTGTACATGTACATGTACTTGTGTAAATGAAGTACATGTGGACTGTATCCTCTGTGACAGTTTGTGATGGGCCAATGCAATTTCAGATTCAATGTGAGTGGGAGGGGGAATATTCCAATCCTAAATGAGTAAAGACCACAAACAGTCACGCATTTACCTCTCCTCAAAGCCATGTATATTGGGGCTGGGCTAGCTCAGCATGGACCAATTATCGTTCTGTGCCAAGCACTACCGGTCGGCCTATCTAACTTTAATAAATAGGTGTAATACTCCTCAGGCTATGTCCTTCCGCCCAATTGATTCGCCCCACACCCCCATTTATGAAAAATGAGAGGAAGTCCATTCTTTGACTTGATGCCTTGTTGTTGTGGGGGTTGGTAAATCTCTCCCTGCCTCTCTATCTCTCTCCATCTCTGCCTCTCTAGATCTCCCCTCTCTCTTCCTCTCTCTCTCCTCTCCCTCCCCCTCCCCTCTCTTCCTCTCTCTCCTCTCTCTCCCCCTCTTTCTTCCTCTCTCTCCTCTCCCTCCCCTCTCTCTCTCTCTCTCCCTCTATCTGCCTCTCTCTCCCCTCTCTTCTCTATTACCCCTATTATCTCTCTCCCCCTCTCTCTTTCACTCCCTCTCTCAACCTTCTCTCTCTCTATCTTCCCCTGGTCTCTCTCTTTCTCCCCCCTCAGTCTCTCTGTCTCTCTGTCTCTCCATCTCCCCCTCCCTTTCCCTGTCTCTTTCTCTCTCCACCCCTCTTTGTCTCTGTCTCTGTCTCTCTCCCTCACTCTTCTCTCTTTCTCTCTGTCTGTCTGTCTCTCCTCCTCTCTCTCTCTATGTCTTTCTCTCTCCCTCTCTCCCCCTCTCTCCCTCCCTCACTCTGTCTGTCTCTCTCTCCACCTCTCTCTGTCTCTGTCTCTCTCCCTCACTCTTCTCTCTTTCTCTCTGTCTGTCTGTCTCTCCTCCTCTCTCTCCATGTCTTTCTCTCTCTCTCTCTCTGTCTGTCTGTCTCTCTCTCCACCCCTCTCTGTCTCTGTCTCTCTCCCTCACCCTTTCTCTCTGTCTGTCTGTCTCTCCACCCCTCTCTCTATGTCTTTCTCTCTCCCTCTCTCCCTCCCTCACTCTGTCTGTCTCTCTCTATCTCCACCTCTCTCTCTCTTCCAAAATCACTGGAATGGAACTATGTAGGGGATAGAGGGGTAGAGTTAGGGATGGCGGTGATTGTAGATTGGTTGTCTAGGTGAACAATAGACATCAACCACCACCACCCCCCCCCCCCCTCTCCCTCCCTCCCTCCCTCCCTCTCTTCTATGCACTGGCCTCGTTATACCTGGGGGGGTGTGTCGTTCACAATTCATCACCACTAGGAACGGTTTACACTGACACCCATTGGATAGTGGGTTGGATGTGCGGTGACCCAACTCTCGTGGTTTTCTTTCTCTCTTTTGTCATGAGTGATGCAGACAGGGTTGTTGAGCTAGTGAGAGAAAAAAAATCTTACGCACACACAGTATGGGCGGAACTGCATTTTGAACTTCACACATGCTACAACATGTATGAGCTAGCTTTCAACAGTGCTATGATCTAGTTTCGACCCCAGAGGATATACTGGTATGCTCGGGTGCCACACAGCCGTGGACGTGTAGTTGTGGTGCTTGTTCCAGAAAGCTTTAGAAGTTGCTGCGTGAGAAGGACGAGTGGTCTGATTCTGGGAAGATAAAGGAAAAAAAGTGGAATTCAGATGGTCATTCTGGCCCAATTTCTCAGGATTTGTTGTTTCGGATGATTGCCAACGATGATCGTTGTTTGTGGCGGTCGGATTTGTGCCGTGGGTCTGTTTTGCGTTCATGGATCGGCCAGTTTGTCGGACAACCCGTGAAGATGTTCTAAGCGCTGCCACGACCCGGTTGAGTTCCTCCTGATCAGCACCCCTGTTGGAAAATATCGGAACTGACATGCCAGGGAGTGTGGAGAAGAAAATGGAAGAACTACTGCACCACCCAGGGAAAAATCCCGGAACGTTGTGAGCTTACCCGTTTTACCGACTGAACGATTGGTCTGCATATCTGTCAGCACTGCTTGCACATTTTGCACTCAAGTCGTTGTGACCAATGTGCAAAGTTGGTGGATTTTTGCTGTTTTTTAGAAGCCAACAGTCGCCGGATTTTGGATGTTTAACAAGACCAAGAGGAAGTCAGTGAAGGAGGACTTGAGGTAGGTTTTTTTTTTGGGCCGGCACCGGCACGACTGACTGTCGGGAGATCATAGCCTGAGGAAATTCGAGTTGGGCTGTCGGGAAAAGCTTACGGCGAATCTAGAGTCGCTTCTAGAATTTGAAGCGAATTTTAGATCGGTGCTGGATTTTGCAAAGCCTTAACTCAACTTACGATTGGTAGCCCATTGTACATGTACATGTAAGTAGACCTAATGGTTTCTGCACATCGCTAATCATCTTATGATTGATCGTACATGTACATGTGTGTAAGTTACGCTGGATTCAATGAAATCAACTACAGGTTCACCAAAAAAATTCCAAAAAGCAAATTCAAATTCATCACGCTCAAACCTCCACATTCACCTAAAAAACAAATATTCACTGGGGAAATTAAGACAAAAACCTAAATTGATTTACATTAAAATTTAGTGGGCCTGACGTTTCGATACTAGCAGGACCTTTCTCAAAGGCAGAGTGACAAGGACAACCATTGATTTACATTAAGGAGGAACTTTAATTTCTGGACTAATTTGCAATTTGAGGGCCTGACGTTTGTGGCTATATGTATACGAGAGGTCTGGCTAGGATACAAAATATCAGGCCCCCTAAATTTCCAAGATTTGTATATTTTTATACATAATCTGGCTCATTGATTGGAGAGAAAGGCAGTGAGTTGGGGAAGGGATTAAAGAAGGGAAGATCAAAGGGAATAGGCCAATGGCAGAAGTGATGGAAACCCAAGATTAGAACTTAGAAGGTACAGTACCGGTACATGCACACTGTAGAACAACAGCCTTACATGTACATGTATCATACATGTAACTGTACAGGTGCAACCGAAACGAAGTGTGTTATCGCGTTACGCGACCGCGATAGTATTAACGCTTTACTGCGGTCAAAATGAATTATTCATGACTTCCCTATTCATTATTAACGCGGTACTGCGGTTAAAATGAATATTCATTACTTCCTACATCGGTTCCTAACGCGTTAGAATCCATTGTAACGCGATAAGCCCTCTATTGTCCTATCGCGTTACTAACGCGTTAGGACCACTTCCTATCGCGCTAGTAACGCGATAGGCCATTCGTGCCACGAGAGCTCAAAGGACAGTCCTAAACGCGATACACCGCGATAAAACACGAGAGTTGGAGGACCGTACATACATGGACTGCGTACACTGCTTGCATAGCAACCATGGCAACCAGTCCACAAATAATTTGAGTGTCTGTCTCATTTTATTGAGCAAACCGTACATACGCTACATGCATGTGTACTTTTACAACTGCCTCTCAAGTAGGAAGCAGTTACATGCATCCATATCATGCAGTCATTAACACCCATTCAATGCTAAGATTGCATACAAGTGCTACTTATTACAGTATCCCAGCGTGGGGTGGATGGGAGGGTTACCGGGATACCGCTGGATATGATGTCACCGCAACCACCTGTGCAATTGACAGCGAGGGTCCACCAGCTACTCACAGCAGATAAAAAGAGGGATTAGATGAGATAAGGACCAACCGAATGGGCCAGCTGATTGAAGTTAATCTGAGTGTCACACCTTTTCTTTTTCTCAATCAGTGGGCATTGTCCGGATTGGCTGATTGGATAACCCTGACAAGGGATTGTCTATCCCTGATTAGAGAAGGGATTAATTACCGGATATTGATTATTTAATGCCAATGACACAAACTTCTAATAATAGTGCAAGATTGGGATTACAATTTGAACACTGCACTAACAAGATCATTTTTAAAACGAAAATGTTTCATTTGCTGATGATATTATTACATTTTTGCATTTACATGGACTGTATCTACATGTAGGCCTACACTGTACATTACATGTACATGTACATGTATGTAAGATTTGCTGTTTCTTTTTTTGTTGCTTAGAGTCAATGTTCATTACATTGATGCACACGGACAATGTACATTCACTATTTACTTATCAGTACCGGTAGTTACAATGTATATTCCTCTCATAAGCCGCGTTTCCACTGGACTAAAATTTAACTGAGATGATGGTTAAATTTCCAATGGTCGAATTTGACTGTTGTTCCCACTTGGACTTTTGAATCAGTCAATTTATTATTTAGTGCAAATATAATATTCCCTTTTTGGTTATTTCAGTCAGTAAGCAGTTTCTAACATTTTGTTTTTAACAGTTGCATACCGGTATTACTGTACTTATCTCGATTCGATTCTTTTGACTTTTCACGACAGGAATTACTGAAATACTCGCTTTTTAAAAGCTTTTAATTTTGTTTTGGGGGGATTGTCCTCGTATTTTTTTCATTCCCCAGGCCAATGGTGGAAAGACGAGAGGGTCATCAGGGTACCACCATGTTGCCTCTAATCAAAACGGTCCACAAACAGCCGTCCAGCAAGGTAGGACACAAGCTCCTCTTTTTGCCCTTTCAGCCTCAGGCTCTGAGCTGGCAACTGATCAATCTACATGTAGCTTTTAAAAGACTCCAAGGTTTGCTTAATTGGTGGAAATACTGAGTGGAAGGTTTGCTGTGACGCCGCCGTGCAGCACTTCTCTCTCAAGAAGGAGTGTGGCTCTGAAAAGAGCCGGTAACTCCGAAAAGAGCTGGCTCTTTTCAGAGCCACGCTCCTTCTTGAAAGAGAAGTGCTACACGGTGTCACCGCAAACCTTCTACATGTACTTGACAAGTAAATGAATTTGGATACATGTCTCACGGACATGCTACAGTACATGTACTTGAATATTCCACAGATCTTAAACTGGATAATAGGGCGTCACACTGACACCAACAAATACCAAATCTCGTTTTGAATAGCGACTCAAACTACGCATTTTCTTGTCGCTTGTTGGACTCGAGAATCGTGATAATCAGTGGAGACGGAATCGCGATTTAGACTCCACTATTACTACCGTATTAGTGCGACCTTTTTTATGTTAAGAATCGCGATTTTATGCCTAGCAGAGTATGTGTGTGCAAGAGAGTGGTCTGTGGGGAAAAAAGGCGAATTCGAAAACTTTTCCAAACTTGCTTTTTGTGTTTATATTTGGAGCCCGATTTTGACCACTGAGATTGTAATTTTTGAAGGCAAGTACCCAAGGTGGTCCATTAAAGTTGTGAGGTACAGTACAATGTAGGCCAACCTACATGTACTGTACATGTGTCACATTTTTATATGCAAGGCAAACCCGGTTCTCATAGATGAGTTGTCAAGTTATGAAGGCAGTCCACAAAACGCTTGGTTGATCTGAACAACCAAACAATTTTTTTTTCTTTTTTCGGGTTGATGGGCGAAAGGTTTCGACAAGCATAGGTATTGGGCTTTTGTTGGCTTTGCCTAAACATATAAATCAAGTTTTGGATTTTTTACTGCTAGGTATACAATGGACACGAGCAATGGCTGTTAGTACCGTACGGTTGTTTGTTGGTTGGTTTTTTTGTCCGCTTGTTTATTCTTGATTTTTTTTTTTGGGGGGGGGGCGGGGTCCACATTTTGATTTTGATCGGTGGTGAAGCGTTCCTTTGAAATCATGCCTTTTGTTTTGGGTTTGGATGTTAAGCACAGGGCAATGACCAACTGCCAAAAAAAATCTGTGTTTGGTCGCCTGAACTCTAAGGTCAGTGGTTACATACATGTATACCCCTTGATATTACTGTCAGGATATGACCACCTGTACATTACATGGACATTACGTACACATGCCAACCAGCTACATTGTACATGTACAGTATGTACAAGTACATGTACTTCATACTGTACTGAAGATACAACATTGCAGAGTACATGAACTTGTACTGTTCATGTTTTAGGCCGGGCCCTATGTGTACAGGGCTCTATTTCATAAAAGTTGGGAATATTCCTATAGAATCTGGGACTTAGGAAGAGTACCCCCGGAAATCATTCCTACATGTACGTGTGTATGTCCAGGAAAATTCCTAACTATAGGAACTTTCCTAACTTCCTATTTCATCAAACAATTTAGGAAGAATCCATTCCTATCTTGGACCTGAAATTGTTCCTAAGTTATTTCGGAACAATTATTTAGGAATATTCCTAACTTCCTAAGTACTTTTTATGAAATAGAGCCCAGAACAGGTACAACGTACTGACTTTGCTCAATTTATATACTGTATACTGGTACACACATGCATGTGTATTTCATGTTGAAGTCTTGCGGTTGTAAATTGGTAGAAAAAAACCCCACCCAGTTGTCTTAAACTCCGTGGGCGAGAATTCCCAGCCACATGATCCAGTGTGGTTAATTGTGACCTCTGCTCTGTTCGTTTGTGTTTCGTTTTCTGCATTTTTGGCACTTCATGCGTCAGCAAAGTTATCGGGCTTTTCCTCTCGGAGAAAAAGATGGGAGTCCGCAGAGAAGGTTGAGTATGGTTCGTCTCATCGCTGTACGATTGGCACGAACACAACACCCGCACGGAAATCTCCCATGTCCCACCCTGTTCCAATTTGTTATGTGGACCTCATAAACTCTCCTTGCTGACGACTTTAGCTGCGTTTCCACTGGACTAAATTTAAACCGAGACGATGGTTAAATTTCTAATGGTAAAATTTGATCATCATTCCCACTTGGACTTTTGAGTCAGTCAAATTTAACCGAGACGATGGTTAAAGTAACCGAGAGAAATTTGACTGGGCCGTTTCCACTGGACTTATTTTGGTCAAAGTAACTATCGTCTCAGTTACTTTAACCAAAATGAGTCCAGTAGAAACGCGGCTATAGAAATCCTTCTCAGATATTAACTGGGTGGGGGGGGGGGGGAAGGGTGTCAGTATCAGCATCATATACCCAGCGGGTCTACACTTGACTTGTCACTAGACACCTCCCAGACAGACTTCTGTTGGCCTTCTGGTCCTTCTGGTTTGTGTGTTTGTGTGTTTGTGTGTGTGTGTGTGTGTGTTAGAGCCGGGAGGGTGGTGTTCCCTGTAGAATTGCCCGGCTGTAAACGTTGCCATGGAAATTGTCGCTATGCGTGGGCACTCAAATCCGATTAGTGCCAAAAATGTGCCAAGCTACATGGGGGGTAGGTTTTTGGTTGTTTTTGTTTGGGGGGGGGGGGCAAATTTGGTATGTTCAGTAGCAAAGTGACTTTTTCATGACTTGATTGTTAGATTTGCTAATACATACATGTAATTGTACAGTGTATACAATGTACACAATGTACATGTACCATGATTGTCCTACATGTACATGTACATGTACATGTACGTGTACATGAGGTACACTGTACGTGTACATTGTGTAGCATGGCAATGGTCTGAGTTTTAATTTGTTAAAACATAAGCATCAAAATTTGAACAAAACATCGTGTTGTGTTTCGCTTTGAAACGAATCCCTTAATTGCACACTGTACAACTACAATTAATGTGTATGATGAACACGTGGGCACGAATCTAGTGCCTTGTGGAGACCTACATGTACATGTACTGTACATGTACATGTACATGTACAGTTGGCCTACATGTACATAATACATGTGTAGGTCAGCAGGTTGAATATGTCTCCACAGGGAAATTGTAAAGGTGTATACATGTACATGTAGGTCCCCGCAAGGTTTTCACGAAACTGTGATATTTGGAAATATAAACTCACAAACGGGAAAATTGTGATGGATAAGAATCTGTCGCAAATTGGAAGTGTTATAAGGAGGGACATTTCATGTATGGTTCAAATTTCTACCCAGGAAAGGGAATATGGTTGAAATGGGAGCATTTTTAAAACATTGTTTCTCACTCGGTTTTCATGGTTGTATAGTGCATGAGAACAAAGCAATGTCTCCACAACCGCAAGGATACAAAAATGAGTATACATGTGTGTTACATGTACATGTACTGTACTGTACAATGTACACTGTACATCATGTACGTGTACATGTACGTACACTGTACATGTACACAAATGTACATGTACATATAGATGTACATGTATATAAACATGTACATGTACTGTACGTGTACATGTACACGTACAGTACACTGTACGTGTACATGTACATGTACATGTACATGTACGTGCACAGGAACAATGTACATGTACATGTACATGTACATTGTACATTGTACAGTATGTACATTTACAATGTACTGTACATACATGTACCATCATGAATAAACATGTATTCAAATGACTGTCAGCATGCAGCCAATACCAAAGCATCAACAGTTTGCCATCTTCCACAGCCATGCATATTTGATGAGCCTGCCAGGGCCTGGGCCCCCACTGGGCTTTGTGATTGGACAAAAGTACTCATGAATATTTAATCAAGCCTATGCCACCAATGGGAGCGTCCCATTGATTGATTGAGGGGGGATCGTTGGTGCAGAGAGTGAAATTTTAATGATGGCTTGTTATTTATGTATAAATATTGATTTCTCTGGGGTGGTAATCTGGTGAAAAAGAGGGTGGCATTTAAATATTGCACAGGGTTTTTTAAATTTGAATCCTCTGTTACGTACACCAGTACTTGTTGACAAATATTCAGACCTTTGAAGATCTGTAATTTGGGCTGAACTTTTGAGAAAAACTCTACTACCAGTTTAAGAAGTGCATACATGTACTGTACATGAACAAGAACAAAATTTGAACAGTGTACAAGTACATTTACAGTACAGTAGTTCTATGCAATAAATACTGTAAGTTGATGTAAGCCTGTATATATATACATGTATGTGTACAGTACATGTCAATATTTGTACATACATGTATACATAAGACCATTTTTTTCGGCGGAAAGAAATGCTATGTTTTGTATTGGTTTATCGTGCATTCTGTACTCAAATCTTTTTTTTTTTTTTACATTTAGGCCTAGATGCAATTCTTAGATAAACATCTACATGTACTACATGTACATTGTAGATGCTTGGAATAAAACTTTCTTTCAAGCAGTGGTGAACTAGTTTTTCCTCTGTCCTCTGCGAGTGTTCTAACACTTAGTTATTCATGAGGGCTTGACCGGCTGGTACCGTTCTTGAGAGCGCGGTGAAACATTAATGAGAAGAGTCAAGCTTCTAAAGGATTTGGATGAATCCCAGGTTATGGGCCCGCCTAAGGGATCCTACCAGTGTTTGGGCCGCTTCTTCGTTTATTAATTTATAGTCCTCATTCAGACCCCTCTGTAGAAATAGCCTTGCAGATACCGGTGGAGCCTCTTTGGCTCGGACAACTTCTAAATAACCTATGAGGTGTTGCCATGGTACCTGAGTGTCTCTGTTGCTAGGGGGGCGTGTCCTCTCACATGCAAATTTGTTTTGTTTATTTTATGTTTGGTTTGTTTTGGAGGGGGGTAATGATGTTGGATCGATGGGGAGGGGACGAATTGGGCGGGAATTGGTGTTGCCGGGGGGAAACTCGGTTGCCGACGGGGGGGAACTGATAAGAGCCCTGCCCCAGACAAACAAATTCGCGCGGCGATTGCAGGAGCCACTAGCTCGTCGAGGCACTCCCGTCTCGACTGGACCTACCACGGACGACCGATCGTTTTTTTCCCCCCTCCTGCTCGACGAGGCTTTTGGTTTCTTTTCTTTCGCTTGGGAACCTCTCGTTCTGAGGCTCCCCTCGCGTAGGATCTTCTCGCCGACTCGAAACGGGAGGGAAAGCCGGTGTTGTTAGCTTCGCTCCGGAGGGGGAACCTTGAGTCTGTCTCATCTGACTTGGTCAGGCTCTTTGGCCTTTTCTGGGAGCGGAGTTGACCAAGTTCTCCGCGGCCGACCCGCTTCTGGAGCAATCGCCGTCGCATCGTTTCCTGCTCTGCCTCTTCCGCGGACAGTTAATTTTTTTGGGGGGCAGGCAGCTCCGACATCTACCCGCAATCGACAAGGTCAGCTCTCGTGCGGGATTTGGAATTTGCAGTTGCCTACTTTTTTTTTCTAAAAAAAAAAGATAGCCAGCGACAGCTACTTGCATCTCCCCACCCATGCGTGAGAGATTTTCCGGGTCGATTGGGACGTTTTCAGTCGACAGTTGTCGGGACACTTGACTTGTCCGTGGAAGTCCAGCAGATCTTTCAGGTTTTTCGTTTGTTTTACATGTAATCTTTATTTGCTGTGTCTCTAGCTGATTCCTGCAAAAAAAAAAAAAAAAAAAAAAAAAAAAATTGACGTGAGTCATAGACAGCGAAGTTATCACCGGTACATACAGTAGGTCCGCAGAACGTTTTTGGAGCATTATGGGACGATTTTCCGGGTCCAACTTTGACCGGCCCAGGAACGGGAAAGAGAGGAGACGCATCGTGCTGGCGCCGACCACAGCCCAGCTCATCAAGGTGCAGGAGCCGAGTGTGACCGGACTGAAGCTGGAAATATGGCTGAACAAAGCGGGAGCGCAGGAGAGTCAGCAACAGGTATTGAAGGTCGTCACTTACGAAATGAAGGCTTAGGCCCGGGCTTGTGATGCTACAGTGTAGCTTCAGTCTTATTTCTCTTAGCCGGGAATTATGTCATCTAGGCATCTAGAAACAAGCGTTTGGCCCCAGTTTCTTGGCGAATACTCCATTGAATGGAATTTGAATACTCTGTTGAATTGAATACTCTGTTGAATTGAAAACTCCGTTGAATTGAATACTCTGTTGAATTGAATACTCTGTTGAATTGAATACTCTGTTGAATTGAAAACTCTGTTGAATTGAATACTCTGTTGAATTGAATACTCCGTTGAATTGAATACTCTGTTGAATTGAAAACTCTGTTGAATTGAAAACTCCGTAATTAACAAGCCAACAAACCTCAAATTCGGCGACAAAGCACAATCAGTTTTTTTTTAAGGTTTTGTCAGACGGAGTTGAATCCTGAGCCCAAGTCTGATCCCTACATTTAGGTTCGTAAAGGTTGAAAGTGTGCCATAGCAGGGCTCGACCTTAGCACTAGCCCGACGGTCATTGTCTAGTAAAAATGGCTGCGGGCTTGTAAAATGACCCACTTTGCTAGCCCGGCGGACTAGTAAAAAGTAGGCAGCGGTGTGGTGGCAAAAAACAATGCAGACGGGGATGAGAAAGTAGAAACTAATGATTTGTTTTACTTGACCTAATATCCTTGTGTTAAATTCAATATTAATTATACAGGGCTAGTAAAACTTGCTGCGGGCTAGCAAAAACTCAATTTACTAGCCCGGTGGGCTAGTTTAAAAAAAAAAATAAGCGCGAGGCTTGTATAGGTGTAGATTTAGATCATTTTCCAAAGAAGTCAACAGGGGTCACATTTTATGAAATAAAAAAGGTACTGGACAACATGTCTGTCTATTCACTGAAGTACAGTATCTTTAGACTTTTTACTAGACCTGTGCTGAAAATGAGCTGAAAAAAACCCCCAAAACAAGAATTTGGAAAACCACTGCCATAAATGAGAGAAAAAAAAGGAAGAAGTTCAGTTGATGTTTGGAGAAAGATGATATTACCCAAAAAATGCTGCTCGGAAATGGTCAAAGAAAATTAGAATTTCATCATCAGACTCAATTGCCCTTTCTTTTCAATTCTGTCTGTCCGTTGGACCATAAAAAAAAACCAAGTTTGCAAACAAACTTTGCATAATGTCGTAAAGATTGTCTGCGATGATTTGTGCTCAGGGAATCCTGTGTGGTGTTCTAGCTGGAGGCACTCATTAGCATTAGGAAAGAACTGGGATATTTACTTAGATAAATCCACTTCAGCGCTGCCGTACAGACCTAGCAAGTATCTGAAATGTTTGTATCTCCTTGAGAGAGAGATCGAGAGAGAGACAGTATGGACCCATATAAAGACCGGGCTTTGATAATCTCCTAAGAGAAGGCCGATTTTGTTTTGGTAGTAGTTTTTTTTTTTTTAGATCCAAAACTGCCCCGGGCATTACAAAAGATGGTCAAAACAACACAAGCCCGCTTCCCTTCCTTGTGGATTCTAAAGCGAAACCGTACAAGAAGCCTTCGAAGCTTAGGCCAGCAAAACTCACAAACAACTTGTCTTGTTGGTTTTTTTTCCCCTACTCCGGTCCCCATTTTAATTGAAGTTCTGGGCGCGTGTGGTGTGGCATTGTTCGTGTGGTGTGGCATTGTTTGGGAGAGGATTTTAGAGCAGATTTTGTTGGCCCTGATGCCTGTGTGTATGCTTCCACCAGCCAGCCTGTCTAGGTTTAAGAATCTTTTGTTTCCCTGACCCTACTCCTCTCTTTTATAAATGTCTTCTAAAAGTAAAACGCCGCAGCCCGCAAGAAAGACGGGTGTACAATGTAGGGCTCCAGTGCATTGTGCGCTCCTTGACTCTTCGTCCCTTCAGTTTTGTTGTTGCGCTCCGAGATTGCCTTGGTCTCTTTTCTTTTATAGCCTCTCTCCTTATACAATCGTGCTCGCTTTGAAAAGGGCCGGAGAAGGAGGAAGAGGGTGAGGAGGAGGAGGAGGAGGGGGGGAAGGAAGAGGAGGAGGGGGAAAAGGGAGAAAGTAGAAAACACCCTTTGAATGAAAGAAAGGCTCCGGACTCTTAATTGAAGTCGTTTCTTTTTTAATTGTGGACCGTTCTGCGCTGACAAACATCTATTTTGATTGTGAAACCCAGACCGCCTACAGTGTACCTCGAAAGAATCGAAAGAGTATGCAGCAAGCAGCATGTACAAAGTACATGTACACCAGGGAAATGTACATAATTTCTCTACAGTGTAGAAATGCAGCTTACAGTTATTTGTTACGTTGGACCACTGGTTTGTATTTTCTCAGAACTTAAAAAACCAAGATACCATCTTGTTTTGCTCTTCATTTTTTTTTGGAGCACAGGTTCTTTTGAGTTTGGAAATGTGGAATACAGCTAGACATAGGTTTGGTTATATATACATGTATATAGTATATACTGTATTTAAAAAAAGAAGGCCTAAAATATGCTTACATTTTTGAAAGTGAATTCAGGTTGTCATGGATACTGTTGTCAGGAATCCTCAGCCTACAAATCTGCACCCTTCTGGAACTCTCATTTTTTTTCTTCTTCAGACAGTCAGAATTTAGTCAAAGTGCCATTCCTCTTCCAAGTTCTTTTCAGTAAATTCTGACAGAACAGACTCAATATCTGGACAGAAAAACGCCAAAGAAATTCAGTGCTCAGTTTTTTTTTGGAAAGAGAAGACAAAATCCTCCATGATCTTAAAAACCACTGGTCAGCTCATCACTTGCAATACATCCAGGCAGTACTGCTTACTCGATTGTTACATTGAAATCTTCTCTATTGTTTTTTTAAGGCATCATAAAGTAAACAGTTTCAGGGTACATGTACATGTAGCATCCGTTGGAAACTATTCACAGATCTGCACCCTTCTGGAACTCTCATTTTTTTTCTTCTTCAGACAGTCAGAATTTAGTCAAAGTGCCATTCCTCTTCCAAGTTCTTTTCAGTAAATTCTGACAGAACAGACTCAATATCTGGACAGAAAAACGCCAAAGAAATTCAGTGCTCAGTTTTTTTTTGGAAAGAGAAGACAAAATCCTCCATGATCTTAAAAACCACTGGTCAGCTCATCACTTGCAATACATCCAGGCAGTACTGCTTACTCGATTGTTACATTGAAATCTTCTCTATTGTTTTTTTAAGGCATCATAAAGTAAACAGTTTCAGGGTACATGTACATGTAGCATCCGTTGGAAACTATTCACAGAGAGAGAGAGAGAGTTGGAGCACTATTGTCGAGCCCGGTTTCACAGTGAAAAAAAAAAATCAGAAACACATGGACCCCACTGGATGTCAGTAAATCCCTCGGAGCAAGTGTGCTTTTTACGGCTTCCGCTGTTTGCCTTGCGCTTGACGAGTGGTAAATGTCAGTGTGTTGGTCGTTTTGCCGCCCGGTGACTGCATGGCCGAGGGGAATTGAAGACCCTGGATCGACACTCCACACTTTAGTCATTCGCGACCCCAACCCCCGAGTCAAAACCAGCTTCCTCGAGACCCGTCGGTTTAGGATTCTTGTTTCTCATTCTGAACGTAAACCACGACATCACCCCCCAAAAAACAACCCCCAAAATGATTCGGAACTGGCTGATGGTGAAGTAAGTCACCAGTGGACAGGGCGGACCTGTCACATTGCAGTCTTTGGTGACGTGACCGTGAGTCTTGTTTTCACCACACGGACAGCGATCCGAGTCGGCGGTACCCCGCTCACTTTTCCAAGCCCGATCCGGATCGTTTGACTCAACGATCCGATTTTACGCAACGGCCAACGGACTCATCGATAACAGCGCCAGGCTGCATCTTGCAGAGTTGAGTTACCGGCTCTTCTCAGAATCCGCCCTCACTCTCGAAAGAGATTTCACGCACGGTGTCACCGAGATGATCTACGGTGTACATGTAGGTTTTGAATTTGAACACCACCCTGCAAACCTTCCAATC
Source organism: Luidia sarsii (assembly GCA_949987565.1). Taxonomy (NCBI): domain Eukaryota; kingdom Metazoa; phylum Echinodermata; class Asteroidea; order Paxillosida; family Luidiidae; genus Luidia; species Luidia sarsii. Next base: position 7,255,938 of record OX465121.1, read on the forward strand.
TCATCCGGAGTTGCTTCCACTTAGTTTCCGAAGCCACCATCCAAAGGGATAATGCTTGCGTGGTGTCACTGCACGCATTCTACCGTGTGATTTCAGCATTCAAACAGCCAAATCTCTTCGCAAGGACGTACCGAAGCCGGCATCGATCTGTACTTCTTTCCATTCATTGGATTGCATTAGATTGCATCTTAATTAGATCAGAATATGTGACGCTAGCCGTGTGATTTTTCCGCCTCCCCACTCCAGATGATGTGATTGATCGACTGAGATTTTTTTTTTCCTGCCTTCACAATGGAGACGCACAGTTGAGATCAGTGTATTGGACTTAATTGCTTTTTCATTCTCCGTTTGTCACACGTCCGCCGGACCGTCATCGATAGCGGTTCTGCCGACAGATCAGGGATCCACGATTCATTGGCAACGGTCTCCAATAAAGAAAGAAAAAAAAAAATCACAACCTGTAGACCTGCCCTACCCGTGGAGCCATTGATAGAGCCCGGTGCGATTTTTCACACTGGGAGGTCGGATCTCGCTTTTGTCGACGGACAAAAGACCAGCGTCGGCACGGACATTAATTTCCGTCGCCGATCTGGGGCAGAGCGGTGCAGAGCTCTTGCCGTTTAGTAGGCCACCACGATGCCCGAGGCATCAATGAGAGATGGAATGGAGTATGAAGCCGATAGAGCTGCAAGAAGTCCATTGTGTACACGCTCGCAGGGGGATCGAATCGCGCGTGTGTGTGTAACTATGGTGTCACCGGCCTACATGTACATGTAGGTGCGAGTTTACTTGGATGAGATTGTGCACGTACGTGCAGATTAGACGATGCGTTCGTGTCCTTTAAATAGTGTGCACGTATGCACAAAGTTGTCATGAATTTTGCACGCGGGTAGTCAGCCAGCCGATGGATTCAAGATTCACCAACTCTCCACCATCTGACGAGTTTGCGTCAGCGAGGATGTAGATTTGGTTGTACATGTACATGTACAGTAGACTTGAACGGTAGACTCTCTTTAAATACATGTTCATGTACTTCCTTCTTGATCTCCTGCGAAAGTTCCCTGAAATCGACTTGGAGGAAGATTTGATAACAGTCGTCGTCGACTCACGAGTGTGCTTCATCAGAGAATGGAAATTTGAGGGCAAACTCTCGATGTGGTTCTCTTGTGGCACCGTTTCACACTTGGAAACCATGTAGTGTGTCGCGGATTCCCTCTGCACGTCGTCCGAAATCAGCTCGGATGAATTAAAAAAAAACAAGCAAACAAACAAATTGGGAGTTAAATGTGATTGAGATAGCGGTGAAAAGGTTGCTGAGCGTCCCAGCTGTTGTGAACATCTCTACGCTCTCCCGCGAGAGGAAATTGCTTCATCAGTGAGGAAGTTGGTATCACCTGCCAAGGGAGGAGGGGGGGGGGTGCGCTATGAAAAGCCGGTTCCCCGCTAGCAGCTCCCCATCCGTCTCAAAGAATCGCGGGGCGGGGCACCAGCGGTCGGGAGCCCGAGGCCCCGGTGCGCCGGTTCTGGGAACGGCGAGTCAGAGCGACGCGAGAGCCGCGCCGCGACGTGCCAGACGACGATCCCGTCCATCGCCCAAGGAGCGAGGCATTGCCGGCATCGTCGAGGGAACACCGTGCCAGCTACAGATGTCGCGAAAGCCCAGAGCCGCTCATCTGGTAAGGCCCCCCACCCCCCGGGGGGTTGGCGTGAAGATCATGACGTTTTTTCTTTTTGCCGACGAGAATTTAATTCAGTGTGGGTTTGCCCTGTCCTGATACGTACACGATTACTGTGTGCTCAGTACTTTGCCCAATTCGGGCATGCAACTTTTCCGCTGATCCGTGGATTTCCGTTTTTTTTTTAATTCGGCCGCAAAAAAATTTAATCCTTAAAAAAAAATTATAATTTCATAAAAAACCAAACTTTTATTTAAAACACATGCTCAGATCAGGTTAAAAACTTTGATGTTTACTTTTCATTTTGTGTAAACAAAAATGGGTGTATGCCTTGAAATAAGTTAAAATCTATCACTCAGCTTAAAGTCATAAGTGGTCAAAAACTGCTCAGAATGCACCACAGAGCATCTAGAATCCAAACCCCACGCTGTAAGGGCTTCGTGCTTTGCGCTCGCAGTTTCATTCGGACATTTTCCTCTTTTTTTTTTTTACAATTCAAGAGTTGCATGCCTGCCAATTGCCTGGCGATTTGTGTAGGTGAGAATTGTACCACAACGAGGGTTTGCACTTCCCTGATGTACATGCAGTTACGTACATTTAGCATTGAGTAAATTCTAGTTAGAACATGTAGAACAGTGATTTATCCCAATTGTCTGGTGATTTGTGTTGGTGATGAATTGTGGCGAGAGTTACAGTATACCCTTCTTGATTTGTAGATCTATAGCAAATGTTCAGTGGTTACGGTGCCTGTGCATGTGTAACTTTTAGGTCTGCTAATTTTTCACATCTTGGACAGTAAAAGTATACTGCACTTGTACTTAGCTACATGTACATGTACAATACTGTACGTATAATTATTTGTACATACACTGTACATGTACATGTATCTTATGTAAGCCCTAATTCCAGTCCCTAATGTTCACCCCAGCCATGCCCCTGTGGACCAAGTCCGGTAGTGACCAACCTCATAGGCATTTGAAGGTCTCCTATGACATCATGGGTATGGACACTCTTATTAGTTGTAACACAGTGACCATACCCATGATTTCATAGGAGACCTTCACATGCCTATGGGGTTGGTCACTACCGGACTTGGTCCACAGGGGCGTGGCTGGGGTGAACACAAGGGACTGGAATTAGGGCTTACACTACCAAAGTACATGTACATGTACCATGTCTACAGGGAGAAATGTGCACATGTAGGATACATGTACAGTACATGTACCGTACACTGTACATGTTTATGAAGTGTAATATAATAGTTGTGTAGTGTTGTAACAAGGGATTTATGGTACATGTACATGTACTAGGGTCACACATTGCTGCACGTACATGTACATGTACATAAAGCGTACATGTACATGTAGTCATGTACATGTATTGTACACACACATGTACATGTGTACAATGTACGCAATTTGCAGTACATGATTATATACTGTACAATGTACATGTACATGTACTGTATAATTATTCACTTAATTTAGTATAATTATTCACTTTTAGATACATACATGTAACAATATGCAATTGAAGGCTAACCCAGGTGGAAAATGCCGCACTTCATCCGAAATGACGCAAGTGTTGCTACCCATACACACCTGTACTTGTAAGTACAGTACAGTGTCTCGAGTTCTGATTGGCCTAGTAGGCAAGCCCACACCTGTAGCCGAAGACAATTTCCAAACTCTTTCTTCCCTACTTCCCCCTTGGAGCCCCTCCCCCCCCCCCAGCCCAGCCCTATTGACGGACCGACCGGCCGGCCATTAAAGTCAAAACAAGAGGAAGTGGCTCACACATTTTCTGGCCGCAACGGCAGCCGGCGAATTCAATGAGCTCGACTCTGCCGGCCAATTCTTCCTCCCATTGTTCCCCGGCTTCTCACCCTCCCATCACCCTTCAGCCAAAACCCCCCCCCCAAAAAAAAACCTGCCTAAAGGCGGCAACTGGTAGACAATCGATTCTTGCCATTTAGGCAAACACCACGATTTGTGCCTGTTCTCTTTAAACTCATCTTCCTTGGGTTGCGTGTACGTATAATTAGTGGGTGCATTTCTGTGTAGTACAATTTGTTGAAAACAACCTGCTATGCATCTTGTTGTGTGGAAGAAACAGACTGGCTGTATGCACTCTACACCCTTTTACTTCTGTTTTTTTTTTGGTAATGGTTTGAAAAGGTGATTTTTGACTCAATTTTTGCCTGTTTTCCATTCCTCTGATACCCCTGGAAGTAAACTTCTTGAAGATATCTTCCCTACATGTACAATGTACATGTAGGTCATCTCTTTTCTTTCTTGACAAAGTGGTAAACAAGTCTCAAAGATATTCAGACAACCCAATTTTTGGGCAATCTCAAAGGCAGGACCTTTCTCAAAGGCAGGACCTTTCTCAAAGGCAGGACCTTTCTCAAAGGCAGGACCTTTCTCAAAGGCCTTTCTCAAAGGCAGCACCTTTCTCAAAGGCCTTTCTCAAAGGCAGGACCTACATGTATCTCAAAGGCAAAACTTTTCTCAAAGACAGGCCCCTTTATCAAAGGCAGGACCTATCTCAAAGGCAAAACCTTTCTCAAAGACAGGACCCTTCTCAAAGGCAGGACCTCTCTCAAAGGCAGCACCTCTTTCAAAGGCAGCACCTTCGAGAACCACCTATACATTAGCCCAGATGGCATGGCTGACCAACTAAGGCAGAATCCATGGTCATATACTGTTTCCATGTATTTGTTTCCATTTTTTCAATACCCTTATTATCTCTCTGTTCTGTCTGTGTGTCTGTGTGTGTGTGCAGCCCACGAGAGATGGGAAAGGTCACCATGCTACGGAGACGGTCAAGTACGGCAGCACGAAGACCCAGCCGATGCAGATCAATGGCGTGGTGGGCCGGAAGACATCGGGGACACACACAGAGGTGAGGGAGACCATGACGGACGATGACGATGACGAAAAACAATGACGATGACAACAGCAGTGACAAAGATGACATTGATATCAATGAGGAATGAAAAAAATAGTGACAATGTCAAGGACAATTTATACGAGGTTGTTTTCAACCGATGTTGATCGTGACGACGATCTGTCGACGACTAAAATGACAACAGGCATGACATTGACAACAATGACTACAATGACGACATTGATGACAATGACAAGACAGATGACAATGGTGACAATGATGACAATGATGACAATGATGACAATGATGACAATGATGACAATGATGACAATGATGACAATGATGACAATGACGACAATGATGACTATGATGAAAATGAGAAATGTCCTGCTAGGATGGTTACATCAAGCCCTCTTTTTTTTTTTTTCCAAACTGAAAAAAATTGAAAAATATGTTTTTCTGAACATTGTTTTTTTTTTTGGTCGTCATAGAAACTGACGTCTTCCAGCCTACCCCCGGCCATGACCACGGGCAACCCCACCAGCTTCCCGCAGCTCAACCTGGGGCCGCGGGGCATCAGCAACGTGGAGACTCTGCCGCAGCTGAGCAATCTCCACGGCAACCTGGTCTCCACGCACGCAGCCAGCGAGCAGGCGCGGATGCACCGGCAGAAGACGCTCATGTGAGTGGCCGGGAGGGAACGCTTTCACTCTCGAGACTCCCCCCCCCCCCCCCCCCCAAAAAAAAACCCCTCTCGTAATTTGGTGGTTGGTGCTGTAAAAAAAAAAAAAAAAAAAAAAAATGGAAATGAACGATGGACAGAACGAATTAGATTTCGGAGACCCTCTCATAATTTGGTGGTTGGTGCTGTAAAAAAATAAAAAAAAATAAATAAAAAAAATTGGAAATGAACGGTGGACAGAACGAATGGGATTTCGGAGACCCCTCTCGTAATTTGGTGGTTGGTGCTGTAAAAAAAAAATAAAAAAAAATAAAAAAAATTGGAAATGAACGATGGACAGAACGAATTGGATTTCGGAGACCCTCTCATAATTTGGTGGTTGGTGCTGTGAAAAAAAAAATGAAAAAAAAAAATATTGAATTCAATTTCTGGGCTGGATTTCACAAAGCCTTACGATGCACCGTAACTCAACTTGCGATGGATAACCCATCGTACGTTGTGCTGGGCCCAATGGTTTCTGTGCATCGCTCATCGCCTTGCCATCATAAGTTACGGCGAATTTGGTGTAATCGACCCCCCTGGAAAAACACATATGAAACATACACGTAGTCAGTCATAGACGTATATTATGTAGATAGCTATAGAACAATTGCATGAAGGTACATTATTATATGAAGACTGATTGAAACTGATTGATATTTGCAAAGAATTTTGGCATGGACCTTCGCTGTCATCGGAGCTACATGTATCCAGCCCTGATGAGGTGGGGGCCTACCCAAACTAATTGAAGCGCTAGCTTGAATCATTTAACCTTTCACTGCCGTACAATGTACATGTATTATACCCAAGGCATCATTCTAACTTCTTCTTTTTTTTACAATGTCATTCGTGTATTACTGCCACGGTAATATGTATTTTTCCTTTCGTGTCTTTGGTGCAATCTTCGTTGCAGAGACCGGGACCAGACTAAATCGGACAGCCCCAAGAAAGACTCCATGGGCCACCGTCTTCCCCTGACCCCGGGAGGTATGCTCATTGACCCTTATTAATATGCAGTTGCCACGGCGACCTGCATTCAATCAGGAGGCACAACCCCCCTGCATGGTTTACCCGAATATATATTCACTCTTTGTCTTCACTTTGAACTTCTTGGCTTTCCAAAATGGCAGCCTCCTTGAGGTAGTGCCGTGGCGCCCTCTGTTGTCCGTCAGAAGGGAACGTCGCTATATAACGAACGCCGATATACACGTACCAAGCATTCGGCTTTAAAGAACATGCCCTATAGCTCTCGATGTTTGTGCGCAAAATATGTGGCCGCAACTGCTGCAACGAACGACCGCCATACCGAACAATTTTCATGGATCCCGGGATGTTCGTTATAGCGACGTTCCACTGTATTATTATTCGGCCACTTCTGATTTGAAATTTAGTGGGCCTGACGTTTCGACCCTAGCAGGACCTTTCTCAAAGGCAGAGGTCCTGCTAGGATCGAAAGGTCCTGCTGGGATCGAAAGGTCCTGCTAGGATCGAAAGGTCCTGCTAGGATCGAAAGGTCCTGCTAGGATTGAAAGGTCCTGCTAGGATCGAAAGGTCCTGCTAGGATCGAAAGGTCCTGCTAGGATCGAAAGGTCCTGCTAGGATCGAAAGGTCCTGCTAGGATCGAAACGTCAGGCCCACTAAATTTTAAGATTCGCATTTTGGTAATGTTAGTCAGTAAGCAGTTTGCAACATTTTTGTATATCACTTCTGATTCGGTCGCTCCGCAACAGAGGCGCTCAAGTACTACCGGGACCGGCTGACCGCCTACGAGCAGTCGGAGATCCTGGACCACACGGACATCTGGTTCCTGGGGCCCGAGGCCAAGAAGGTGGAGGGGGTGCAGGGGGCGGCCCAGAATAACGGCTACGACGATGAGAACGGGTCCTACACCAAGGTACGGTTTGGACGTCTGTGTGTGTGTGTGGCAGGTCAAGGGCCTTCTCACTCTCAGGCCTCCGACTCTATTTTATCAGCTGGGGCGTCAAAGACCTGTCACAACAAATGTTTTCGTACCCAAGTCACTCTGTACCCAAGTCATTCTGTACCCATGTCACTCTGTACCCAAGTCACTCTGTACCCAAGTCACTCTGTACCCAAGTCACTCTGAACCCAAGTCGCTCTGTACTCAAGTCACTCTGTACCCAAGTCACTCTGTACCCAAGTCACTCTGTACCCAAGTCACTCTGTACCCAACTCACTCTGTACCGAAGTCATTCTGTACCCAAGTTGCTCTGTACCCATGTCGCTCTGTACCCATGTCGCTCTGTACCCAAGTCACTCTGTACCCAAGTCACTCTGTACCCAAGTCACTCTGTACCCAAGTAACTCTGTACCCAAGTCGCTCTGTACCTAAGTCACTCTGTACCCAAGTCACTCTGTACCCAAATCGCTCTGTTCCCAACTCACTCTGTACCGAAGTCATTCTGTACCCAAGTTGCTCTGTACCCATGTCGCTCTGTACCCATGTCGCTCTGTACCCAAGTCACTCTGTACCCAAGTCACTCTGTACCCAAGTCACTCTGTACCCAAGTAACTCTGTACCCAAGTCGCTCTGTACCTAAGTCACTCTGTACCCAAGTCACTCTGTACCCAAATCGCTCTGTTCCCAAGTCACTCTGTACCCAAGTCACTCTGTACCCAAGTCACTCTTTGCAAAAACTCACTTTTTCAAACAAAAACTGACTGGGAACTTTTGAATAATCTTGAAAAATGGCTAAGAAAATAAAGGGATATTTACATTGGATAACTCTCTTTTCTGTCCAAATTAGGTTCTCCACGATCACCTGTCCTATCGGTACGAGATCCTGGAGGTCATAGGTAAAGGGTCATTCGGCCAGGTTGTCAGGGCCATGGACTACAAGACGGGAGACATAGTGGCAATCAAGATCATCAGGAATAAGAAGAGGTGAGAGAGATCGTTCCTTCAATGATCCCTTCCTTTCTGCTTGCCCTTCCCTTTGATCTTCCCTTCTTTGATCCCTTCCCTACTGCTTGCCTTTCCCTTTGATCTTCCCTTCTTTGATCCCTTCCCTACTGCTTGCCTTTCCCTTTGACGTTCCCTTCTTTGATCCCTTCCCTACTGCTTGCCCTTCCCTTTGGTCTCACCCTGGTCTGTCTACCAGCTTTCCTCCTTTGGTCCCTTCCCTACTGCTTGCCCTTCCCTTTGATCACACCCTGGTCTGTCTACCAGCTCTCCTCCTCTGATCCCTTCCCTACTGCTTGCCCTTCCCTTTGATCTCATCCTGGTCTGTCTACCAGCTTTCCTCCTTTGATCCCTTCCCTACTGCTTGCCCTTCCCTGTGACCTCTCTGAATTTCATTCTTTCTGATGCAATTTCATACATCAGCTCTTTCCAGAAAATCGAATTTGATCCCAAAAAATGTGCGACTATTTTTGTCCCTCATCAGGTTTCACCATCAGGCTCTGATCGAGGTGAAGATTCTGGACGCACTCAGGAGAAAGGACAAAGACAACTCAAACAACGTGATCCACATGCTGGAATACTTCTACTTCAGGAACCACCTCTGCATCACCTTTGAACTCCTGGGGTGAGTGGTCTCCCTCCCCCCTCATGAATATGCACGAGTAGGCGTGGCTTCTGAGGAGCCGGAATAGGAAGTCAATCTGCGATCCCTTCCCTACTGCTTGCCCTTCCCTTTGATCTCACCCTGGTCTGTCTACCAGCTTTCCTCCTTTGATCCCTTCCCTACTGCTTGCCCTTCCCTTTGATCTCACCCTGGTCTGTCTACCAGCTTTCCTCCTTCGATCCTTTCCCTACTGCTTGCCCTTGCCTTTGATCTCACCCTGGTCTGTCTACCATCTCTCCTCCTTTGATCCCTTCCCTACTGCTTGCCCTTCCCTTCGATCTCGCCCTGGTCTGTCTACCAGCTTTCCTCCTTTGATCCCTTCCCTACTGCTTGCCCTTGCCTTTGATCTCCCCCTGGTCTGTCTTCCAGCTTTCCTCCTTTGATCCCTTCCCTACTGCCTGCCCTTCCCTTTGATCTCGCCCTGGTCTTTCTACCAGCTTTCCTCCCTCAATCCCTTCCCTACTGCTTGATCTCACTGATCTCACCTACTGATCTCACCCTGGTCTGTCTACTTTAGTTCGGCAACAGTCATAACAAAGTTTTATAATCTGCCGACTCACAGAGTTAAGTACAGCCTTGAATATTCTAAGTCACGTAAGGAAGGCAACTGGGCTGCTAGGATCGAATTGTAAAGCCCCTCTCTTCTTTTGGGTGTAAAGTGTTGTTTCAGTTCTGTTTGTATATCCATGCTTTAAATTGCGGTCGCAAAACCTCCGTCCCTTTCGCAGGATGAATTTGTACGAGCTGATCAAGAAGAACAACTTCCAGGGCTTCAGCATCGCGCTGATACGCCGCTTCGCCTACGCACTCCTGGGCTGCCTGCGCCTGCTGCAGCAGGAACGGATCATTCACTGCGACCTCAAGCCGGAGAACATCCTCCTGAAGCAGAAGTACCAGAACTCCATCAAGGTCATCGACTTCGGCAGCAGCTGCTACGTCAACCAGAGAGGTCAGTGGAGATGAGATTTGTCGCGACGATGACTCGTTGTCGTTACCCCGTTTAAACAAAAAAAATTACTAAGAAAATGAGAAAGGTCCTGCTAGGATCGAAACGTCAGGCCCTCTTAATTTTTGACAAAGAAAATGGCATTTTTTTTAACTTGACCAGGACTTGGTTTTTTTTCTGGGTTTTTCGTACCAGCGCTCTTCCATCTGAGCTATGCAGCCCTTAGATGGCGGCCTTTTCCAGATAGTCAACTAGTCTTTGACGGGGTGGGGGCACTGGTCAGAAGCTTTAAATTTTTTTATTTTTTTTAAGTCAAACAAACAAAGGCAAAACTGTGTGGGAACTTTTGAACAAATTGAAAAATTAGCAAAGAAAACTGGAGCCGGGACTTGAACCTGAGACCTCTGGATTAATGTACCAGTGCTCCTCCATCTGAGCTATCCAGCCCTTAGATGGTGGCCTTCCCTAATGGTCAGCTGGTCTTTGACGGTGGTGGGGGCACCAGTCAGAAGCAATTCAACCATTAACTGCCGTATATCTCCAGGGATCACACCCCCCGCTTTCATTCAGTTGCAAACAACCAAATTGTTGTAAACCTGGTTACAGCAGCCCGGGGATCATTCAAAGTGGATGCAGGTTTTTGGAAACAAACGAAGGAAAATTGACTGGGAACTTTTGAACAAATAAAAAAAATTAGCAAATAAAACTTAGAACTGGATTAACGGACCTTGTTTTTTTTTTTTTTTTTTTTGGTGCGGACAGTGTACACCTACATCCAGTCTCGATTCTACCGTTCCCCGGAGGTCATACTGGGACTGCCCTACGGCATGCCTATCGACATGTGGAGCCTGGGATGCATCCTCGCCGAACTCTACACCGGATACCCCTTGTTCCCGGGCGAGAACGAGGTTGAACAACTTGCTTGCATCATGGAGGTGAGACATTATCTCTTCGGAGAGCGAGGGTTTGGCTCTGAGAAGAGCCGGTAACTCCAGATGAGATTGGAAGGTTTGCACGGCGGGTTCACAATGCAAGAGGTTTGCAGTGACACCATGAGCAGAATCTCTTCATGTGAGTGAGTGTGGCTCTGAGAAGAGCCAGTAACTCCAGATGAGATTGGAAGGTTTTGCATGTTGGGTTCACAATGCAAGAGGTTTGCAGTGACACCATGTGCAGAATCACTTCATGTGAGTGAGTGTGGCTCTGAGAAGAGCCGGTAACTCCAGACGAGATTGGAAGGTTTGCAAGGTGGGTTCACAATGCAAGAGGTTTGCAATGACACCATGTGCAGAATCACTTTATGTGAGTGAGTGTGGCTCTGAGAAGAGCCGGTAACTCCAGATGAGATGGGAAGGTTTGCACGGTGGGTTCACAATGCAAGAGGTTTGCAGTGACACCATGTGCAGAATCACTTTATGTGAGTGAGTGTGGCTCTGAGAAGAGCCGGTAACTCCAGATGAGATTGGAAAGTTTGCACTGTGGGTTCACAATGCAAGAGGTTTGCAGTGACACCATGTGCAGAATCTCTTTATGTGAGTGAGTGTGGCTCTGAGAAGAGCCGGTAACTCCAGACAAGATTGGAAGGTTTGCACGGTGGGTTCACAATGTAAGAGGTTTGCAGTGACACCATGTGCAGAATCTCTTCATGTGAGTGAGTGTGGCTCTGAGAAGAGCCAGTAACTCCAGATGAGATTGGAAGGTTTTGCATGTTGGGTTCACAATGCAAGAGGTTTGCAGTGACACCATGTGCAGAATCTCTTTATGTGAGTGAGTGTGGCTCTGAGAAAAGCCGGTAACTCCAGATGAGATTGGAAAGTTTGCACGGTGGGTTCACAATGCAAGAGGTTTGCAGTGACACCATGTGCAGAATCTCTTTATGTGAGTGAGTGTGGCTCTGAGAAGAGCCGGTAACTCCAGATGAGATTGGACGGTTTGCACGGTGGGTTCACAGTGTAAGAGGTTTGCAGTGACACCATGTGCTGAATCTCTTCATGTGAGTGAGTGTGGCTCTGAGAAGAGCCAGTAACTCCAGATGAGATTGGAAGGTTTTGCATGTTGGGTTCACAATGCAAGAGGTTTGCAGTGACACCATGTGCAGAATCTCTTTATGTGAGTGAGTGTGGCTCTGAGAAGAGCCGGTAACTCCAGACAAGATTGGAAGGTTTGCACGGTGGGTTCACAATGTAAGAGGTTTGCAGTGACACCACGTGCAGAATCTCTTCATGTGAGTGAGTGTGGCTCTGAGAAGAGCCAGTAACTCCAGATGAGATTGGAAGGTTTTGCATGTTGGGTTCACAATGCAAGAGGTTTGCAGTGACACCATGTGCAGAATCTCTTTATGTGAGTGAGTGTGGCTCTGAAAAGAGCCGGTAACTCCAGATGAGATTGGAAAGTTTGCACGGTGGGTTCACAATGCAAGAGGTTTGCAGTGACACCATGTGCAGAATCTCTTTATGTGAGTGAGTGTGGCTCTGAGAAGAGCCGGTAACTCCAGATGAGATTGGAAGGTTTTGCACGGTGTGTTCACAATGCAAGAGGTTTGCAGTGACACCATGTGCAGAATCTCTTCATGTGAGTGAGTGTGGCTCTGAGAAGAGCCGGTAACTCCAGATGAGATTGGAAAGTTTGCACGGTGGGTTCACAATCCAAGAGGTTTGCAGTGACACCATGTGCAGAATCTCTTCATGTGAGTGAGTTTGGCTCTGAGAAGAGCCGGTAACTCCAGACGAGATTGGAAGGTTTGCACGGTGGGTTCACAATGCAAGAGGTTTGCAGTGACACCATGTGCAGAATCTCTTTATGTGAGTGAGTGTGGCTCTGAGAAGAGCCGGTAACTCCAGATGAGATTGGAAGGTTTTGCACGGTGTGTTCACAATGCAAGAGGTTTGCAGTGACACCATGTGCAGAATCTCTTGATGTGAGTGAGTGTGGCTCTGAGAAGAGCCAGTAACTCCAGATGAGATTGGAAGGTTTGCACGGTGGGTTCACAATGCAAGAGGTTTGCAGTGACACCATGTGCAGAATCTCTTGATGTTAGTGAGTGTGGCTCTGAGAAGAGCCGGTAACTCCAGATAAGATTGGAAAGTTTGCACGGCGGGTTCACAATGCAAGAGGTTTGCAGTGACACCATGTGCAGAATCTCTTTATGTGAGTGAGTGTGGCTCTGAGAAGAGCCGGTAACTCCAAATGAGATTGGAAAGTTTGCACGGTGGGTTCACAGTGTAAGAGGTTTGCAGTGGCACCATGTGCAGAATCTCTTGATGTGAGTGAGTGTGGCTCTGAGAAGAGCCGGTAACTCCAGATGAGATTGGAAGGTTTGCACGGTGGGTTCACAATACAAGAGGTTTGCAGTGACACCATGTGCAGAATCTCTTTATGTGAGTGAGTGTGGCTCTGAGAAGAGCCGGTAACTCCAGATGAGATTGTAAGGTTTGCACGGTGGGTTCACAATGCAAGAGGTTTGCAGTGACACCATGTGCAGGATCTTATTTGGGGTCTTCTACACACAGTCAGATATCTTTGCTGGAGCGGAGGACACCAGTCAGAAGCCTTCAACCATCCAACTGCCCAACACACAGCCAATTTATGCAGTTATGCACTCATGAATAATGCAGTAGCGTGCATATTCATGCCATGAATATTCAAGGTGTCTTCATTCCTCTGTCCACCTCTCTCAGGTCCTCGGGTTGCCTCCTTCCACCATCATAGAGGAAGCTCAGAGGAGACGGCTTTTCTTCGGTAAGAGAGAAAACAAAATCCGGTACAGGACTTGTCCGAAGATTGTCTGAAGTTCAGAAGGATTTGGTAGTCGTTTGGTCAGAGATTTCAAATTCCATTTCCAACTGAGCACTATTTGTTCAGTTTTCAGTCTGGCGCCCTCTGGTGTCACAAAACAACACTCAAAGCCAGACCCCCTGTTGCGCTATTTGAGGTGAATCTATTCCACCGTTTTTTTTCACGGTAGACTCCAAGGGGAATCCACGTTGCGTCACCAACAGCAAGGGCAAGAAGCGCCGGCCCAACTCCAAGGACCTCAGCTACGCCATCAAGACCAACAACGCTCCCTTCTTGGACTTCATCCAAAAGTGCCTGGCGTGAGTACCTCCCGGTCTTCTCCGAGAACCGAGGTCGGGGGGGGGGGAAGTGGTGGGTCGGTGGGGGGATTCGTTGTTGCCCGTGCATACCCGTGCATTTCTGGCTTCAGTTTACTTTAGCTCTTTGCAGCCGGATTGTCGATGAACCTTTTTTGGGGGGCCGTAGATAAATGATAGACAGACCATTGGTAGTGATGGTGTGGATAAGGAAGGGGATGTGATGGGGATTGAGGAAGATGAGGAGGAGGATGAAGATGAGGAGGAGGATGAAGATGGGGAGGAGGATGAAGATGGGGAGGTGGATGAAGATGGGGAGGAGGATTTGGAGGATGGGGATGATGATAATGGGGAGGAGAATGAAGATGAGAAGGAGAATGAAGATGAGGAGGATGATGGAGATGGGGAGGAGGATTTGGAGGATGGGGATGATGATAATGGGGAGGAGGATGCAGATGAGGAGGAGGATGAAGATGAGAAGGATGGTGGAGATGGGGAGGAGGATTAGGAAGATTACAAGGAGGATGAAGATGAGTAGGATGAGGATGACAGCGAGGAAGATGATGACTCCATGTCCTAATGAGCTCCCGACATTCCCTCCTCTGCTTCTGTCTGTACCAGCTGGGACCCCAGCCAGAGGATGACCCCTGAGGAAGCCTTGCAACACGAGTGGATACAAGAGGACAAACTCTACAAGTCTCACTCCAAGGAGCAGCAGCAGCAGCAGCAGCAGCAGCAGCAGCAGCAGAATGCCCGCACCGCTACCACCACCAAGGGCAAAACTCACCACCACCACCACGGTCACCATGGTCGCCATCACCAGCACCAGCACCACCACCACCAGCAGCAGCTGCAGCAGCAACAGCAGCACCTGCAGCGCCTCGCCAAGACGTCGGCGCCCGAGTCCACTCGGGGGGAGGTGGTGGTGGTGGAGCCCGCAGTCACGACGTCGCACCAGCACAAAGAAGTGCAGCAGCAAATGCAGAAACAGCAACAGCAGCAGCAGCAGCAGCAACAGCAGCAACTTGCGGACGAGGAGCAACCGCACCGCTCCAAGACCATCAAACAGCAAGCACAGAGCAACTCAGACAGCGACGCGGCGCATCGAGGTGAGACGAACGCCGTGCTCGCAAGGGGGCCTCCAAATTCAGGGCGCCGGTGGTGTTGCTACGTGCCGAGCCAAATGCGGGCACCACCGTTTTCCAAGTTCATAAAAAAAAAAACACCCCACTTTTTCAGCCTGTATATTTAAGCATGTTAAAAGCCGCATAGATGGATGTGTGCCGGGTTTGACTTGCTTGCACACGTACATAGCGTACTCGTTCCCAATTGTTTTGGGAGTTTTTTAAAATCTCAAAAGTTAGAGAGAGAGACTCTACGCCCTGTTATTAAAATGGCACATTATATCTCAACAAATAATATTATTTTTTTTTTTAAAGTAACTCGTCGGCACTGAAAAGTGATATACAAAAATGTTGCAAACTGCTTACTGACTAAAATTACCAAAATGTAAATCTTAAAATTTAGTGGGCCTGACGTTTCGATCCTAGCAGGACCTTTCTCAAAGGCAGAGTGGTCACTCTGCCTTTGAGAAAGGTCCTGCTAGGATCGAAACGTCAGGTACTGAAAAGTGCTAATTAAGAGGCTCAAACGCAAGATATCAGAAATATCTCCCCTAGTTGTCCTCTTCCTGAATTCGGAAGATATAGATCAGATTGATGACGCTGATTCTAACCCCATCCCCCCCCCTCCCCCAGGCAAAGACGGCATGGAGCGGAAGACGGCCGTCAAGAAAAGCGCCAAGACGAGAGAGGCCAACGCCTTCTCGCTGAAAGAATCCCATCAACTCCCGGAGACCACCGCTAAGCCCGTGAACAAGGTGAGCGCGCGTCTTTTCGGGTCCGGCCAGTGGTGTAGCAGAGTGCTTCAGTTTCACGCTAAGTATAGAAGAGTGCACTACAAGTGCACAGCAACTCACACTGCATTGCGGTACAATTTGCAATCCTGCTTACACAAGGAAAACTTTTCCGGTTTTTTTCCCGCTGAATCGGCTCTATGAGATTGGATCCTGGTTTGAACACAAAATAAGAAGAACCGTTTTTGATGTTTTTTTTTTTTTTTTTTTTTTCAAGGTACGGCCATTGGTGGTGGATGCAGAAGAGGTCGGGGAAAGGGCGCCCTCAGTGACCACAGAGGACCTGAAGGACTCGGTCAAAGACGCGAAAGAGCGCGACGCCGAGAGAATCGAGGACCAGCCCACCAAGCAGTTCCTGCCGCCCATTGTATAACGCCGGCCGATTAGGCAAGTGATTGGACCTGCAAAGCACTCGTCCCTCTGATTGGATTGGCTACCAGCGGTCGAATAGATGGATGACTTGCGTGGTGTGCTGCTCCTCTCCTGAACCCTTTAAAATGCTGCATGGATAGATGAGCGATTGGACCTGCCAAGTACCATTCCCCTGACTTCTTGGATACCAGCGGTCGAATGAATGGATGACTGATGTGGTGTGCTCCTTCTCCCATAGAATTTTGACCGCTGCATGATTAGATGAGCGATTGGACCTGCTGAGGCTCTCTGTCTTACAATAACATGCCTCAGACCGAATAAGTGGTTGATTGAATTCCAAAGTGTTCATTTGATTGTGCAGAAG
Source organism: Luidia sarsii (assembly GCA_949987565.1). Taxonomy (NCBI): domain Eukaryota; kingdom Metazoa; phylum Echinodermata; class Asteroidea; order Paxillosida; family Luidiidae; genus Luidia; species Luidia sarsii. The sequence goes on from OX465121.1 coordinate 7,272,499, forward strand.
TGATCAAATAGATAAGTGATTCATCTGCCAAGCATTCCGTGATTGTATGCAAATGTTTGAGTAGATGGGTGATTTAGCTACTGATTATTCCGTCCCACGGTAAGATGTGTTAGATCGAATAGATGGTTGATTGAATTGGCAACTTACATTATTTGTATGAAACTGATCGAAAAGTTGGGTGATTAATCTGCTGATGCCTTCTGTCCTACAAAAACCCACCTAGGATTGAATAGGTATTTACAAAATGATCGAATGGTCGGGTGATTAACCCACTGAGTGTTCCGTCCCATGATAACATACCGCAGATCTGATTGATGGGTGGTTAACCTACTATAAAGCGTTCTGTCCTTTGAAAGCAAGGAAGCATTTCTTTGTTTCCATTAGTTGCATACCGATGATCGAATAGACGCTTGATTGTCCAAGCAGTTTCTTTGATTGATTGCATACAGGCTCAAATGATTGAATAGGTGGGTTATTGAGTGTTCTTTGCACTGTTTATTGCATATCGACAGTCCCTTGCATGAAAGCTACTGCCATTGGGTTTAAAGACCTTAGCCATTGTCATCGTCATTTTGTCATCTAAGGGGCATGACAATGACGTAACATCAGGGGGTGATGAAATGTTCACTTGGCAGCCATCTTTTTGACCGCTGAACGAGGGAGCGCTACACAAACATATCAGAAGGTCTACAGCACAATGCGCAATCCTTTGTACAAAGCACGCATCCAAAAATACTGTATATGTTCTGTGTAAATACAATATACATTACCACTACGTTTTACTACTACTAAAAAAGATATTTTATTGTGTTCAAATTGTATATATATATTATGCACACTATATATTTTTTAATTATGATAAGGTTGTTACAACTTTTGCATTTTAAATATTCATTGTTTTGTTCTGAATTAACAACACTCCTGTACAGAATACGTACCTCCAAAGTTTTATATATTATTGTTAATGGACCTTTCCCATGAAATATGAAAATTAGACCTAGCGCATGCGCTTAACTAAATTGGTGGGCAAGCGGGCTGCCAACCAATCATAGTTTTCCACGGGCGTGCGCGCGTTCCTTCTCACTAACAGTTTGGCGTGCGGTCATTGGCTATTCAGCGTCTCCTACGCGCATATTTCAAAAACCTGCACGCAACGCGCACTCGTTTGCCCACCAATTTAGTCAAGCGCAAGCGCCAGCTCTTATTTGCATATTTTTATGGGAAAGGTCCACTGTGAACGTGTTGCCAATTTTATTTTTAACAGATTTTGTGCGCTTTACGATTTGCTCACTTGTTGTATGCGTCTGCTTTGTCTGATTGCTCAAACGATTTAATGGTTGATGTCACACAGAGTTGGAGCATTGCTGAATGTTGAAACAAAATGCGAAAAAAACTTCCTTCGTGGGATTTTGGACTTTAGGGATAAATTGATTCAAATTAATTAGATTTGATTGGACTATTGGATTTGACTTGATTTGATTTGATTAAGTTTGGCCCAATTTGATTTCATTTGATTTGACGCAAAATGTTTCAATTTGATTCGCTTAGATTCAGTCTGATTTGAATCGGTTTAGTTCAATTCAGATCGCTTCAGTATTCGTCAATGGAAAAGGTGTATTCACAGAATGAAGCATTTGTCCATTAATTGCCTTATCCGTGAGAGAAGATTGTTTAAAAACCACCGACTTTTCAATAAGGACAAACACCAGGGATTGGTTTATTGTAACAATGCTGAAGTATTCATGTGATACACGTTATTGCTGAAACCATTTGTGACCCGGCACATCATAATGAGAAATAACCCCCACTTTTGAGATTCTGAGATTTTCTAATGACGTGAAAGAGTGTACCATTAACTTTAAAATGATATCAAAATTTCTTCCAATACATTAACTTTCCGAAAATACAAAAAAATAAAATAATTGAATTTTAATCTAATTGAGAAGATACTTTGACTTTGGGCATTGTTTACTCAAAAAGTGTTTTGGTGGGATATTCCTCATGTCGCTGTGCCGGGTCACATTTAGAGATATAATTATCTCTGGGTATTTTGACTTTTTTGTCCAACTATTCTGTTGTTTAAGACCTTATTCAAATGACAATGTGCATTCAGAATCTGTTCATTAAAACAAGCTCACTGCAGATGGAAAGATGCTTGTCTCATTGTGATTTATGCTGGTTGTGAGAAGTTGGGTTGGGCCTATTGGGTACTGGGTGTGTCTACTGGGTGCTGGGTGTAGTCTACATGTATTGGGTGCTGGATGTGTCTACCGGGTGCTGGTGGGTCTATTGGGTACTAGGTGGGTCTATAAGGTGATGAGTGTAGTCTACATGTATTGGGTGCTGGGTGTGTCTACTGGGTGCTGGTGGGTCTACTGGGTACTAGGTGGTTCTATAGGGTGCTGGGTGGGTCTATTGGGTGCTGGACTGCTGGTGGGTCTACTGGATGCAAGGTGGGTCTTATGGGTGATGGGTGTAGTCTATTGGGTGCTGGGTGTGTCTACTGGGTGCTGGGAAGGGGGCCCCTGGGTGCTGGGTGTGTCTATTAGATGGTGGGTCTTTTGGGTACTGCGTGGGTCTACTGGGTATTGATTGGTCTATTGGGTACTGTGGGTGGATCTATTGGTGCTGGGTGGGTCTGTTGGGTAGGGCCTATTGGGTGCTGGGCGTGTCTATTGCATTCTGGGTGGGGTCTATTGGGTGTTGGGTGGGGTCTAGTGGGGACAGGGTGTGTCTATCGGGTAGTGGGTGTGTATACTGGATGTTGGGTGTGTCTATTGGATGGGCCGATTGGTTGTAGGGTGAATCCATATACATGTACACGAAGACTTTTCATCCCCATGATAACAAATATCATTTCACAGCTGTATTCTGGTTAATAGAAATAAAACAAATCTTATTAAGAGAAACATACTGTTAACATGTTTACTTTCAAAAAATAAAGAAAAAAAGGGTACTTTTGAAATATGTGACCCGGCACAGCGACATGAGGAATATCCCACCAAAACACCTTTCGAGTAAACAACGCCTGAAGTCAAAGTATCTTCTCAATTTAATAAAAAAAAAATATATTTTTTTGTATTTTCGGAAAGTTAATGTATTGGAGGATAATATGTCCAAACGATTTTTCCGAAATTCGTCTCTAAATATTGAAAAAAACGAGGAATTCAGGGGAGTGTTTGTGTACTGTTTTCATGAAAAAAATGTAAAGTTCCTGCCTTTTCAAATGGCCGCTTTCGAGGAGTTAGAATGGTGCTGCTATATTGTGTCTGGTACCAAATGAACGAGCGAAGTCTCCATGTACTATTTACAACGAAGTTCACACGGAAATACTTTTCATATTATTTGAAAGCTAAGTGTATATACTCTTTCACATCATTAGAAAATCTCAAAATCTCAAAAGTGGGGGTTATTCTTCATTATGCTGTGCCGGGTCGCATATCTGGTCCTTTGCCTGGGCGTGGGAGGGGCGCCAGTCAGAAGCCAGTCATCACGTGCCTGATATCTCCAGGGATCACGCACCACCAATTGTTCAAAGATCGCTCAAAGTCGAGGCATTTTTTCCACTTTCAATTAAACAAAAGAAAAAACTTACGGGGATATTTGTGACCCGGCACAGCATAATGAGGAATAATCCCACTTTTGAGATTTTGAGGTTTTCTAATGATGTAAAAGAGTATACCGTTAGCTTTCAAATAATATCAAAATATAATATCCTCTAATACTTAAAATTTCCGAAAATACAAAAAAAAAATATATATATATATTGATTTGTAATCGAATTGTGAAGATACTTTAACTTCAGGCGTTGTTTACTCAAAAAGTGTTTTGGTGGGATATTCCTCATGTCGTTGTGCCGGGTCACAACAAGTTTTGAAAAAAATATAGATGTAGTTGACTATTTTGATAAGCTGACATCAAGTGCTTGATAGCACAGTTGGTAAGAGCGCTGGTACGCAAGTACAGAGGTATCTGGTTCAAGTTCTGGTCCAGTTGAATTTTCTGATCCATTTTTTTTTTATTGCTCATTGATAATGCAAATGATCTCTCAAATGATTTTTTTTTCACCCTAAAGGGTAGTTCGAGTCAGCTATGATGTTTTTATGAACCGTTTTTACAGATCAAATCAATGTAATATATTTTTTAAATCTTTGAGAAAAACACTCCACACAAGCTGAAAATACTAATCCACACTTATCCATCGATCAATTAATTTCTCATTAAGTTCATTACTAGTGAAGTGATACGCCCGTCTCCATAGAACCCTGTAAAAAGTACACGATGCCAGAAAATCTTCCAATTCCACTGTTCCCAATTCCTGGGGTTCCTCCATAGAGTGTGTACAAACGTGATTATGTTTCTATTTCTACCGCCACTCTCCCTATCCTAGGCCTAATGTACGCGCGGCCGGGGAAACGCTGTATCGCTCAATTTTGTACGCCCATAGCCCCTATACACTACACGCGGTTGGGGAAACGCTGTATCGCCCGATTTTGTAGATCACTGCTCCCTATACCTTAGTGCACGGCCCGCTGTGTACAAGATCGGCCAATACAGCGGCTCATATCGCGTTTTTGCAAAAGTCCAATCCTGGCGCTCGCTGAACGCTGAGGGCGTACGATTTTAACCCCAAACCCCGGGTTCTTTAAATAAAGCTTTTTCGCCCGAAATGAAGACTTTTTGGGGTTCTTTTTTGTAAGAATCAACGCGTACAATTACTAGCTACTCGATAATATTGGGAAGGACATGAATTATCCTGAGCAAGGATTTTTAAGAAATATTTTAAATTATTGTTATTTTTCCTCACCCCAAAATTGGCTCAAAATTGTTCTTTACACTACAATCAATAATTTTCCGATATTCTCTGATGCTATGTATGGACCCAGGAAGTCCAAAGATTTTTTATTCAGGCATTATTTTTTCCCTGAAATTTGGGGGAGTAATGTAATGTTGCTATTTGGGGGTAATTAGTTATTTTAGTTAGTTGCAATTTTGAGCTAAATTTGATTTAATTGGATTCTTCGTCACTCTTCCCATTTTTTTAAATTATATGATTGATTAATAATAATTGGTCAATCATTTTATTCATTTTAACTTAAGTATCAAGAAAAGGTGATTTATTAGATACGCCCGATGTTGTATGCCATAGCGCACTGTACAATCAGGGGAAACGCTGTATCGCCCGATTTTGTACGCCCATAGCCCCTATTACACTACACGCGGCTGGGGAAACGCTATATCGTCCGATTTTGTAGATCGCTGCTCCCCATACCTTAGTGCACGGCCCGCTGTGTACAAAATCAGCCAATACAGCGGCTCATATCGCGTTTTTGCAAAAGTCCAATCCTGGCGCTCGCTGACCGCTGAGGGCGTACGATTTTTGAACTAAAAAACAGTGTTTTCAAATAAAACGTCCCTTTTCGCAATAAATGGAGGCTCTTTTCAGCCTTTTGGTAACAAAAAGGTATCTCAAGACCTTCCTGCTTTATATTAATCTAAAAAAGGCGAAGAGAATTTAATTTATTAAAAAGAGCCCCAGAAAATTAAAATTGTTCAAACCAATATCCCTCGAATTGGTATTTATAAATTATTCCACATTTAGACTAAAAGCAGGCCAATATATATTCTAATACTGTTTTATTTTACTGGGTGGATCTATTGGATGTTGGTTGGTCTAATGGGTACTGGGTGGATCTAGTATTGGGTTTTAAATGGGTCTATTGGGTGCTGGGTGGATCTATTGGGTTTTCAGTGGGTGGGTCTAAAATGGTTCTGGGTGTGTCTAATATAATGTTGGTGGGTCTATTGGGTATTGGGTGGATCTATTGGGTTTTGGTTGGGTCTATTGGGTACTGGGTGGATCTATTGGGTTTTGGGTGGGTTTATTGGGTATTGGGTGGATATATTGGGTGGGTCTATTGGGTACTGCTGGGGTGGATCATTGGATTTTGGGTGGGTCTAAATGGGTTCTGGGTGTGTCTATATGTTGGTGGGTCTATTGGGTGCTTGGTGGGTATATTGGGTACTGGGTGGGTTTAAATGGGTTCTGGGTGTGTCTATGTGTTGGTGGGTTTATTGGGTGGATCTATTGGGTGCTGGGTGGGTCAAGTGGGTATATTGGATGATATCCATAGATCAATGATATAATCATCGATTAAGTATTCAAATCAGCTCTGTATAATTTTGCCAAGCAGAGAGTCAATAAAAACACAAAGGAGACATTGACACGTAACACTGTTTTTATCCAGAGCTCTTTGATATACATTTAATTCTGGACTAGATTCAATGCCATCTTGACATAATTCAAGCGTAAACTACAACAACTCGCCAAGGGAAAAAATGGGAAGAGATGCCACCTCAAAATAAGCCTAACAAAAAGTCGCCAGAATATTTCCAATTTGCCCAAAAGACCACCCACTAATAAAAGCCACCCATTTTCTCCTGGTGTTATCCGAACATTCATGATTTCTCTTTGACCCAATGGAAGTGGTTTCTGGCCGATAGCAAATAGCAAACAAAACGAAACAAATATCCACACAATATTTTTTTTTTTTTTTTAAATCAATACACCACAGAATCTTATAAAAGTCAAATTTTGTTTTTAATAAAGTACTCTGTTTCTGCTACTGAATTTCAATCTACAAGTAAACATTTTTTTTTTTTCCCAGGAAACAAAAGTTGCTGGATGTGGACCCCAAAGATCCCTAGAAAAAAAAAACCACGACTCCCATCTTAAATAAAAAATACTTTCTGCAAAACCTCTATAAAAATGTGTATAAACTATTTTTACTATTATGATTAGACTACAGACAAAAGTTGTTTTATCTTGAAGACAAAAACCACAGACCCTAGAGTGATTACAAGATTAGTTTTAAAGTGCAGAATTCTCAACCACTTTACAGTTTATTGAAGAATCTTTTCGAGGCAGGATAGGGCTAGAAATTTCGTCAGGGTGATTTAAAACAGACTATTTCTGGTCTTTAATTAGAAGTGATAAAAAAAGCGAAGACAAATATTGGAATCTATTTTTAATTTTACAAGACAGTGTTCTCTGTCACAGTTCGGCAAAATTTAACAGATCGTCCTTGTATTTCTGCTGGGATTTTTTGCCCCGTGACAGAGTTGACGGAAGGGAAAATGATACGCAGGTCACAGCGTTGCAGAAGTCATCTGAGAATAGTGGAGGGAGCATAATTATTATTGGCAACCCAACTTGTGAAATGTGAAGTTGACAGATCATGCACCTCTGGCAAAGTACTCATACTCATGGCCTAGTACTCATACTCATGGCCTAGTACTCATACTCATGGCCTAGTACTCATACTCATGGCCTAGTACTCATACTCATGGCCTAGTACTCATACTCATGGCCTAGTACTCACACTCATGACCTAGTACTCATACTCATGGCCTAGTACTCACACTCATGGCCTAGTACTCATACTCATGGCCTAGTACTCATACTCATGGCCTAGTATTCATACTCATGGCCTAGTACTCATACTCATGGCCTAGTACTCACACTCATGGCCTAGTACTCATACTCATGGCCTAGTACTCATACTCATGGCCTAGTATTCATACTCATGGCCTAGTACTCATACTCATGGCCTAGTACTCACACTCATGGCCTAGTACTCATACTCATGACCTAGTACTCATACTCATGGCCTAGTATTCATACTCATGGCCTAGTACTCATACTCATGGCCTAGTACTCATACTCATGGCCTAGTACTCACACTCATGGCCTAGTACTCATACTCATGGCCTAGTACTCATACTCATGGCCTAGTACTCATACTCATGGCCTAGTACACTCATGGCCTATGGCCTAGTACTCACACTTATGGCCTAGTACCGATCTAGTACTCATTCCAGTGATACATAACACAACCACTCTGCTTACGAGGAAAATGAACTTCTTCACAAGGAAAATGAACTTCTTCACAAGGAAAATGAACTTCTTCACAAGGAAAAAATGAACTTCTTCACAAGGAAAATGAGATTCTTCACAAGGAAAATGAACTTCTTCACAAGGAAAATGAACTTCTTTACAAGGAAAATGAACTTCTTCACAAGGAAAATGAACTTCTTCACAAGGAAAATGAACTTCTTCACAAGGAAAATGAACTTCTTCACAAGGAAAATGAACTTCTTCACAAGGAAAATGAACTTCTTTACAAGGAAAATGAACTTCTTCACAAGGAAAATTAACTTCTTCACAAGGAATATGAACTTCTTCACAAGGAAAAAGAACTTCTTCACAAGGAAAATGAACTTCTTTACAAGGAAAATGAACTTCTTCACAAGGAAAATTAACTTCTTCACAAGGAAAATGAACTTCTTCACAAGGAAAATGAACTTCTTCACAAGGAAAATGAACTTCTTCACAAGGAAAATGATCTTCTTCACAAGGAAAATGAACTTCTTCACAAGGAAAATTAACTTCTTCACAAGGAAATTAACTTGTCGGTCATAATCAAGACTGAGAAAAAGAGATTGTAGCAGTATCGTGTGATATTAACGATATCTTTAAAGAACATGTCGCTTATAGTCTAGTGCAGGTGAGATATTCTCTACAGTCGTATTTCTGATTTTTTTTTTTTTTTGGGGGGTGGAGGAGGAGGGAGTATCTCGAATATATCTAAAGTATGTTGAATCTTGAGTACATCTAAAATATCTTGACTCTTGGGAGTCGGTGGATGTCGGCGGGCTGCGCAGGTCTAGGGACCGCAGTTGGACTCCTGGCACTCGCACTCCGTGATGACGCTGACCGGCTGCAGGACGGTCTCGCCGTCGGGGCAGACCAGCTCGAAGCGGTCCACCTCGTGGGCCGCCGGGCGGCAGCAGTTGCAGGCGCCGCCCCAGCGCTCGCGGCCGTCCTCGCCGAAGCCCAGGAAGCCCGAGGCGGAGTCGCAGCGCCCCCGGCACTCGGGCAGGTAGACGGGGCCGGCGGAGGAGCAGCCGTCCTTGCTGATGGTGACGGGCTCGGCGGGCGTCTGCGGCTGGCAGGGGTTGTGGATACTGGCCGGAGCCGCTGGAAGACGCCAAGAAACAAACCGAGACGGTTATCAATTGTGAAACTCCCCCCCCCAAAAAAAAAGCGAAGGGGAAGGTTTGTGGCGACACCATGTAATTAAACACATCTCTTTTTCGAGGAGGAGTGTGCGAAGCTCTGTAAAGACCCGGTCCAGGTTCTGGTGTCAAGATGAGGGATACTGGGACCAGCCTCAGGACCGTGGTTTCTTCCCTGGTCCCAGTAGCCCTTATCTTGACCCCCAAACCCAGGCTGGTTCACCCCCATTGGTTGACTACTCTGCTTAGAACCGTTTGGTAAAACCAGCCTCAGGACCGCAGTTTCTTCCCTGGTCCCAGTAGCCCTCATCTTGACCCCCAAACCCAGGCTGGTTCACCCCCATTGGTTGACTACTCTGCTTAGAACCGTTTGGTAAAACCAGCCTCAGGACCATGGTTTCTTCCCTGGTCCCAGTAGCCCTTATCTTGACCCCCAAACCCAGGCTGGTCCACTCCCATTGGTTGACTACTCTGCTTAGAACCGTTCGGTAAACCAGCCTCAGGACCGTGGTTTCTTCCCTGGTCCCAGTAGCCCTTATTTTGACCCCAAACCCAGGCTGGTCCACCCCCATTGGTTGACTACTCTGCTTAGAACCGTTCGGTAAACCAGCCTCAGGACCATGGTTTCTTCCCTGGTCCCAGTAGCCCTCATCTTGACCCCCAAACCCAGGCTGGTCCACCCCCCTTGGTTGACTACTCTGCTTAGAACCATTCGGTAAACCAGCCTCAGGACCGTGGTTTCTTCCCTGGTCCCAGTAGCCCTCATCTTGACCCCCAAACCCAGGCTGGTCCACCCCCATTGGTTGACTACTCTGCTTAGAACCGTTTGGTAAAACCAGCCTCAAGACCGTGGTTTCTTCCCTGGTCCCAGTAGCCCTCATCTTGACCCCCAAACCAAGGCTGGTCCACCCCCATTGGTTGACTACTCTGCTTAGAACCATTTGGTAAACCAACCTCAGGACCGCGATTGCTTCCCTGGTCCCAGTAGCCCTTATTTTGACCCCCAAACCCAGGCTGGTCCACCCCCATTGGTTGACTACTCTGCTTAGAACCATTTGGTAACCAGCCTCAGGACCGTGGTTTCTTCCCTGGTCCCAGTAGCCCTCATCTCGACCCCCAAACCCAGGCTGGTCCACCCCCATTGGTTGACTACTCTGCTTAGAACCATTTGGTAAACCAGCCTCAGGACCGTGGTTTCTTCCCTGGTCCCAGTAGCCCTCATCTTGACCCCCAAACCCAGGCTGGTTCACCCCCATTGGTTGACTACTCTGCTTAGAACCGTTCGGTAAACCAGCCTCAGGACCGCGGTTTCTTCCCCTGGTCCAAGCAGCCCTCATCTCGACCTCTAATAAGCTTCACGCTAGAACCCCCAACGGAAAGAGTAAAAAAACTCCCACAGCCGTCACAACAAACGACAGCAAAGAAAGAAGGGGTCGGTCGCTTACTTGTCGGCAGTCGAGTCGGCTCGGTCGGGGCCGCGGTGGTGACCGGCGGGAGGGTGGTGACCGGGCAGCCCACGTTGACGAAGCGGCAGCACTTGAGGCGGATGGAGTAGTCGAAGCAGCGCGGCACGCCCGTCTGGTCGGCGTGGACGCAGATGAGACCCTCCGTGGGGCTGCAGAGCAGCGCCTGCTTGGTGGCGTTGGACAGCACGCTGTGGTCGGCCTTCAGGGCGCACAGAATCTCGCTGGGCTCCGCGCAGATGTCGTACTGGTCGCGGAAGGAGGAGACCAGCTCGAACTCGCCCACGGGGCCTACCTTGTCCGCGTCGTCGTCCATCCAGGGCAGCCACTCGCAGATCTCCTCGTAGACGGGCCGGCAGGCTGAATTGACAAAGCAAAGGAGAACCCCAAAGAAGTTTAAAGGTGAGTAATCACAGCTTTACGGACGGCATATAGCATCCGCCAACTAAAACAAACCAAGGAAAAACCAGCTGGGAACTTTTGAACAAATGTGAAACAAAAATTGGCAAAGAAACCTTTGACTGGCACCAGGACTTTTATCACAGCTTTATGGATGGCATAGCATCTGCATTTGTTTTTAATTAAAACAAACCAAGGAAAAACTGACTGGGAACTTTTGAACAAATTTGAAAAAAAAAGGCCTGAAACTTTTTTTTTTTAAGTGATGAGGGAGGGAGGGGGGGGGGAGGGAAAGTGAAGAACAGTGAGTACTAACGTGTGGTGGGCTCCATTGCAGTGGTGGATTCAACAGCTGGGGTTGTGGATTCGGGTCCGCTAGTGGTGGACTTGGCGGGGACGGTGGTGGACTCCGGAGGTAGCGTGGATTCAGCGCGTGTGGTGGACTCCTCGACGGGCGCGGTGGTGGGGACCTCGGTGATGGGCACCAGTTTGGTGGTGGGCGCCGGCTTCGTGGTGGACTCGGGTCCGCTAGTGGTGGACTCTTCCGGCAGTGTGGTGGACTCTTCCGGCAGAGTGGTGGACTCCGGAGGTAACGTGGATTCCGCGCGTGTGGTGGACTCCTCGACGGGCATGGTGGTGGGGACCTCGGTGATGGGCACCAGTTTGGTGGTGGGCGCCGGCTTCGTGGTGGACTCGGGTCCGCTAGTGGTGGACTCTTCCGGCAGAGTGGTGGACTCCGGAGGTAGAGTGGATTCCGCGCGTGTGGTGGACTCCTCGACGGGCGCGGTGGTGGGGACCTCCGTGATGGGCACCAGCTTGGTGGTGATGGGCGCCGGCCGAGTGGTCGATTCCGCCGCGGTGGTGGATTCTGGCCTGGTCGTCGTCGTCGTGGCCACGGTCTCCGTGGTGGCCGGGTGACAGGGGATGACCACCTCCTTGCAGCACTGGACCCGGATCATGTAGTCGAAGCAGAACGGCGGGAAGTCCGTCTGTTCGGAGTGGAGGCAGACCAGACCCTCGTCGACATTGCACGTCACTACCTGCAGGACACACATTCAGAGCAGGATTATCGATAAAGAATCGACACCAACAGTTTTCAAATAGTGCAAACTGCTCACTGACTAAATTGACCTGCGATACATAAAATCTCAAAAGTTAGAGGGCCTGACGTTTCAATCCTAGCAGGACCTTTCCCAAACGCAAAACTGTCAGGCCCACTAACTTTTGAGATTGATGTATTGCAGGTCATTTTAGTCAGTGAGCAGTTTGCAACAGTTTTTTGGGGTATTTCCTTGTGTATTTTTTTTTGCTTAATTTCGTGGGCTTAATTTGTTCCGCTTTAATTTCTTTTTACTGGGTTCGTGTTTTTAGAGTGACTGACGTTGAATTGCGGCCTTCATCAATCTCCCCGGAAATTGCCTCGCAAATTTAATTAAGGAGACGGCTCTTCGCACACAGTGCCGTCTCTTATTGCGGAGTTGGGGGACTTGGTCGTCGGGCGTCGGCCCATACCTGGCTGGTCTCGTTGGCGTGGACGCTGGGGTTGGACTTGAGGACGCACTCGATGCGCTGCGGGAGATCGCAGAGGTCGTACTCGTCCTGGAAGGTGGAGAGGAGCTCCAGCTCTCCCAGCTGCCCCACCTTGCCGTCGTCGTCGTCGTCCAGCCACGGCGACCACTCGCACGTCTCCTCGATCACGTCCACGCACCCTGCACAAGTGACGGATTCAAAAGCCGAGAGAGCGGGCCAGTCAGACTATGAACATCTAAGCCGCGAAGAAGGGGTGAAAATGTCATTTCGCCAGTGAAACTGAAAATGTGACCCGGCACAGCATAATGAGGAATAACCCCCACTTCTGAGATTTTGAGATTTTCTAATGATGTGAAAGAGTATACCATTAGCTTTCAAATGATATCAAAATTATTTCCGTGTGAACTTTGTTGTAAATAGTACAAGGGGACTTCGCTCGTTCATTTGGCACCAGACGACACTATAGCAGCGCCATTCTAACTCCTCGAAAGCGGCCATTCAAAAAGGCAGGAACTTTACATTTTCATGAAAACAGTACACAAACACTCCCCCGAAATCCTCGCTTTTTCAACATTTACAGACGGATTTCGGAAAAAACCTTTGGACATAGTATCCTCCAATACATTAACTTTCCGAAAAAAAAAGAAAAAAGAAGATCTTTTTTTTATCGAATTGAGAAGATACTTTGACTTCAGGCATTGTTTACCCAAAAAGTGTTTTGGTGGGATATTCCTCATGTCGCTGTGCCGGGTCACAAATTCACTGTGATTTCACGGTGCATCTTACAGTGAATTCACAGTGAAAATAATCGCCTCTGTGACCTGATAAGGACATCTTCAGGTCACTAAACAAACCGTGAAAAAAACGTGAATATCTAGGGTGGCAAGCTCCAGCCTTGAGGGATGGCTAGTTCAATTACCAGTAGGGACCACCAGCCCCCATAGAGGTACTGTATGGTGTCCTTGTAACTGTCACTCACAGATACTTCTACATTGCCTCTAGCCATTTAACACCGGGAATGTGGCCTTGGAGACCACTGGTGAAAACACCGTGAAAATGACTTGGTCAATTGTGTGCCATGAAATAGGGGTGAAAACACGGTGAATTTTCTTTTCACGGCTAAATGACATTTTCACCCCATTTTCACAATTTAGATGTTCATAGTGGATCAGACGAAGGCAGGACTGGATTTTGCAAAGCCTCAACGATGCATCCGTAACTCAACTTACAACTGATAACCCATCGTTAGATTGCGATAGGCCGTATGCTTTCTGCACGTCGCTCATCGTCTTGCGGACTGACTGTAAGTAACGATGGGTTTGGTTCGGGGGAAACTGTTGTCGGGGGAAACTGTTGTCGTGGGAAACTGTTGTCGGGGGAACTGTTGTCGGGAAACTGTTGTCGGGGGAAACTGTTGTCGTGGGAAACTGTTGTCGGGGGAACTGTTGTCGGGAAACTGTTGTGGGGGGAAACTGTTGTCGTGGGAAACTGTTGTCGGGGGAACTGTTGTCGGGAAACTGTTGTGGGGGAACTGTTGTCGGGGAAAACTGTTGTCGGGGGGAAACTGTCGTCGGGGAAACTGTTGTCAGGGAGGAGCCTTACTTGTGGTTGGCGCTTCTGTCGTCGCCACTTCCTCCTCCGTCGTCGCGACCGGCGTGGTGACGGCGCCCTCGGTGGTCACCGGCGGCACCATGGTGCTGCCGCAGGAGTCGAAGATGGTCTGGCAGCAGCGGAACCGGACGCTGTAGTCGTAGCAGCGGTAGGGCTGGCGCCGGCTGTTGGCAAAGTCCAGGCAGATGAAGCCCACCGCCGCGTTGCAGGTGAAGTTCTGGCCGGTCTCGTGGGCGCTGACGGCGTGGTCGTCGCTCAGCACGCACTCCACCGCCGACGGCGAGGCGCAGATCTCGTCCGGGTGAGCGTCCTGCAGGTCGCCCACCACCTCGAAGTCGCCGTGGGGGCTGTCGCTGTCGTCGTAGTACGGCGTCCACTCGCAGACCTCCTTGTAGCCGGGCACGCAGACTGCGCAGGAAAGACGACAAACACAGACAAGAACCTTCCGTTGGTTTTTTTTCTTTTCGTCGGGTGCCCTGAAAAAGGGCATGAGTGCCTTCAGACACCAACGTCACCTTACCACCCTCCTGCTTGGAATAAAGTCCGACCAAGTCAATCTCCTGAGAATCACTGAAAGCCAATAAATTGTGCGACCGAGCGCTTACGCGTCCGAGAGATGCGACTGCGAGTCAGCGCTTACTCGACCGAGAGATTCACAGCATGTCTGCAAGCGCCCTTCAGTTTTTAGGGTGTTTAACAGATAAAAATAGAGCAGTTTGAGATACCTGTTTGACATAAAAAAAATAATCAAAAAAATGAAAAAAACAAAAACAAGAAAATTCCGTAAGTCTTACATCCCTGTGAGTGAAAAGGTCCTGAGCACCAAAAAAAAAAAAAAAAAAAAAATCAAGAAAATTCCGTAAATCTCTGTGAGTGAAAAGGTCTTGCCTGGAGTAAAAAAATCCGGGCCCCCGGTAAACTCGCTAGCGATCAAAGTTTTTTTTCGGCCGAATTACCTGTGGTCTGCGGCTCTTCGGTGGTCGGCCGCTCGGTCGTGGGCACGCTGGTGGTGGTGCTGGCCGGTCGGGTGGAGGCGACGGTGGTCTCGGTGGGCACGGTGGACTCCGGCGCGGTGGTGCTCTCCGTGACCGGCGCGAGGGCGGTGGTGGACGGGGGCAGCGTCGGCGGCTCGGTACTGCCGCACACCACCCGCTCCTCGGTGCAGCACAGGACGCGGATGGCGTAGTCGCCGCAGCTCTGGTCGTCGCCGTCGTAGCAGGCCAGCCCCAGGTCTGGGGAGCACTGCAGGGTCTGCGTGGTCATCCAGGCCGGCACGCTGTGGTCCCGCGCCAGCACGCACTCGATGGCCTCCGGGTCGGGGCAGACGCCCGGGTAGCGCGGGTCGTCCAGGAAGTCGCCGATGAGCTCAAACTCGTAGGGCTTGTCGTTGGGCCCGTCCACCTCGTCGTCAAGGTAACGGCTCCACCTGCACACCTTCTGCAAGCCCGGCACGCACTCTGAGTAAAAAAAATAAAAAATTCAAACTGACACTTTAAAACAATTTTGTTGAAAATTTTCCAACAAACAAGGGCAAAACTGACAGGGGACTACGGCATTTTTTTATACGGCCGTTAATGGTTGAATTGCTTCTGACTGGTGCCCCCACCCCGGCAAAGACTATAGTTGACTATTTGAGGACTAGATAGCTCAGATGGTAAGAGCGCTGGTACGTTAATCCAGAGGTCTCGGGTTCAAGTCCTGGTCAAGTCTTCTTTTCAAGTTTTCTTTTACTAAACTGGGGCTTGTGATCCCAGACTGATAGACCCTGTAACATTTTTAGGATAAATGTTTATTTTTATATTTAAATTTATTTTTATTTTTATTTATTTATTTTATTTTTTTGTATTTTTTTTTGGGGGGGAGAGGGATTATATGTTATCATTAATGATTTCTTCCACACAAGATATTTCTATTACACTTGTTGAAATCTTCACACTCTCATCAACAGATTTCAACAAATTAAGTGGTTTATCCACTTAGATTCCATTCTTACCAGTTGTGGGTGGCACGCCTGTAGTGGATTCAGCAGGAATGGTGGTGGACTCCTCCACTGTGGTGGACTCACGGGTTGTGGATTCAGGGGGAGTGGACTCCACTGTGGTGGATGCAGGAGGAGTGGACTCCACTGTGGTAGATGCAGGGGGAGTTGATTCAGCTGTTGTAGGAACGGCACGAGTCGTTGACTGTTCAGTGGCTACTACGGGAGGAGTGGATTCAACCGTTGTTGATGCCGGTGGTGTGGACTCAACTGTTGTTGATTCTGGGGGAGTAGATTCAACTGTGGTGGATGCAGGGGGAGTGGATTCAGCTGTTGTAGGAACGGCACGAGTCGTTGACTGTTCAGTGGCTACTACGGGAGGAGTTGATTCAACCGTTGTTGATGCCGGTGGTGTGGACTCAACTGTTGTTGATTCTGGGGGAGTGGACTCCACTGTGGTGGATGCAGGGGGAGTGGATTCAGCTGTTGTAGGAACGGCATGAGTCGTTGACTGTTCAGTGGCTACTACGGGAGGAGTGGATTCAACTGTTGTTGATGCCGGTGGTGTGGACTCAACTGTTGTTGATTCTGGGGGAGTAGATTCAACTGTGGTAGATGCAGGGGGAGTGGATTCAGCTGTTGTAGGGACAGCACGAGTCGTTGTCTGTTCAGTGGCTACAACGGGAGGAGTGGATTCAACCGTTGTTGATGCCGGTGGTGTGGACTCAACTGTTGTTGATTCTGGGGGAGTGGACTCCACTGTGGTGGATGCAGGGGGAGTGGATTCAGCTGTTGTAGGAACGGCACGAGTCGTTGACTGTTCAGTGGCTACTACGGGAGGAGTTGGTTCAACTGTTGTTGATGCCGGTGGTGTGGACTCAACTGTTGTTGTTGACGGTGGAGTGGATTCAACTGTTGTTGGCTGTGGCGGAGTCGATTTAGCAGTGGTCGGTTGTGGTTGAGTTGACTTGACTGTCGTTGATGCCGGTGGAGTGGACTCAACTGTTGTAGACTCTGGGGGAGTGGACTCCACTGTGGTGGATGCAGGGGGAGTGGATTCAGCTGTTGTAGGGACGGCACGAGTCGTTGTCTGTTCAGTGGCTACAACGGGAGGAGTGGATTCAACTGTCGTTGATGCTGGTGGTGTGGACTCAACTGTTGTAGACTCCGGGGGAGTGGACTCCACTGTGGTGGATGCAGGGGGAGTGGATTCAGCTGTTGTAGGAACGGCAAGAGTCGTTGTCTGTTCAGTGGCTACTACGGGAGGAGTGGATTCAACCGTCGTTGATGCGGGCGGAGTGGACTCTGCCAGGGTCGTCAGTCGCTCCGTGGCTACGACGGGCGGGGTGGACTCCGTCGTTGTCTGGGCGGCAGGGGTGGAGGACCTAAGCGTTGTGGTAGGTGCCCGGGTGGACTCCGCCATTGTCACCTCAGGTGTGGTGGGATAGACGTCGGTGGCTGTAAAAGAGCGGGAACAAAATCGGGACGAAAACGGCTGAATGAAAACCCATTTTCAAAACGGTCATTTTTTGTCAGGTGATTGAAAAAGCGCTGAGCACGCAGTGATAAACTAAACATAGGGTAGGGGTAACCTTCATTAAAGGGATATCTCTAATAAGGAGGGGGGTCTATCTATAATGGGGATATATATTCCTAGTAAGGGAGATATATCGATGAGGGAATATAACCTTAATACGAGGGACATATATCCATAATAAGCAGGATATATATCCATAACAAGCTGGATATATTTCTCTAACAAGAGGGATATATATCCCCTAATAAGATATACAGTATATATCCCTAACAAGAGGGATGTATATTCCCTACTGAGAGGGAAATATATCCCTAACAAGAGGGATGTATAGGCCCTAATACAAGAGGAACATATAGGCCCTAATAAGGGGATCTATACCTCTAACAAGAGGGACATATAAGCCCTATTAAGAAGAGGGATATATATCCCTAACAAGAGGGACATATAAGCCCTAATAAGGGGGATATACTTACGGCAGGGCACACAGATGCCGTTGCCATTGTCCATAGTTCCCTCGTTGCAGAAGCAGCCCGAGACTGGCTCCGTGGTGCACTGGTCTGGGTCCAGACTCCACGGGTAGCAGCTGGTGTAGACGTTGTCCGGGCAGGCGCACTCCCTGTAGTGGGTCTTCTCATCCTTGCAGTCATAGGCTGTATGTGTGGGGGGGGGGGGTTGGGGGAGATAGTTGAGGGGCCGAGGGAGTTAGTTACCGGGGGACATAGTTGTGCAGGGAAATAGTTTGATATGATTGATCATACACACTTTGTAGGTGGCTATAGTTTCATTAGAAAGAAATATGAAGCCCTTGTCGTCCACTCGGGCCATCATAAATACTAACGGCAGAGGTTGAGAGACCAAGGGAGTTAGTTACCGGGGGACATAGTACCGGGGGACATAGTTGTGCAGGGAAATACTTACGGCAGAAGTCGTCCTCCCGCCAGTCCAGGCAGATGCCTAGCGCAGAGCACTCGGCCACGTAGGCCTCAAAGTCCCAGCAGGTGATGTCGTCGCCGTAGCAGTTGTTGTACAGGCAGGTCTCGTAGAAGTCGTCCGGCGGAAGCAGGTGGTGGCACTTGGTGAAGGGGTCCTCGTACAGCTTCTGGCACCTTGGGGAAGGTGCAAAGGAACGAGGAGGAGGAGGAGGAGGAGGGGAAGGGGTGGGGGTGGGGTTAGGTCATCATTTTGGTGGCAGGAGAATTGGTGGGACAATGGCTACTGCTGAGGTTTTTTTTTAGGATGAGACTCGGGGATGTTGCATGAGAGAAGGGCTGCTTCGGATTTGCGGAGTGATTGAGTGACCGAGATATTTTAGTGGCAGAGTAGCTGGGTGACTGGCTGCTTGGTTGGTCGACTGACTAACCGACTGAGGAACCAAATGCCTGACTGATTGACTAATTGACTGACTGACTGACTAACCGACTGAAGAACTAAATGCCTGACTGATTGACTGACTGACTGACCAACCGACTGAAGAACTAAATGCCTGACTGATTGACTGACTGACTGACCATCCGACTGAAGAACTAAACGCCTGACTGATTGATTAATTGACTGACTAACCAACCGACTGAAGAACTAAATGCCTGACTGATTGACTGACTGACTGACTGACTGACCAACCGACTGAAGAACTAAAAGCCTGACTGATTGACTGACTGACTGACTGACCAACCGACTGAAGAACTAAAAGCCTGACTGATTGACTAATTGACTGACTGACTGACCAACCGACTGAAGAACTAAATGCCTGACTGATTGACTGACTGACTGACTGACTGACCAACCGACTGAAGAACTAAATGCCTGACTGATTGACTGACTGACTGACTGACCAACCGACTGAAGAACTAAAAGCCTGACTGATTGACTAATTGACTGACTGACTGACTAACCGACTGAAGAACTAAATGCCTGACTGATTGACTAATTGACTGACTGACTGACCAACCGACTGAAGAACTAAATGCCTGACTGATTGACTAATTGACTGACTGACTGACCAACCGATCAATTGACCGGTCGACGACTGACTGACTGAGGAATATCTGGCAAAATTTGGCAATTTACCAATCCATGACGTCGGAGCTGGGAACGCATTCGGTGGGCGGGACATCACAGCCGCAGTCTGATGGGACTGATGGGGGCGCTATCCAGTCGCAGCAAGTCTCCGTCATCTCGCAAGTTGGCTCTGCCTGACCACAGTTCCCTGTGAGGACGGCAACGACAACAAACGGCTATCTTCTTATTCTTTGACCTAGACTGGGTCAATTCTGACCTCCTATTAATACCCAGTTCTGAACTTGGTCTGACCCGGATAAGAGGTCACATTCACCTGGAGTTGGGGTCACTTTAACCTGGTTTGGGGTCACTTTAACCTGGTTTGGGTCACTTTAACCTGGTTTAGGGTTACTTCAACCATGTTTAGGGTCACTTTAACCTGGTTTGGGTCACTTTAACCTGGTTAAGGGTTACTTCAACCATGTTTAGGGTAAATTTAACCTGGTTTGGGGTCACTTCAACCAGGTTAAGGGTCACTTTAACCTGGTTTGGGGTCACTTCAACCTGGTTTAGGGTTAATTTAACCTGGTTTGGGGTCACTTCAACCAGGTTAAGGGTCACTTTAACCTGGTTTGGGGTCACTTCAACCTGGTTTAGGGTTAATTTAACCTGGTTTGGGGTCACTTCAACCTGGTTTAGAGGTCCCTTTGACCTTGGTTGACTCATGCAAGAGTTCACATTGACCTTGTTCAGGGCTAACTTTGACTCAGGTCACAGCTGACATTGAACTGGATCAGAGATCCCTTTTGACCCGGGTCAGGGTCAACGAGGCCATCTGGGGTCAATTCGAGCCACTATCCGCTCGCAACTCAGTTGAGCACAAGGGAACAAGGGGATTTGGTTTGATGAAGGGATGGCTGGGGGGGGGAGGGAGGGGATGGGGGCAGCGGTGTCTACTCACCGCAGAGACCCTCGGTGCTGTTGTAGAAAATGACTTGAGGCACCTCCACCTTGAAGTAGTGCAGGTCCACGGGCAGGTAGCGCACCTGCAGGCCGATGCTGGGGGCCTCGAAGAGGATGTACAGGCCCGACTCGCTCACCGTGAAGCTGTCGTAGGTCACAGGCAAGGGCTGGCTGGCACCATCGATGATTACCTCGTACTCCTGAGGGTCGAGGGAGGACAAGGATGACGTCCGTGAGAACGGGGTGGAGAGGGGTGGGGTTGGGGATTGGGATGGGGATTGGGATGGGGATTGGGATTGGGAATTGGATGGGGATGGGGGTTGGGGATGGGGATGGGGATGGGGATTGGGGATGGGGGTTGGGGATGGGGATGGGGATGGGGATGGGGATGGGGATGGGGATAGGGGTTGGGGATTGGGATGGGGGTGGGGATGGGGATTGGGATGGGGGTGGGGATGGGGGATGGGGATTGGGATGGGGATGGGGATGGGGGATGGGGATGAGGATGGGGATGGGGGATGGGGGTGGGGGATGGGGATGGGGGATGGGGATGGGGATGGGGATGGGGATGGGGATGGGGATGGGGATGGGGATAGGGATGGGGGATGGGGATTGGGATGGGGATGGGGATGGGGGATGGAGATGGGGATGGGGGATGGGGATTGGGATGGGGATGGGGATGGGGGATGGGGGATGGGGATGGGGGATGGGGATGGGGATGGGGATGGGGATGGGGATGGGGATGGGGATAGGGGTTGGGGATGGGGATGGGGATGGGGTTGGGGATGGGGATGGGGATAGGGGTTGGGGATGGGGATGGGGATGGGGTTAGGGATGGGGATAGGGGTTGGGGATGGGGATGGGGATGGGGATGGGGATGGGGATGGGGTTAGGGATGGGGATGGGGGTTGGGGATTGGGCTGGGGATGGGGATGGGGATGGGGATGTGGATGGGGATGGGGATGGGGATGGGGATGGGGATGGGGATGGGGATAGGGATGGGGATGGGGATGGGGATAGGGAAATCCTCAATTCTTACGCTCGAATCCTTACCCCTAAGTCGTTCCGATGGTTCTGCAGTCGGATTGTATGGCCGTCATACAGGACTTCAATCTCCTTAGGGCAGGTGGTTCCCGGGAAGATGAGGCACTCGATGTTGTGGATGAGGACCGTGAATCTGGGTGGGAGCTGGGTGTCCTTAGCAAGGACATAGGTACACTGGCCCTGGTCGTCAAACTCCTGGCCGTTGAAGTCAAAGTAGTGCGGGTCTCCGTAGCCCCAACACTCGCCTGCAAAACAAACAAAGAGGGAATCAAATACTGAGGACTCTGATGGGATGGACTGGGTACATTGGCTGGATTGGGTTGGATTGGGTTGGACTGGGTTGGACTGGGTTGGATTGGTTGGACTGAGCTGGACTGGGTTGGACTGGGTTGGACTGCGTTGGACTGGGCTGGACTGGGTTGGACTGGGTTGGATTGGTTGGACTGTGCAGGACTGGGTTGGACTGCATTGGACTGGGCTGGACTGGGTTGGACTGGGTTGGATTGGTTGACCGTGCTGGACTGGTTGGACTGGGTTGAACTGGGTTGGACTGGGTTGAACTGGATTGGATTAGGTTGGATTAGGTTGGACTGGGCTGGACTGGGCTGGACTGGGCTGGACTGGGTTGGATTGGTTGGACTGGGTTGGACTGGGCTACATTGGGCTGGACTGGGCTGGACTGGGTTGGACTGGGTTGGACTGGGTTGAACTTGATTGGATTAGGTTGGACTGGGTTGGACTGGGCTAGACTGGGTTGGACTGGGTTGAACTGGGTTGGACTGGGTTGGAATGGCCTAGGCTGGACTGGGCTGGACGG
Organism: Luidia sarsii; assembly: GCA_949987565.1. Lineage (NCBI taxonomy): Eukaryota > Metazoa > Echinodermata > Asteroidea > Paxillosida > Luidiidae > Luidia > Luidia sarsii. The sequence goes on from OX465121.1 coordinate 7,294,917, forward strand.
TTGAACTGGACTGGATTAGGTTGGACTGGGTTGGACTGGGCTAGACTGGGTTGGACTGGGTCGGACTGGGTTGGACTGGGTTGGACTGGCCTAGGCTGGACTGGGCTGGACTGGGTTGGACTGGGTTGGACTGGGCTGGACTGGGCTGGACTGGATTGGACTGGGTTGGACTGAGCTAGACGGGGCTAGACGTGGCTACACTGGGTACAAGGGCCTCAACAGACTGCATCCGACTGGGATCAACTGGGTTCAACTGGGCACGGATCGGAAAGTGTCCTTACAGATTTCTGTCGGCGTCGTCGGCGGGGCAGCTGTGGTTCGTTGCGGGGCCGGAGTCGGTGTGGTCCAAATGGTCTCCTGAAAAATTCACCAAAAAAAAAAAAAAAAAAAAAAATCATCAGAGATGTTCCCAATGGCGGAGTCGTCGATGCCGTGGGATTCCTCGTTGAGGGTCTGGTTGGCTTACCGGCGTGGTTAACTTCTCCAGGGGGCAGTGCTCCACGCACTCGTCCTCGTGCAGATAGGTGCCCGGCGGGCAGGCGCACCCCTCCACACAGGTGTCGGCGCAGGAACCGTCCGGCAAGGTGAAGGGGGCGTTCTCGCAGGACTCGCAGACGGGGATGCAGGGTTCGTAGGTCAGACAGCCCTCGCACTGGATGGCTGTTGGGCGGAGGGGAAAGAGGGGGAGGAGAGGAGGAGAGAGTTTTAGTGAGCGAGAGTGTGGCTCTGAGAAGAGCCGGTAACTCCAGATGACACTATGAACATGTAAACCGTGAAACCATTTCGGCGTGAAACTGAAAAGTCACTGTGATTTCACGGTGCATTTTACAGTGAATTCACCGTTAAAATAATCGCTTCTCTGACCTGATAAGGACATCTTCAGGTCACTAAAGAGACCGTGAAAAAAACGTGAATATCTTGGGTGGCAAGCTTTAGCCTTGAGGGATGGCTAATTCAATTACCAGTAGCGACCACCGGCCCCCATTGTACCTGTCACTCCCAGATACTACATTGCCTCTAGCCATTTAACACCAGGAATGTGGCCTTGAAGACCACTGGTGAAAACAGAGCTGGTAACTCCAGATGAGATTGGAAGGTTTGCATGGCAGGTTCACAGTGTAAGAGGTTTGTAGTGACACCATGTGCAGAATCTCTTGTGAGTGAGTGTGGCTCTGAGAAGAGCCAGTAACTCCAGATGAGATTGGAAGGTTTGCACGATGGGTTCACAATGTAAGAGGTTTGCAGTGTCACCATGTGCAGAATCTCTTTATGTGAGTGAGTGTGGCTCTGAGAAGAGCCGGTAACTCCAGATGAGATTGGAAGGTTTGCACGGTGGGTTCACAATGCAAGAGGTTTGCAGTGACACCATGTGCAGAATCTCTTTATGTGAGTGAGTGTGGCTCTGAGAAGAGCCAGTAACTCCAGATGAGATTGGAAGGTTTGCACAGTGGGTTCGCAAAATAGGAGATTTGTGGTCACATCATTGTACCATATCAGATTTTCAAGGGTTGGGATGTGGGAATGAGGATTTCTGAGTGGGGAAGAGGGGAGGGGGGAGGGGGGAATTGTACGACTTACGGCAGAGCTCCTGGGTGCGCCATCGGATGGGCACGCCCTGCTCGTTGCAGGCCTGGGCGTACAGGGCGATGGCCGTGCACAGGCACTCGCAGTCGCCGCCCTTGTCGCAGCCGCAGGCGTCGTAGACGCAGTCGTCAAAGTGGGGCTGCGGCGGCACGTAGGCGTGGCAGGGCTGGAAGAGCGGCGAGGTGATGACGCCGCAGCGCTTCTGCGCCCAGGCCCGGCGCTGCGGGTTGGCCTCGCAGGGGTCCTGCGGCGTGGGCGGCTTGGCGCAGTAGTCGTGCACCTGCGGGCCAAAGATTCACAGCCAACAATTACAAATGGTGTTATATTTCCCTCACTTGGGGGCAATCATTGTTATATATCCCTCTCTTGTGGGCGATTGTTGTTATATTTCCCAAACTTGGGGGCAATCATTGTTATATATCCCTCACTTGGGGGCAATAGTTATTATATTTCCCTAGCTTGGGGGCAATAATTTTGATATATTCCTCACTTGGGGCCAAGAGTTATCATACTTTCCCCCTCTTGTTGGTGATTATTATATTTCCCTAACTTGGGGGCCATAATTGTTATCGGCCCTCGCATGGGGGCAATAGATGTCATCCTCACTTGATGGACGGGGGCAATATGTATATATTATTTGACTCGCCTACCTTCCAGCTATTCCCAAAGTCGTTGGGATCCACGAGGGGGATTCCACCGCCAGGGGGCAGGAAGTCATCTGCCTGAATATCGTTGTAGTTACCACACAGACCGCCAACCTGCCAAAGAGAGAAATAGAACAAAAATACCCGACACAGTCAAGGCAAGGCCCTGTTATATCCCACCTAAAACATTGGTGATATACAAAAATGTTGCAAACTGCTTACTGACTAAAATTACCAAAATGTAAATCTTAAAATTTAGTGGGCCTGACGTTTCGATCCTAGCAGGACCTTTCTCTGCCTTTGAGAAAGGTCGTGCTAGGATCGAAACGTCAGGCCCACTAAATTTTAAGACCTAAAACATTGGCATTTTCTCATACTTGGCACTAATCGATCACATTCTAAAAAAAAAATTGGTAAAGCAACTTTGATGTAATCGTAAATGGAAGATGATTGTGCATTGAGGAGAAATCACTCCATCGGAGGCTAGTAGCCTCTGAAGAAAGTCCAGCTAGGATCAAAACTAACTCCAATTTTGCTTTTAGAACTCTTTTTCTCAAAACGCAGTAAAAACGAAGCCAAAGGCCTTGAACTTCAAAAAAAAAAAAAAAACGGACGAAAGAACTCGAGACAAAGTCGGAGCCCGAACCTGGGCCGGGTTTTGGAAAAAAAAAATGGGCTCTGGGTGTAGACCCCCCACCCCGTTCCCCTCGTCCCCCCCCCTCACCCGGCCAGAGTGGGCCCTGGTGGCCTTGACCTCTACGCGGGTGGCCCGGTCCCAGGTCAGCGTCACGCCGATGCTGGTGTGCACCAGGACGGACAGGCCGGCCTCGGTGATGACAAACTCCGTCAGGCCGCCGGCGCCCGTGTCCACCTCGATGGGCTGACCCCGGGTCAGCATGACCCTCTCCTGCTCCGCACCGTGCCCTGGAGAGAGAGAGAGACAGACCGGAAAGACTGACTTGATTTTGGGCAAAGATTTGAAGAAAATGTGAAGAAAAACAAAAAATTGAAGATTTGAACCTAGGTCTCTACTCTATAGTAAACCATTGCTCTGATTATTTCCCTCACGTGGGTTAAAAGACCTGTCATATTTCCCTTAAATGGGGGCAATAGGTGTCATATTTCACTGACATATATTATGGGACAGGAGCTGTTATATTTCCCTCATGTGGGGGCAATAGGTGTCATATTTCCCTGACATATATTATGGGACAGGAGCTGTTATATTTCCCTCATGTGGGGGCAATAGTTGTCATATTTCCCTCACATAGGGCAAGAGTTGTTGCATTTTCCTCACATGGGGCGAACAGCTGCCATATTTCCCTCACATGGGAAATAACTGTTATATTTCCCTCACTCAAGACCATTATATTACACTCACATGGGGTCAATAGTTGCCACGTGACCCTAAAAAGTGGGAAATAGTTGATACATTCCCCCTTATTTGACAAATTTGTGATTGCCGAATCAGGACCCAGACTCTGACACCGATTTTTTAAAGTAAATTTTGGAAACGAGTCTGGTTTTATTGTCCCAAATCACAGTCGAACATTGTTGCAAAGTTTTCATAGTTTTTTTCCGGAGCGGGAGGGAGGGAGGGAGGGAGGGAGGGGGGCGGGAGGGAGGGAGGGAGGGGGGGGGGAGGGTGAGGCTGGCCGGGGTGGGCTACCTTACCGATGGACATGGTGATAGCCTTGGTGCAGGTGACTCCGCCCGTACCGCACGGCACGTTGGCTACCACGATGTGGAACTGCTTAGCGTCGGGGTAGTGGCTATTGGTCACCAAAACGTAGTCGCACTCGCCCTGGAAGTTGTACTTCTTGCCGTCGAAGGTCTGGTAGTGGGGGTCGCCCCAGGCGATGCAGGTTCCTGTGGCAACGGCGAGCGACGTACGGCAGAGGGTCGAGAAGGATGAGGAGAGACAGTACGGTTAGTTTGATCTGAATCTCGACCTAGGACAAGGATGGTTGCTAAGCGTGTGTGTGGTAGCCATGGGCATTGAAAAGTAAGGCAATGTGAAGTGGTTAATATTGTAAGTGGATCAGTGGTAGACCTTTGCAATAGTCAACCGTCTTCCGGGTTCACCAAAATATTGATTTTTTCAGGGGTTTTTTTTTCCCGTCGCGAATTCCTGGCTTCATTCTGACTCACCTGGACAGAAGTCGTTACTGCAAGACATCTGGCCATTTGTGCAGGTGCTGCGGGAATAAGATACGGCATTTTCCATTAACAAGATCTGGGAGAGGATCACAGTGGATTCTTGGATAGTTGTTCTGTTGGGGGGCAATAGTTTTGATATTATCCTCAGTAGAGGGCAATAGTTGTTACACCACCTTCACTTGGGGACAATAGTTATTAAATTACCGTCACACGGGGGCAACAGTTGTTAAATTACCTTCATATGGAGGCAATAGTTGTTGAATTATCTTCACGTGGGGGAATAGATGATATGATACCTTGACATGGGGGGGAGTAGTTTATTATTACCCACAATTGGGGCAACGGTTGCCCTATTAACCTCACTTGGTGGGAGTAGTTTGGGGACAGCGGGCAATAGTTGCCCTATTAACCTCGCTTGGGGTGATAGTTTTCCTATTAACCTCACATGGGGCAGTAGTTTTGGGAAAGCGGGCAATAGTTGCCCTATTAACCTCGCTTGGGGCAATAGTAGCCCTATTAACCTCGCTTGGGGCAATAGTTGCCCTATTAACCTCACTTGTGGCGGTAGTTTTGGGGACAGCGGGCAATAGTTGCCCTATTAACCTCGCTTGGGGCAATAGTTGCCCTATTAACCTCACTTGGGGCAGTAGTTTTGGGGACAGCGGGCAATAGTTGCCCTATTAACCTCGCTTAGAGCAATAGTTTTCCTATTAACCTCACTTGGGGCAGTAGTTTTGGGGACAACGGGCAATAGTTGCCCTATTAACCTCGCTTTGGGGCAATAGTTGCCCTATTAACCTCACTTGTGGCAGTAGTTTTTGGGACAGCGGGCAATAGTTGCCCTATTAACCTCGCTTGGGGCAATAGTTGCCCTATTAACCTCGCTTGGGGCAATAGTTGTCCTATTAACCTCGCTTGGGGCAATAGTTGCCCTATTAACCTCGCTTGGGGCAATAGTTGCCCTATTAACCTCGCTTGGGGCAATAGTTGCCCTATTAACCTCGCTTTGGGCAATAGTTGTCCTATTAACTTAACCTCGCTTGTGGCGGTAGTTTTGGGGACACGAGCAGGCAATAGTTAACCTATTAACCTCGCTCGGGGGCAGTAGTTGAGGGAGGGGTGTGTGGGGGGGGGGAGGACAAAGCTCACCAGACTTGGCAGCCCGTCTTGACCACCTCGTCGGGGGCGTAGGTCTCGCCCCGGTGGGTGCAGGGGCACTCGGCCAGCAACACGCACTCGCCGTCCTGCAGGTAGTAGCCGGCGTCGCACTCGCACGCGCGCCGGCACTCGGAGGGCTCGCAGGCCGGCTGGGCGCCGGCGTTGGCGCAGGTGGGCTGGCAGCCCAGTGGAGCGGCGCACTCGCTGTAGAACTGGTTGGCGGGGCAGGTGGGCACGGGGCAGGTGCCGTTGTCGCACTGCCAGTTGCCGCCTTGACATGTGCTGCGAAAAAACAAAAAAAAAACAAATTAATAATGCAAATTTCTCCCCCAAAACAAGGCTATAAAGCCACTCAAGGTTTAAGGGCTAAAGAAAAAAGGAGATAGTGAGGGACTCAGGAAGGCTGGAGATAGGATTTGACATTCCCAGATTTGCCCAAAACAAGGCTATAAAGCCACTCAAGGTTAAGGGCTAAGGAAAGAAGGAGATAGAGAGGGACTCAGGAAGGCTGGAAATAGGACTTGACATTCCCAGATTTGCCCAAAGCAAGGCTATAAAGCCATTCAAGGTTAAGGGCTAAGGAAAGAAGGAGATAGAGAGGGACTCGGGAAGGCTGGAGATAGGATTTGACATTCCCTGATTTGCCCAAAGCAAGGCTATAAAGTCACTCAAGGTTAAGGGCTAAGGAAAGAAGGAGATAGAGAGGGACTCAGGAAGGCTTGAGATAGGAATTGACATTCCCTGATTTGCCCAAAACAAGGCTATAAAGCCACTCAAGGTTTAATGGCTAAGGAAAGAAGGAGATAGAGAGGGACTCAGGAAGGCTGGAGATAAGAATTGACATTCCCAGATTTGCCCAAAACAAGGCTATAAAGCCACTCAAGGTTTAAGGCTAAGGAAAGAAGGAGATAGAGAGGGACTCAGGAAGGCTGGAGATAGGATTTGACATTCCCAGATTCGCCCAAAACAAGGCTATAAAGCCACTCAAGGGATAAGGGCTAAGGAAAGAAGGAGATAGAGAGGGACTCAGGAAGGCTGGAGATAGGAATTGACATTCCCAGATTCGCCCAAAACAAGGCTATGAAGCCACTCAAGGTTAAGGGCTAAGGAAAGAAGGAGATGGAGAGGGACCCAGGAAGGCTGGAGATAGGGTGGGGGTGATGGGGGGGGGGGGGGGTGGGGGTTGTTGGGGGGGGGGGGTTGAGGGGTGGGGGGGGTGCAACTCACCATTTCTTGCAGTCGATCTCGGTGGTCTCGCCGCTGTCAAACCACAGGAACTCGTCGTAGCACGGGCACTGGTCGGCCGGGACGCACAGGCCGGCGTGGTCCTGGACCCTGCCCTGGTCGCAGTGGCAGCCCTCCGCGCACACCTCTGAGCACGCGGCGCCCTCGTGGATCGCGCGCAGCGACGAGCAGGTGGCGCCGCACGAGGGCGCGCACTCGGAGTAGGTCATGTTGTGGCCCTGGCACGTAACGTCTGCATCGAAAGAAAAAAACCCGTTGAGATGGGATTGATGTTTAGCGTATTAGTCATTCGAGTCTGCAAGTAATTACAAAAAAAAATTTGTGGGGGGTGTGTGAGGGTCACTTTTACAAGCAGTGACTTGGCAAGTTACAGAGGCACTCTCTGTTTCTCTTTGTCTCTCTGTCTCTCTGTTTTTCTGTCTCTCTCTGTGTTTTTCTCTCTGCAGATCTGTCTCTGTGTCTCTCTCTTTCTGTCTCTCCCTATTTTTCTTTGTCTCTTTTTCTCTCTCCCCTTTCCCATCTCTCTGCCTCTCTCTCTCTTTAACTCTCTCCCCCCCCCCATCTCCACCTCTGTTTTCCTCTCTTCCTATCTTTCTCTCTCTGTCTCACTCTGTTTCTCTTTTTCTCTCTCCCCTTTCCCATCTCTCTGCCCCTCTCTCTCTCTTTAACTCTCCCCCATCTCCACCTCTGTTTTCCTCTCTTCCTATCTTTCTCTCTCTGTCTCACTCTGTTTCTCTTTTTCTCTCTCCCCTTTCCCATCTCTCTGCCTCTCTCTCTTTAACTCTCTCTCTCTTCCCCCATCTCCACCTCTGTTTTCCTCTCTTCCTATCTTTCACTCTCTGTCTCAATCTGTTTTTCTTTTTCTCTCTCCCCTTTCCCATCTCTCTGCCCCTCTCTCTTTAACTCTCTCTCTTCCCCCATCTCCACCTCTGTTTTCCTCTCTTCCTATCTTTCACTCTGTCTCACTCTGTTTCTCTTTTTCTCTCTCCCCTTTCCCATCTCTCTGCCTCTCTCTCTTTAACTCTCTCTCTTCCCCCATCTCCGCCTCTGTTTCCTCTCTCTGTCTCACTCTGTTTCTTCCACAATGGATGAGTAGATCCTCAGGATCTCAATCCATCCCCCTGATCCTAGGAAAGCACATTTCTCAGCCCTCCAGATGCCGATCCACGCTCAGACGCTCGTCAAGAAAGCCTGACAGTCAGCCCGGTCCCGACCTCATCGCGACGTACCGCATTCCGGGAGATGCTTCCGCCAGCCCGTCAGGATGACGCTCTTCTGGCGGCAGTCGGAGACGTACTGGGCAAAGACGCCGCAGTGGTCGTCGTTGCCGTCGCCGTTGCAGAAGTCGTAGCGGCAGCTCCGCACGTAGGGGTCGGGGTTCAGCACGCGGTGGCAGGCTGTAACCACGGCAACATAAACAAGTACCCGTCATCATCATCATCATCAGCACAGAGTATCTTTGCTTTCTGTTTGTTATTTTGGTTGGTACGATTGAGACGTGTTTATACTCTTTTTTGTTTTCCGTTCGTCTCATTTTGTACCTGGTTTAATTCACTGGGGTATGATTAAACAAGATTTAATTCTACTTGTATTCTTGTATAAAATGAAAAAAAAATAAGATCTGGTCTACATTAAGAATTGTTTGTAGATGTACAATATAGAAATACCGTCTTTTCTTATAAGTTGTTGTGGTGCTGAGAAGGACAAGGGGACTAGGACGTTTTTTGACTTTCCCAAAGGCAGAATGTTTCCATCCTAGCAGGACCTTTCTCAAAGGCAGAATGTTTCCATCCTAGCAGGACCTTTCTCAAAAGCAGAATGTTTCAATCCTAGCAGGACCTTTCTCAAAGGCAGAATTTTTGGATCCGAACAGGACCTTTCTCAAAGGAAGAATGTTTGGATCCTAGCAGGACCTTTCTCAAAGGCAGAATGTTTGGATCCTAGCAGGACCCTTCTCAAACATCAAAGGCAGAATGTTTGGATCCTAGCAGGACCCTTCTCAAACATCAAAAGCAGAATGTTTCAATCCTAGCAGGACCTTTCTCAAAGGCAGAATTTTTGGATCCAAACAGGACCTTTCTCAAAGGAAGAATGTTTGGATCCTAGCAGGACCTTTCTCAAAGGCAGAATGTTTGGATCCTAGCAGGACCTTTCTCAAAGGCAGAATGTTTCCATCCTAGCAGGACCTTTCTCAAAGGCAGAATGTTTCCATCCTAGCAGGACCTTTCTCAAAGGCAGAACGTTTCCATCCTAGCAGGACCTTTCTCAAAGGCAGAATGTTTCAATCCTAGCAGGACCTTTCTCAAAGGCAGAATGTTTCCATCCTAGCCGGACCTTTCTCAAAGGCAGAACGTTTCCATCCTAGCAGGACCTTTCTCAAAGGCAGAATGTTTGGATCCAAACAGGACCTTTCCCAAACACAGATTTCAGATCCTAGCTGGACCTTTCCCAACGGCAGCTTTCTACCTGGGAGTAAAAGGTCCTTCCTACGATCAGAAACCTTTGAATCTGGCGATTTTTTTCGATCTCTTCATTCAGCAGTTGTTTTGTTTTAAAGATCGCTCTGATATCCGAGGGGGGGACGGCGGGGGGGAAAACTACGGGACACGAAGTCGCCGCGACTTACGCTGGAAGGCGGCATCCTCGACCAGCTTGCTGCACTTCTCTTGGGCGGCCTGCTTGCGCTGGGAGTAGAGGTCGCAGACATCAGGGGGGTCGGTGTCGGGGCTGTCGGGGCAGTTGTCATCGGCGGCGTCCGCAACCTTCCAGCTGTCACCGAACTCCCAGGCAGTGACCACCCTATCTCCTGCGCCGCCCCCCCAAAAAAAATAAGTTGGAGAAAACAAATAAAAAAATTGAGGTTGTTGTTTGTGAAGTAAAACAAACAAATGAAAAATTTACTTGGAACTTTTTTTTAAAGGCCCAATACAACATTGGGAATATCGATGTCCACAGATTTCCTTCTTTTGTACTAGAGGGACTTTTTTTAAAGGCCCAATACAACATTGGGAAGAACGATGTCCACAGATTTCCTTCTTTTGTACTAGAGGGACTTTTTTTAAAGGCCCAATACAACATTGGGAAGATCGATGTCCACAGATTTCCTTCTTTTGTACTAGAGGGACTTTTTTTAAAGGCCCAATACAACATTGGGAAGAACGATGTCCACAGATTTCCTTCTTTTGTACTAGAGGGACTTTTTTTAAAGGCCCAATACAACATTGGGAAGATCGATGTCCACAGATTTCCTTCTTTTGTACTAGAGGGACTTTTTTTAAAGGCCCAATACAACATTGGGAAGAATGATGTCCACAGATTTCCTTCTTTTGTACTAGAGGGACTTTTTTTAAAGGCCCAATACAACATTGGGAAGATCCATGTCCACAGATTTCCTTCTTTTGTACTAGAGGGACTTTTTTTAAAGGCCCAATACGACATTGGGAAGAATGATGTCCACAGATTTTCTTCTTTTGTACTAGAGCCCTCAAAGTCATAATCCTTTAAGGCCCAATACAACATTGGGGAAGATCGGGAAATATCAATGTCCACAGATTTCCTTCTGTTTTACACTGTTTGTAGATGGTCATGATAGAATGCTCATGTTGAAACCTTACGGTCTGGGATGCTGTACTTCTTGAGAGATCTTCACTCAAACATCGACAAATAGTTTATCACTCGCGAGGAAATAACTATTTATTACACTGCAGAACGGTGCGAAAACCGTGATTTTGTTTTTGCATTTTTTCACTTTTATCAGATTACCATTTGAGCTAAAACCTTCGCAGTATACTTTTTGGGAATGTTCAATGATTTAACACACAATCTTGTAGCAATCTGTTGGACTTTTGCCTTTAATTGGAAAAAGAAAATTTTGACATCCTGGTCTAGTCTTTTTTTCTTTCAAATCTTAGGTTTTCAAAGTCTTAAAGGTATTTCTATGTCTTCAAGAAAGTGGATTTTGTCCAATTTTTTTTTTTATTAAAAATGTAAATATCTTTCCACAGAGTTTTTGCTTGAAAAATTTATTATTTTATCGTTATTACTGTCAGAGTTTATTGATTTAGATTTGGCTATTCATTTTTTTTCAAATCTTAGGTTTTCAAAGGTTTCGCCTTTAATTGGAAAAAGAAAATTTTGACCGGACCGGGACTCGAATCTGAGACCTCAAGATTGACGTACAAGTGCTCTTCCATCTGAGCTATCCAGCTCTTAGATAGTGGCCTTCCGTAATACTTGACTGGTCTTGGGAGACAAAGCTTCTTCTCTGTCCAATTTTTTTTGGGGGGGATTTTTTATTTTTTTTTTTTTTTGGGGGGAGACCGTGAAACGAGACGGCACGGCACGGAGGTGTCACTGACCGGTTGGGGTCGTGAAGTCATCGACAGGGTTTTTGTTGAAGGTTCCGCACATTCCGCAGGTCTTGTTGAACTTGCTGGGAGGGACGACGACCTCTACGCGGTTCTTGCCGTCCCAGCGCACCACCATCCCGTTGCCAAGGGAAACCTTAAAAAAAAAAAATCAAAATCAAAAATCAATGTGAAAAAAAGAAGAAGAAGATAATTTGACTAGATTGGGTCTTGAACCTCCAAGGAATTTCGGTTCGAATCGCTCTAACCGCTTGAGCTGACCATTCCCGTAGAGGGCGCCCTTCCCGAATAGTCAGCCATCTTGGCCGGGACGGGGCACGACCGTCCGCTTTTGCGCGGTCCACAAAACAGCTGTGGCCAACCTGTTTTAGTTGTTCGCATCGAAATTAAGACGAAGGAGTTTGATCGCTGGAGATCTCCGGCAGTTAATGGTTAAATGCTTCTGGCTGGCGCAAAGCACCCACCACCCCGGCAAAAGCTGACTGTTTGGAAGGGTTACCATCCAAGGGCAGGACAGCTCAGTTGAATTTAGTGCTGGTGCATTGAAACCGGGAGACCCAGGTTCAAATCCTGGTCTAGTCTTTTTTTTTTCAAATCTTAGGTTTTCAAAGTCTTAAAGGTATTTCTACGTCTTCAAGAAAGTGGATTTTGTCAAAAAAAAATTATATTAAAAATGTAAATCTTTTTCTACAGAGTTTTTGCTTGATAAATTCATTATTTTATCGTTATTACTGTCAGAGTTTATTGATCAAGATTCCGCTAAAGCGATGAGTTCGGAAGGAGAGTGTCTTTACCACAACGAGCAAGCTCGTGGGCTGGTCAACCAGGATTCCGTTGGCGACGTACGGCAGATGGACATCGTTGCCGTGGACGGCGACGCGCAGGCCCCGGAAGAGCGTCACGCGCCGGTCGGTGCTGACGACCACGACCTTCTGGGTGCAGGTCACCGTTCCGCCGCCGCAGGGCGCGTTGTCGACGATCACCTCGTAGGGATCGCCGTCGTCGCGGCAATCCCGGACCAGCGTGTAGCTGCACGCGCCCATGAAGTCGTAGTACTTGTCGTCGAAGGTCTTGTAGTGGGGATCTCCGGCCGACCAGCACAGAGCTAGGAGAGAGTATTAAAGAAAGATCAGTATACGATTTCACCACACCCGTCATAACTTACGATCAATACAGGAAGGTTTGCGGCGACACCATGTATAAGGTCTCTTAAAGGAAGAGGTGTGGTTCTGAAAAGAACCTGAGTGGTAACTGGTAACTCGACGTTTCGACCAGTATGCTCTGGCCATCATCAGGAGATGATCAAATCGTAAGATGATAAACGACGCAGAGAAACCGTTCGGCGTAACACAACTGACGACGGGCTACCCGTCGTAAGTTGAGTTACGACGCCTCGTAAGGCTTTGTGAGATCCACACCACGGTTTCGCACTTCAGTGGACTATTTTGCGAGTTTGCAAGGACGTCATGTACGTCATCTCTTTCGGGTGTGGCTCTGATGGCTCTGAGAAGAGCCGGTAACTGACGATGGGCTACCCGTTGTAAGTTGAATTATGACGCCTCGTAAGGCTTTGTGAGATCCACACCACGGTTTCGCACTTCAGTGGACTATTTTGCGAGTTTGCAAGGACGTCATGTACGTCAACTCTTTCGAGTGTGGCTCTGAGAAGAGCCGGTAACTCGACGTGTGCTCTGCCCGTTGTCAGAGGAGACTGCTGGATACCAACAACCGACGATGGATAACGTCAAAGTATGTAGAAGCTTTTTTTGACTCACTCTCGCAAATCTTGTCGGTGCAAGTCCACTTGCCACTGCCGCAGGTACTGAGGAAGAGAAGTGGAGGAGGATATTATTGGTTGGAATCGCAGCCGGGAATCGCGTTGAGGCAAATTGCTTTGACGGGAGCGGGACATGAACCCAAGACCTTTGGCTCAAAGTGCGAGAGGTACTTAACGCTAGAGGGGAGATCACGGGTGGTGGTGGTGATGATGGTGGTGGTGGTGATGATGATGGTGATGGTGGGGATGGTGGTGGTGATGGTGATGATGGTGGTGGTGGTGGTGATGATGGTGGTGGTGGTGATGGTGATGGTGGTGATGGGGATGATGATGATGATGGTGGTGTTGGTGATGATGGTGGTGATGGTGGGGATGGTGGTGGTGATGATGGTGGTGATGGTGGTGATGGTGATGATGGTGATGATGGTGATGGTGATGGTGGTGATGGTGGTGATGGTGATGGTGATGGTGGTGATGGTGGTGATGGGATGGTGGTGATGGGGATGATGGTGGTGATGGTGATGATGGTGATGATGGTGATGGTGATGGTGGTGATGGTGGTGATGGTGATGGTGATGGTGGTGATGGTGGTGATGGGGATGGTGGTGATGGGGATGATGGTGGTGATGGTGATGATGGTGATGATGGTGGTGATGATGGTGGTGATGGTGATGATGGTGATGGTGATGGTGGTGATGGTGGTGATGGGGATGGTGGTGATGGGGATGATGATGGTGATGGTGATGATGATGATGATGGTGAGTGTGATGATGGTGGTGGTGATGGTGGTGATGGTGGTGATGGTGGTGGTGGTGGTGATGGTGGTGATGGTGGTGATGGTGGTGGTGATGGTGATGGTGGCGATGGTGGTGGTGATGGTGATGGTGGTGATGGTGATGGTGTGATGGTGGTGATGGTGGTGATGGTGGTGGTGGTGATGATGGTGGTGATGGTGATGGTGGTGATGTGGTGATGGTGGTGGTGGTGGTGATGGTGGTGATGGTGGTGATGGTGGTGGTGATGGTGATGATGGTGGTGATGGTGATGATGATGGTGGTGATGGTGATGATGATGATGGTGGTGGTGATGATGGTGATGTTAATGGTGCTGGTGATTAACATTTTAGAAGTGATGGTGGTGAGGACAATGATGACAAATGATGACGATGATGTGTGGCAATGACAGTCACAGTGACAATAGTGACAATATGCTGACAGTGACGATTGTGACGACAGACAACGATTCCCGTCAACCTTACCACTGGTTGCATCCGTCTGAGATGGTGGCGCCGGTATCGTACTCCACCCCGCGCTAACGCACGGGCAGGACTCCTCCGCCATGCACTGGCCGTCGCTGTTCTGGAACAGGCCAGCCGGGCACTGGCAGCTCTCAATGCAGCCCACGGAGCCGTCCTCCTCACAGTCTCCGGACGCCGAACCGCAGAGCGGGGTGCAGGTGCTGCTGCAGCCGGTGTAGACCTTGTCAGATGGACAGGTCCAGGCTGGGTGGGGAGGGGAAGGGATGGATTGGAGGAGGTGGTGGTGGAGGAGGAGGATGCGGAGGAGGTGGAGGAGGAGGATGCAGAGGAGGAGGAGGAGCAGGAGGAGCAGGAGGAGGAAAAGGAGGAAAAGGAGGAGGAGGAGGAGGAGGAGGATGAGGAGGAGGAGAAGGAGGAGGATGAGGAGGAGGAGAAGGAGGATGAGGAGGAGGTGGAGGAGGAGGAGGGGGAGAAGGAAGAGAAGGAGGAAGAGAAGGAGGAAGGAGAAGGAGGATGATGAGGAGGAGAGGAGGATGAGGAGGAGGTGGAGGAGAGGATGAGGAGGAGGAGAAGGAGGATGAGGAGGAGGTGGAGGAGGAGGAGGGGGAGAAGGAAGAGAAGGAGGAAGAGAAGGAGAAAGGGAGGAGGAAGAGGAGGAGAGAGGAGGAGAGAAGGAGGAG
>OX465121.1:7309989-7436354 GCA_949987565.1 Luidia sarsii
AGGTTGAGAGAGAGAGAGGGAGAGAGAGAGAGGTTGAGAGAGAGGGATCGAGAGGGAGAGAGAAAGGTTGAGAAAGAGGGAGAGGGAGAGAGAGGGGTTGAGAGAGATATAGAGAGGTTGAGAGAGAGAGAGGGAGAGGGAGAGAGAGAGAGAGGGGTTGGGAAAGAGGGAGAGGGAGAGAGAGGGGTTGAGAGAGATATAGAGAGGTTGAGAGAGAGAGGGAGAGGGAGAGAGAGAGGGGTTGAGAGAGATATAGAGAGGTTGAGAGAGAGAGGGAGAGGGAGAGAGAGAGAGAGAGGTTGGGAAAGAGGGAGAGAGAGAGACAGAGACAGAGACAGAGACAGACAGGCAGAGAGAAACAGGGTAGAGACAGGGGCAGAGAGACAGAGCGTGAGACGACGAACGGAAGAGACTTCGTCCGGTCCGAAACGGCACTTGTTCCGTTACACTCTCCTCCAACGCGTGGCTGATATTGATTGGAAGATTGTAATAGAATTACTCGACTCTATATAGCTGTGGGGAGGTCTTGCCCTTTCAATAGGACGAGGAGACACCCCACCCACATCTGAGTATGGTCGTGTTCCGAAAATAGACCTTACACTCCCCCGACGGAAAAAAGCCCTCTGCAACCCTGCACTGATCGAATAGGGTAGAGTTATGGAATTAGTCGAAAAGTGCATTCCAAAATAAACAACTTAGAAAGATGGACAGAATGAAAAGCGAAGGGAAGGAAAGAGAGAGAGAGAGAGAGAAAGAGAGAGAGAGAGAGGGAGAGGGAGAGGGAGCGAGAGGGAGAAAGAGACAGACAGACAGAATCAGAGGCAGAGGCAGAGAAACAGAGTCAGAGAGACACAGAGACACAGAGACACAGAGACGGAGTTAAAGAGAGACAGAGACAGAGACAGAGTCGATGAGAGACAGACAGAGACAGAGTCTGAGACAGAAACAGAGACAGAGACAGAGACAGAGACAGAGACAGAGACAGAGACAGAGACAGAGACAGAGACAGAGACAGAGATATATACAGAGACTTATACAGAGACAGAGACAGAGACAAAGACAGAGTCGATGAGAGACAGACAGAGACAGAGTCGATGAGAGACAGACAGAGACAGAGACAGAGTCAGAGAGACAGAGACAGAGAGGCAGGGAGACAGAGACAGGGAGACAGAGACAGATCGAGACATAGCGACAGGGAGAGAGAGAGAGAGAATGAGAGAGAAGGATAGAGACAGTAGGGAGAGAGAGAGAATGAGAGAGAAGGATAGAGACAGTAGGGAGAGAGAGAGAGAATGAGAGAGAAGGATAGAAACAGTAGGGAGATAGAGAGAGAGAATGAGAGAGAAGGATAGAGACAGTAGGGAGAGAGAGAGAGAGAATGAGAGAGAAGGATAGAGACAGTAGGGAGAGAGAGAGAGAGAGAATGAGAGAGAAGGATAGAGACAGTAGGGAGAGAGAGAGAATGAGAGAGAAGGATAGAGACAGTAGGGAGATAGAGAGAGAATGAGAGAGAAGGATAGAGACAGTAGGGAGAGAGAGAGAGAATGAGAGAGAAGGAGAGAGACAGTAGGGAGAGATAGAGAGAGAGAGAGATCTCAAGTGACACCTTAAATGCCAATCGAGATGGTAAACGGACACACAGAATTGTCACTCAAGCTAGTTGGCAAGATGCAATAAAACTCGCCCAATATGTTAAGGCAGCTGGTCCCCGCCAAGCAGAACAGTGTAGGACGCGCACCAGCGACTAAGGAGAGTGACATTTTTAGAATTTTTCTCTCGAGCGATCGCTGCGCGTCACTTTCTAAAACGGTATCATTGTATGTAAGCTATCTGGTAGTCAAGCCGCATCACTTACGTGTAAACACACGAGATATCATAACGAGAGATGGGAGAGGGGCCAAGCGTTAAGTTAAAGAGCAATCGACAGACAAACTCATCAGCATCTTGTCGTTGCAGTTGTTTTTACTCGTCTTTTTCTTTTGTCTTCTTCTTTTTCTTCTTCTTCTTCTTCTTCTTCTTCTTCTTCTTCTTCTTGTTATATATAATTGTTGTTGCTGCTGTTGTTGTTGTTTTTGTTCTTCTTCTTATTTTTCTTTTGTCTTCTTCTTTTACAAAACATCTCTCATATATGTTTCGCTATTATACATATGATTTTCTCCTATGTTTATTGTTTAATTTTGTTATATTCATTTATTTAGTTTATTATTTTCAAGTCTTACTTGTAAATATTGTTTGGTTTGTTTTTGTTTCGGTTATTTTCAAAAGAATTAAATAAAGTTTTCCTTTTGAAAAGTCAAAAGAAGTCTTCTTCTTCTTCTTTTTATTTATTTTTTTCTTCTTTTTCTTTTGGTTCTTTTTTTTTTCCCTTCTACTTCTTCTTCTTCTTCTTCTTTTTCTTCTTCTTCTTTGTCTTCTACGTCTTTGTCTTCTTCGTCTTTGTCTTCTTCGTCTTTGTTTTAATTTTACATCTTCCTCTTCTTCAACACTGAGCAGAGAATTGAGATGCTTTCATAAGGACCATTAATCTCGCTTCAAGGACATGCAGAATCATTGCCGAAGCGTCCTCTTCCTGTGACGCGCACAAAATGTAGATCACCAACAACGCCCTCTGTTGGCAAGAAGGCTTTCGAGTGGCCCTCGAACGACGGAAATAAACTTCGTTCGCTTGCCTTGGGGGGGGGGGGTACGAGACGAACGTACATCACCAGGAAGTGTCATTTTCTTTCCCCCAGGTTTGGAAAAGCCACCATTAACATAAACGTGCGCTATTGGTTGCATTTTATCCAGACATGATGAATTATTCATGTATTTTTTCGCACGGACATCTTTAGTACACGCTTGTGGCGTAGTATACACTTGTATAGTTACATTATGTAGGCCTATACTGGACATGGACATGTACAAATTGTAGGCCTACATGTACTCCATACACCATACGGACACCATACGGACATCTTTAGCACGGACATCTTTAGTACACGCTTGTGGTGTAGTATACACTAGTATAGTTACATTATGTAGGCCTACACTGTACATGTACATGTACAAATTGTAGGCCTACATGTACACCATACACGTACAGTACTCAAATCAGGATTTGGGTGGCTAATTTGAATAACTTTCATGAATAATTCATCATGCGTCGACAAAATGCAACCAATAGCGCGCCTTTATGCTAATGGTGGCCTTTCCCGTCCTGGGAAAAAAATGACGCCACCCGGAAGCAGTCCTAGCTATATAGGTGTAGGAAATGGTGTGCTCACGCAGTATACGCGGGTTTCCTCAGTCGTTGGGCCAGAAGCTGTAGAAGCTTCTCAGCCACCGATGGCTAAAGCGTCCGCACTTCTTGTCCTTGTACGATAAATATAGTATGTCTTTGAGCAGGGGGGGGGTGAATGTGACTCGCAGCTCGCGCGAAGAAATTACGATGGATGGACGTTCAGTTCACGATAATGCATCGCAGGCGGCCGGGCGTTGATTTGACAAAAAAAACGGATAGAGGGGGAAAAAAGGAGACGGGGTGAGAGAAGACAATGAGATGGGAAGGGAGACAAAGTGAAAGAGAGAAGAAAGGGACTGAGAAGGGGGAGAATGGCAGAGAGAGACAGAGAGAGAGAGAGAGAGAGAGAGAGAGAGGCAGAGAGAGACAAAGATAGACAGAGAGAGAGACAGGGACAAAGAGAGGCAGAGAGAGACAGATAGAGACAGAGAGAGATAGAGAGAGGCAGAGAGAGACAGACATAGAGAGACAGAGACATACAGAGAAAGGCAGAGAGAGACAGGGAGAGAAGCAGACACAGAGAGAAAGACAGAGAGAGGCGGAGAGAGACATAGAGAGACACAGAGAGAGGCAGACAGAGAGAGACAGACAGAGAGAGGCAGAGAGAGACAGAGAGAGGCAGACAGAGAGAGAGACAGTCAGAGAGAGGCAGAGAGAGACAGAGAGAGACAGAGAGAGGCAGAGAGAGACAGAGAGAGGCAGAGAGAGACAGAGAGAGACAGATAGAGACAGAGAGAGATAGAGAGACAGAGAGAGACAGAGAGAGAGACAGAGAGAGGAACAGAGAGAGAGGAACAGAGAGAGAGAGAGAGGGAAACGGAGAGAAACGGAAAGACAATGAGATAGGACGAGAGAGAGACAAACAGACACAGAGAGAGACAGACAGAGAGGGAGAAAGTGACAGAGATAGAGAGAAGGGGGAGAGGTACTGGCGCAGATGGAGAAGTGTTACAGTTCCATCGTGACGAGCAAGAAGTGAGGTTGTGTGTGTGTGTGTGATGAGATGAGGTGAGGATAGAAGCCTATTAAAGCCACAGAAGTCACCTTGCACTGCCCCGGCCTGAAACCTTACACATAGTGCGTCACCGGCGGCATACAGCGGTGTACGGGTCGCACGCTCTCGGACACGGCATGTCGTGCGCCACAACACCTTGGCGCAAAGATCGGTGTCAGAGGTGAACCATCAACGTTGCTGACATGTTGGTCAAATGCGTGTAACCCATCGACTTGAGAGAGAAGAGAGAAGAGAGAGAGAGAGAGAAGAGAGAGAGAGCCTTAACTACCGCCAACTACATCGGTTCGGCAAAACTTAGAGCGCTCGGTGAGTACGATCGTTATCACAGTGTGTTACTGGTATGTGGGTACCATCCTCGCAAAGCCGCCAGCCGAATGATCCCGACTGCCCGAAGGGCGGTCGAACCCGCCATGGCTTTTGGTATTTAATTTTAACGCCATCAAGCGACGCTCGCGGCCCACGAAACAGCTTCTTTCCTTCTTTCTTGAACGATGAGGGCGCTGTTTGTGTTTAGGGACGTCACGTGCATGCAATCACTTGCAAATTGCGAATCACTGTTGTAACAAATTATTATTCTCCAAACCTCGCATAGGAGGAAGAAGAAGAAGAAGAAGAAGAAGAAGAAGAAGAAGAAGAAGAAGAAGGAGAAGAAGAAGAAGAAGAAGAAGAAGAAGATGAAAAAGACTTTTTTTTTACTTTTCAAAAGGAGAACTTTATTTCAATCTTTTGAAAATAACCGAAACAAAACAAACCAAAATAAACAATATTTACAAGTAAGACTTGAAAATAATCAACTAAATAAATGAATATAACAAAATTAAACAATAAACATAGGAGAGAAATCATATGTATAATAGCGAACGTATAAAAGAGATGTTTTGTAATACAAAACAAAGTCAGTTTAAGGGGAGTTGTTTAAGTAAAGTAAACGAAAATAAACCGGTGACGCGACAGATCTTTCCAGGAGCAGAGGTATAACACCATGTCTCGCTTACGCGATGAAGATGAAGAAGAAGAAGAAGAAGAAGAAAAAGAAGAAGAAAAAAAAAAACCCTAGCGGAATTTAGCCGCGGGATGTTATTGCAACGAGTCTATTTTCAGACCTGTTTCGAAAGGGTGACCTTAATTATACGTCCAAGTATAGCTGCGTGTGAGAAATGACACTGTCGGCGGTCGTGGGAACAACTTGACAACAATATGAAGTGTAATCTGTTCCTATCGGACGTTTTCGAAATGAAGGCTTAGGCTCGGGCTCAGGCTTCGTCTACCGTCTGAAAAAAAACCCACCCAAACCTGAAAATCCAGGGTGTTTCCGTTGAATTTCGAGTTCACCAAACTCAATCGTAACTTACGATTCATCGCAAGACGATGAGCGATACACAGACACCATACGGCGTGCCACCTTGCGATTTGCGTTATCCATCGAAAGTCGAGTTAGGTCTCTTGTCAAAAAGAACATCGGTTGAGTGCCGGTTGAATTCATCCAACCGATAACATTTCCCCCGGTAGAAAGCCGATTGTACTGGACTCTGGGGTGAAAAATGTGACCCGGCACAGAATAACCCCACTTTTGAGATTTTGAGGTTTTCTAATGATGTGAAAGAGTATACCATTAGCTTTCAAATGATATCAAAATATAATATCCTCTAATACTTAAATATTCCGAAAATACAAACAAAAGAAAATTGATTTGTAATCGAATTGTGAAGATACTTTAACTTCAGGCGTTGTTTACTAACAAGTGTTTTGGTGGGATATTCCTCATGTCGTTGTGCCGGGTCACAAATACACAATGGCTATCCGGTGGAAACGACATCGGACGGGTCAAATCATCCGATACCCAACCGATGATCTTTTTGACAAGAGGCCTTACGAAGCCTTAGGGTGCACCGCAACTCGACGTACGATCGTCAGCTTTAACCGGGCACAAGTCAGTCGGTTAACTTACCCATTCGAGTCGGGTAAGTTACCCGTGGTAGGAAAACTTCCTGGGCTGTCCGAATTGGACTTAAAAATAATGGTCAGGTTATGCATTTGCTCGGTCAGTTTCACCCCCCCCCCTCAAACAAGGTCAGGTGGAACAAAGCTTTAATTTTTAAACAGACCCGGGGACTCTACGGGCGAGACCAAATCTTACTAGGCGTTATTTGTAGGTGGACTTGTTTTGAGATTGGGGGGGGGGAGAGAGAGATATTGGTAAAAAAATCCAATCTTGGCTTTTTAATGAAGATCTGATTTTCGCTTCTCTATCCCCCCCCCCACGGGAGCGCTGGCCTAACCCTTGCGCATGCGCAGAGCGTCGGGCCAGTTACGCAAGCGAGTCTCCAAGGTGACGTCTTACGCGAGGTATCACCATGCATTATTAATTGCGGATATAAGGTTTCTATGAATACAAATCAGGAAGAGACAAAAAACATTGGTGTAGCATGGCACCTCGCTTCAATTAATACCAGAGCACTTCGGGAGCTGCATGGGTGGCGTCTGGGTCAAGCTAAGCTGCCCTTCAAGACGCATTTGCATAGCGTCATCATCTCGTACGAGACTGGAGATTATTCTTAGGAAGGGGGTATAGGTACGCGTTATATCGGTGGGTCCCACGCGTGCACGGAGGACATATGTGACCCGGCACAGCGACATGAGGAATATCCCACCAAAACACTTTTCGAGTAAACAACGCCTGAAGTCAAAGTATCGATTTTGTTGTTTTGTATTTTTGGAAAGTTAATGTATTGGAGGATATTATGTCCAAAGGATTTTTTTCCGAAATCCGTCTCTAAATGTTGAAAAAAACGAGGATTTCGGGGGAGTGTTTGTGTACTGTTTTCATGAAAATGTAAAGTTCCTGCCTTTTTGAATGGCCGCTTTCGAGGAGTTAGAATGGCGCTGCTATATTGTGTCTGGTACCAAATGAACGAGCGAAGTCCCCTTCTACTATTTACAACAAAGTTCATACGGAAATAATTTTGATATCATTTGAAAGCTAATGGTATACTCTTTCGCATTATTAGAAAATCTCAAAATCACAAAAGTGGGGGTTATTCCTCATTATGCTGTGCCGGGTCACATATGATTATCAGAACCTTCCCCTGTTCACTCCCGATGGGTGCACTTAAATGTAATGACTCTCTGTTATTTTTGAGTCGTTCGTGGATGAAGGACGGAATGAGGGGTGTTTGGGGAGGGGAAGGTGAAGGGGGGGGGGGTTGCAGTTATATTGACAGTTATAATTGTAGCCGACGATCGGATGCACTTTTCCGATGGAGTTAACTCCAAACTTCTAAAAATAAAAAAATGATATGATTTTGCGCGGGGAATCTACTGTCCAATCTTCTTTTAATTTTTTTTTTTTCGCACGTGCATCGCGATTGGCCGACGCGTTGCAAACTCTTGAGGGCGCCCTATTAAGAATCGCCCGCACTCGGCTTGTCGTCCTGGGGCGAGTTTGCCCTACAGTCTGTAATGGTGAACAGCCACCGTATTCTTCGCCTCCTAGCTCACGAGTTTCAAGCACTGCGTGTGGGTGAAACTCGTTCCGCCTCTCGGGGTGAGATCTGCCAGGTGTGAGCATCTCAAAACTGTACTCACCGAGCAGGCGAGATCGTAGACGCACGCGGCCGAGAGAGGTAACTCGGTGCTGGGCACACGATAAGGCTGGGAACGCCGCCTTTCATTAGATGGGAAGAGGTCGCCATCTTGAAAACAAGGACGAAAAGGTGGCTCGCTTCGCAAACACTGGGCAGCAAACGCCCGAGGCGAAATTAAATCAGCCTTGTGAAAACGAACGCGAGTAAAGCATGGTTTATCTTGTTTTTTCTACAATCAATTGCTCGTCAGCGCCAACCAGATAATAAGGAAGGTTTGCGGTGACAAGAACCCGAGAAAGAACCACACCCCTTCTTTAAGAGACCTTACATCATTCGTGGTGTTAACGCAAATATCCTATAATTGTTTCACCCACGTAATTATCGTGTGATTATCGGCTGTACAGGGAAGAGGGGACAAAGTGAAACTCTTTTGTAATTTTGACTATTAAAATGACCTGCAATACATCAATCTCCAACGTTAGAGGGCCTGACGTTTCGATCCTAGCCTGACCTTTCTCAAAGAAAAACGGTCTCGAGATAGGTCCTGCTAGGATCGAAACGTCAGGCCCTCGAACTTTTGGAGATTTTGTAAACATGTTATGTGACATGGCAGTTGTCACTCATTGCCGCAGGGATCTTACTGTTGTTCAGGTTAAAAATAGGATGGGAAGAAGAAGAAGACGAAGAAGAATAAAAAAAAGAGATGACAAATCATCACTTCTCTTGTTACTCTATAGCGTGGTGAGTTAACGTCGAAAGGCCGCCTGTCCCTCTGGGCGACTCGGGACTAGACTAGTCCGTGGTTGATCCCCCTTTCCCCACAACGTGTGCCCGTGTATGGTCGGCTGGGTGGTTGATCGGCTCGCTAGTCTCCCCCCGAGGCCGTGGGATTGGAATCGGCTTTAAAGTGTCGGCGTGTCGTGGGTCCCGCGGCTCCCGCGGAAAATGTCGGGGATTCGGAGGGGAACGGGATGTGAGTTCATCCATTGGATTAAAGCGATCACAGCGATGACGTGTCTCTCCAGAAACTTCTAAAAAAAAAAAAGGAGGATTTTTCTCCCCTAAAAGAATCGATTATTTTTCCACAGACAGTGCCTATGGGACTGCTTGTTTTCTCGTTGTTCTGAACGTAAGTTCAGTTGACAGTTTTTCTTATTATACAATACAGTACAATATGAATGAGATATAGATGGAGACACGTATATAATTATGAAGCTCGATATTTTGATTGTATCTTCAACGCGCATGCGCGATGGCTGAATGCGCATGCGCGGTGTAGACCACGCCAGAGTATCTTTGACCGTCGTATAGATTCCTTGCATAATTTATTGTTGCACACAAGAGTCCTTAGAATGCTGGTACTTTGTGTTCCTCGTGAAGTCAAATCATCTATATAAAAATGTCACAGCGCTGATTAAC
Organism: Luidia sarsii; assembly: GCA_949987565.1. NCBI lineage: Eukaryota > Metazoa > Echinodermata > Asteroidea > Paxillosida > Luidiidae > Luidia > Luidia sarsii. The sequence continues at coordinate 7,319,288 of OX465121.1, forward strand.
GTCTTTCCATGAACGCATCTCATCAATGCGCGTTCAATATTGATGCCCATTTGAAAATTGGTGCCCAATTGGTGCCCACTGAAACGTGTGGGATTGCTCGTAGCAATTATTGTTTCATTTCATTTCATTTCATTTCATTTCATCCCTCCGTGTTACAATTGAAGGTTGAGGTTTCCGCGTATATACCAGCGCTCTTACCGTAATTTTGACCCGGCACAGCATAATGAGGAATAACCCCACTTTTGAGATTTTGAGGTTTTCTAATGATGTGAAAGAGTATACCATTAGCTTTCAAATGATATCGAAATATAATATCCTCTAATACTTAAAATTTCCGAAAATACAAAAAAAAATAAAAAATTGATTTGTAATCGAATTGTGAAGATACTTTAACTTCAGGCGTTGTTTACTCAAAAAGTGTTTTGGTGGGATATTCCTCATGTCCTTGTGCCGGGCCACGATTATGCACTATTATACAGCCCTCACAAAGATGGCGGCCTTCCCCAAAAATGGTCAACCGGTCTTTGCCGGCGTGGGGGCGCGTGCGCACCGGCATGCAGAAGCATTCGACCGTAATTGTGACCCGGCACAGCATAATGAGGAATAACCCCCACTTTTGAGATTTTGAGATTTTCTAATGATGTGAAAGAGTATACCATTAGCTTTCAAATGATTTCAAAATTGTTTCCATGTGAACTTTGTTGTAAATAGTACAAGGGGACTTCGCTCGTTCATTTGGCACCAGACGACACAATATAGTAGCGCCATTCTAACTCCTCGAAAGCGGCCATTCAAAAAGGCAGGAACTTTACATTTTCATGACAACAGTTCACAAACACTCCCCCGAAATCCTCGTTTTTTCAACATTTTGAGACGGATTTCGGAAAAAATCCTTTGGACATAATATCCTCCAATACATTAACTTTCCGAAAATACAAAAAAAAGAAGTTTTTTTTGTATCGAATTGAGAAGATACTTTGACTTCAGGCGTTGTTTACTCGAAAAGTGTTTTGGTGGGATATTCCTCATGTCGCTGTGCCGGGTCACAATTGTATTACTTGATGACGTGCAGTTTCAATCGGCGCGTGACGTTTGTCCTATTTATAGACTGCAATAACATGTCGGTTGGATCTCTCCGCACGGCGTGCTATACCCACGGGCAAACGTGTGCATTACTGCGTCGATTTCTGTGATTCCGTATATGTACCCGTGGCGTCTGGTCTGGCAAAGTGTTAAAAATAACCGACCTGGCAAGGGGCAAATGCTGAGCAAATGTTTGCTCAAATCTCTCCCCTCGGAAATAAAAAAAAAAAAAATAAGCAAGCCTGTCGTCTTTATAAAATCCTAGCAAGGCAAATAAAAAAATCGCAGTGGCTGTTGTTACGGCAGTCGTCCGTGTGGTTCCCCGACTTCACAGTATTTGTCAGGATGTTGAGCTCTTGGAACCAGACTATCAGCTAATAGACTGGTTCAACCAGCCGGCAATGCTGACGAAATACAATCAAGTCAGGGAACCACACGGACGACTGCCGTAACAACAGCCACTGCGAAAAACAATATCTCCCTCTGTACAACAGGAGGAATTTCAGAACCCGCTACATTTTTGGGATCGTTGAAAATTCAATCATTTTTTTATTTCATCATCACTTTTGTCACGATGGGATGGTTCGTGGGTCTGATCTGAAAAGTGCTATGGGTCCTCACTGAAAAAATGATCAAATTGTATCCGGCAAATTCAAGAAGGGGGGGGGGAATGAACAGGAAACTGACTATAGGAAACATCAGATAAATCATCATTACACATTTCATTCAATTGATGATTGATAATGATATTTTATGGTTGATTTGTGAATCTGGGTTGAATAGGATTTGACCTATGTTTTTTTTTTTTGCTACGCTCCCAGTGTCGATCACGACACATAATTATGTGACCCGGCACAAGAACATGAGGAATATCCCACCAAAACACTTTTTGAGTAAACGCCTGAAGTTAAAGTATCTTCACAATTCGATTACAAATCAATTTTATTTTTTGGGGTATTTTCGGAAATTTTAAGTATTAGAGGATATTATATTTTGATATCATTTGAAAGCTAATGGTATACTCTTTCACATCATTAGAAAACCTCAAAATCTCAAAAGTGGAGTTATTCCTCATTATGCTGTGCCGGGTCACATATACAAGAATGTAAAATCGAACGATTTGAGCTTCATTTCCGAACACATCGCCAAATGCCCCCGGTCGACGCGAAAATGAAATTCCTTATTTTCCAGTCTCTCGGGGCTCCGGTCTCCGAATTCCAGTCAGTGGCTAACATGCGAAATCCTCGATTTAACGTCTCTTTAGAAAAACGATTTCTTTGTTGGCCTTCAAAAGGTTAGTGTCTAGCCTTTCGATCCTACGCTGATATAGTCGCCCTTTCAATTTTTTTGGCTTTTTGGTTTAAAGGTTGGTTTGTACCTTGTCGTTTTCATTCAAGGGTCTCTGCAATAAATATCACAGTCAAGCTCATTTTCTGCTGTTTTCTAGGGATCTGATGTACAAACATAATATTGGCAAGCTTCGTTTTCTTAGTGGAGTCAGAAATTGGTAATTTTTGTAACCTTTAAAAATATCTTTATAAAAAAAATGAGGGCGCTATGGCAAGGTCGCGTCAGGAACCCACAGTTTAAGATAAATGAGAAAAACATTAACTTTCAAACTAATTAAATTAATCCCTCTGGATTAGGTTTGATGAAAAGCTCCCTCGCTAAAAAATGATCATTATGGAAGCCTACATTTTTGGCAAATCAAAGTGTTTAAGTGATATGTCGGCACACATTCATCATGGAAACTGAAACCTTGCAAGGAATGCAGAAAAAGCAAAAGGACAAATGGACGAAAAATATAGGGTCGACAATTATGACTTCACAAACAAGCTGCTTACGGCTGATCATAATTATGTTTGTGATTAAGCAGCAGCATCTGTGCAAAAAAAACCGGGCCCCCTTTGCATGACTTTCATACAAAATCTCGTTCAATTCACGTTAAAAAAAACCTCAAATCCAAGCCTCTGAAATGATTAGAAAGACGCATTACACTCCCAATCACCACCTAAATGCATAAATTATGCAAATCAACGCCGTGACGGTCTTAAGCAGGCATTTTTTTCAAAGCACAGAAAAACGCCCCCCCCCCACACACACACACAATCGCATAGACACACAATTTAGACACAGTAATTTTTGCTTCGCAATGGTCGATCTAAGTGACCAAGCGTTCCGTATTCATCAAAATCATCCGCTCAATTTTGGACTCATATTGTGATTAGGAATAGACTGAGCAATTCCAGGTCCCGGAGACATGACGTAGCGATGATTAAAATCCATTTGCCTTTATAATGAATGCCATTTTTCTTTAATATCCGCAATGGGCCAAGTTCTAGTGGAGGGCACCACATTTCCAGTAGGATTTGAATAGGGGGAGTTTTTGGGATGTTGTTATCGGCAACAATGAAGTGAAATTAAATGAAATCTCACCGACTGAGCGGAAGTTAATGTTTGCGTAGATGCTGCTCGTTGATTGGAATGGTGAAGATGTAGGTCATCATATCAACACAATGCAGGGTAGCATTAAAGGTTATACAAACGAACGGCTTGAGATGAGACTAAGCTGTTTGGGGGATTTTTCCCCTTATATCAACCACAGCAACCATAGCACCTACAGTACACCACTGCAACTGCTACAACCACTACAACCACTGCAACCACTACCAATGCAATCCCTACAACCACTACAGCCACTACAACCACTGCAACCACTACAACCACTACAATTTAACCAACTACAACCACTACAACCACTACAGCCACTACAACCACTGCAACCACTACAACCACTACAACCACTGCAACCACTACAACCACTACAATTTAACCAACTACAACCACTACAACCACTACAGCCACTACAACCACTACAACCACTACCAATGCAATCCCTACAACCACTACAGCCACTACAACCACTACAACCACTACAACCACTACAACCACTACAACCACTGCAACCACTGCAATTTAACCAACTACAACCACTACAACCACTGCAACCACTGCAACCACTACAACCACTACAACCACTACAACCACTACCAATGCAATCCCTACAACCACTACAGCCACTACAACCACTACAACCACTACAACCACTACAACCACTACAACCACTACCAATGCAATCCCTACAACCACTACAGCCACTACAACCACTACAACCACTACAACCACTACAATTTAACCAACTACAACCACTACAACCACTACAACCACTACAACCACTACAACCACTACAACCACTACCAATGCAATCCCTACAACCACTACAGCCACTACAACCACTACAACCACTACAACCACTGCAATTTAACCAACTACAACCACTACAACCACTACAGCCACTACAACCACTGCAACCACTACCAATGCAATCCCTACAACCACTACAGCCACTACAACCACTGCAACCACTACAACCACTACAGCCACTACAACCACTGCAACCACTACAACCACTACAGCCACTACAGCCACTACAACCACTACAACCACTACCAATGCAATCCCTACAACCACTACAGCCACTACAACCACTACAACCACTACCAATGCAATCCCTACAACCACTACAGCCACTACAACCACTGCAACCACTACAACCACTACAATTTAACCAACTACAACCACTACAACCACTGCAACCACTACAACCACTACAATTTAACCAACTACAACCCCTACAACCACTACAGCCACTACAACCACTGCAACCACTACAACCACTACAACCACTGCAACCACTGCAATTTAACCAACTACAACCACTACAACCACTGCAACCACTACAACCACTACAACCACTACAACCACTACAACCACTGCAACCACTGCAATTTAACCAACTACAACCACTACAACCACTGCAACCACTACAACCACTACAACCACTACAATTTAACCAACTACAACCACTACAACCACTGCAACCACTGCAACCACTACAACCACTACAACAACTGCAATTTAACCAACTACAACCACTACAACCCCTACAACCACTAGAGACTGTCTCCTGACGACGGGCAGAGCACACACTGCCCGAAACGTTGAGTCATCGGCTCTTTTCAGAGCCACGCACTCCGTCTCAAATTAGTAGATGTGTTACACGGTGTCACCGCAAAACCTTCCACTTGGTACAATACAGCCTCCGAGCAAACCTTTACATCTTTATTCAGCGGTTTGTTAGGTTTGTTGAGAGGAACTGTGTGCGGGTGTAGGGGTGTGTATGTATGTGTGTGGGGGGGGGGTTTCTGGTGGTGTCAGCTCCAATTAGCACTTAGACATGCCAGCGTGCCTGCTGCTAAGCCACACTTCACGAGTCATCAATGCTCGATCGTCTAGCTAGCTACGCAGCTAGCCCGCTGCACCAGGCCAGGCCTACATGCTACTGGGGGAGCACCCCTGAGCGATGTGACCGACCGGCCCGGGGAAAGCTAATCTATTCCTGGCTGCCACGCTGTTTTGTAACGAGGCCCACGGATGCTGACGGCTCAATTACGCGGGAGAAGGGAGAGAGAGAGAGAGAGGGGGAGAGGGAGAGAGAGAAAGAGAAAGAGAGAGGGAGAGGGGGGAAGGGGTGAAATTCGTTGGCTCTCTCTCTCTCGCTGCATAATCGTCAGGCCGAAAAAGGGTCGCCCGTCCAAAAATAACCCGCCTTTGCATTCTGAACGGTCTCGTTGAAAGTCAGCACGGTCGCGCATTAATAATTATATCATCTCGCAGTCTCTCTTTAAAGTAGCGACTTGCTACGAGCTTGTCTGCCGACTACCCCCCCCCCCCCCACACTGATAAGTTGTCCGAGAATTTTTGTGAGAGTGAGATTGAGCGAGAGCAGAGGGATTTAGGCAGGTAAAAATAGTCTATAATTTGCAATTTGTTTTGGAAAATGTAAAAAAAAGTCTCCCCTATGGTAGTGTGTATAGACTGATCCGACTTGGTCCCCGTGGAGGCTGCCATTTTGGACCGGGGGCCATCCAGGTGTCTAAAAATGTGCCCGGGGGCCAGTGTGTATTTTGGGGGTCAAGATGAGGTTACTGGGACCTGGGAAGAAACCGTGGTCCTGAGGCTGGTTTACCAAATGGTTCTAACCAGAGTAGTTAACCAATGGGGGTGGACCAGCCTGGGTTTGGGGAGTCAAGATGAGGGCTACTGGGACCTGGGAAGAAACCACGGTCCTGAGGCTGGTTTTACCAAATGGTTCTAAGCAGAGTAGTCAACCAATGGGGGTGGACCAGCCTGGGTTTGGGGGTCAAGATGAGGGCTACTGGGACCAGGGAAGAAACCACGGTCATGAGACTGGTCATAACCAAATGGTTCTAATCACAATAGTCAACCAGTGAAGTCGACCAGCCTGGGTTTCGGGGGTCAAGTTGAGGGCTACTACTGGGACCAGGGGAGAAACCATGGTCCTGAGGCTGGTTACCAAAACGGTTCGACAAGACTTGACAATGTGCCGACAAACCTAGGTTTGATTCGAGATTCTCCTTCCCTATCAACAGTCCTCACAAGTTGAATCAAAAAGTAGTGATCTAGGCCCATATAGAAACCTATTTTTTCTTTTCTGTAAACTTCATAGATGTTTTCATTCCCTATTTTGTTTTTATCCCTTCTCTTTCGTCGCCCCCCCCAAAAAAAAAATATCACAGATGAGAAGTTGTCGGCACCGGGATGGCCGAAGTAGCGTCGAACCTGACCGACTTCAGCTCGACAACGCGAACGGGTCGTCGTAACGCCCTGCCGGACATTCTGGACGTGGGGTCGCAGCCGGTGACCGGCGAGGATCTTGTGGGTCGTCTGGACAGCCTCAGTATCGGTAAGCTGTGGTGGCTAGTGACCCCCGGGGCGTAATTTTTTTTTCCCAGGACGGGAAAGGCCATAATTAGCATAAAGGTGCGCTACTGGTTGCATTTTGTCGACGCGTGGTGATCGAATTATTCATACAATCATTCCATTTATACCTACCCAAATCGTGATTTGAGTACATGTATGGTGTACATTGTATAGGCCTATGTACAGTATACTGTCTTGTGTGTAGGCCTACATAATGTAACTATAGGTGTATAACTACACCACACGCATGTAGTCTAAAGATGTCGGCGCGCAAAATTATCATGAATAAATCACCATGTCTGGATACTGGATAAAATGCAACCAATAGCGCGCGTTTATGTTAATGGTGGCCTTTCCCATCCTGGGATAAATAAATTACGCCCCCGGGGTGGGGTACGGGTGGGGGTGGTATGGGGGATGGGTTGGGTTGAGCATGGTGGGATCACGCTCATTATAGGGAAGTCGGTGGGCCATGGGAGCGCCGTGTTCGCTTGCAGGTTTGGCTCCGAGAAGATGCGCGGAAGGTTTCAGGGTGTCAGAAAAACTGTGGCGCACTTCATTATTATAGCGATCACCTTTGTATTGTGAATCTAGTTTCGCGGTTGAGCAAGGATATCCTGGAAAAGAGCCCATAGATTCACGTGGTAGATTCGCAATGCACAGTAGAGTGCAGCATCGTGCGCATGATCTCTTGAGTGCTTTGAGAGAGAGGGAGAGTGCGGCTCTGAGAAGAGCTACTATAACATTGTAGCAGGTGTGAAGGTTAAATCTGTCCCCCCTTTAAAAAAAATGTGTCTGCCCGGACACATTTACCCGGATGTGGTCATGTACATCTGTCCGGCGAACACATTGATCCAGATAATTCTGTCCCCCCCCCTCGACGTACAGTTTGTAGATGGTCATGATAGAATCCCGATGTTGAAATCTTACAGTCTGGGACGCTGTACTTCTCGAGAAATCTTCACTCAAACATTCGACAAATAGTTGATTTACTCGCGAGTAATAAATTAATTTCTTACACTAGAGAACGGTGTAAACAGTTGCATTTTTCTGCTTCTCAGATTTTGAGCAGCATTCCTTTTTTTTTGGGGGGGGGGGGATGTTATATGTAACCCGGCACAGCGACATGAGGAATATCCCACCAAAACACTTTTCGAGTAAACAACGCCTGAAGTCAAAGTATCTTCTCAATTCGATTAAATAAATCTTTGTTTTTTTGGATTTTCGGAAAGTTAATGTATTGGAGGATATTATGTTCAAAGGATTTTTCCGAAATCCGTCTCTAAATGTTGAGAAAAGAGGATTTCAGGGGAGTGTTTGTGTACTGTTTTCATGAAAATGTAAAGTTCCTGCCATTTTGAATGGCCGCTTTCGAGGAGTTAGAATGGTGCTGCTATATTGTGTCTGGTACCAAATGAACGAGCGAAGTCCCCTTGTACTATTTACATCAAAGTTCACGCGGAAATAATTTTGATATCATTTGAAAGCTAATGGTGTACTCTTTCACATCATTAGAAAATCTCAAAAGTGGGGGTTATTCCTCATTATGCTGTGCCGGGTCACATATGTGACCCGGCACAGCATAATGAGGAATAACCCCCACTTTTGAGATTTTCAGATTTTCAAATGATGTGAAAGAGTATACCATTAGCTTTCAAATGTTATCAAAATTATTTCTGTGTGAACTTGGTTGTAAATAGTACAAGGGGACTTCGCTCGTTCATTTGACACCAGACATTATAGCAGCACCATACTAACTCCTCGAAAGCGGCCATTCAAAAAGGCAAGAACTTTACATTTTCATGAAAACAGTACACAAACACTCCCCCGAAATCCTCGTTTTTTCCCAACATTTAGAGACGGATTTCGGAAAAATCCTTTGGAAATAATATCCTCAAATACATTAACTTTCTGAAAATACAAATACAAAAAAAATGATTTTTTTTGTTTGTTTATCAAATTGAAAAATATACTTTGACGTTGTTTACTCGAAAAGTCTTTTGGTGGGTTATTCCTCATTATGCTGTGCCGGGTCACATAATGGTTTAGCACACAAACTGTGGCAATCTTTTGATCTTTACAACTGTTGTATTGTGCCTTCAAGATAGAGGAGTGTGTTTAAATATGGGGCCTGCATGAACTGTGGAGTCATGCGGGTGATTCTGCGTTTTTCCCAACGCGCCTGCCAAAAAAACCCAATTATAATACCCGACCTAATTGCTTCGCCCAAGGGGGGAGAGAAAAGTGTCTAGATCGTTAGTTATAAAGATCTGCCATCTTGGCGTTTTCTCGGAACGTCGCAGTACGAGTACGATCGCCCGTGGACCCTGGATACCCCCGCCCTCCTCCCGGGAGATTTGGTTCCAACAATTCATCCTCCACGTTTCCACGGTAACGGGAAGACGTGACTCTTCACAGCGAGAAGGGAGGAGGAGGAGGGGGGGGTTTCTATTTTCGGATTGCGAAAGCAAAATTTTCTTTGGACAGTTTTCAATCAATCAGATGTTAATCGGGGAGGGGGGGGTCGTTACACAAATACACTGCACGTGAGTCCGAACTTTCGGTTGGTGCATAACAAAAAAAGTACATCACAGTTATCGAAATCTTCGGGAAGATTTCTATTGTATTTTACTCGAGCCGTTCCTATTATTCGATGAGCATTTCACGTGCATTTTAGCGGGCACGGCGTTTCAGGACCCTTACGAAAAGGCAGAATTCTGCGTTGCGTTCGGGTCCGTTTAGTCTGTAAAGTGGTCTGCGACGTCACGAAGCTACAAACTGCGAAAAATTGAGGGAGATCTCAACAATCTATAGAGGGCGTGATAAATTGACTGAAGTAGAACCTTTCTTAAAGACAGATTGTTTTGTTGACAAGAGATATACATAACAATCAAAGGAAAAACTTCAAAGGTTAGAGGGCCTGACGTTTCGATCCTAGCAGGACCTTTCTCAAAGGCCTAGGCAAAGTGACGAGGACATACACAGACAGACAGACAGAGGAGGGACACAGGGGAGGGAGTGTGGGATGCAGATGTAAATGAAAAACTTGTTGACTGAAAGACTATAGTTGACTATTAGGGAAGGCCACCATCTAAGGGCTGGGTAGCTCAGATGGGAGAGCGCTGGTATGTTAATTCTTCTCCAATTTTTCAAGACATGCATGAAATTAATGACATTATGTTTGCAGATTGCCCATATTAATAACCTAAAGCTGGTCTTGATTTTTATTTTATTTTAAATTTACGTGTAGATGGCAAAGGGGCTGTAGCGAGCGGAGGTACGGAGGCCGCGAGTGGCCCTAGCCCCTCGACGAGCACGGAACAGTCGGACGCGGCCGGCAGCGAGGGCTCGTAGCGACGAAGACGGTGGCCATGGCAACCGGCCTTAGCGACCAATCCATCCTCGCAGGATCGGGAGCCCGCACGGAGCGGACATCACGTCGATCGACCAGCCTGGGAGTTGGTCGAGGAGCCGACAGAGGGCGCCCTGTCTATCGAGTGGCACGGCGCGCACTATGAAAAAAAAAAATGTGGATGGATATGGACGCGGTTCGACCAGTGAATCAGCACCGCGCGCGTGTATAGAGTATACACATCGCGGGGAGTCGTTTTTTGTTTCTTTTCTTGAGGACTTTGCGAGACTTTGAAACGGAAACAACGCGAGACTTTGATCTCGATACAGAGCCTTACGGGATTTCAGGTGTTGTTATTTTTTACAGTGGGCCAGAGTAAACACTGCATAGGATTATTTGAAAGAGGAACGTTCTAAAAACAGGATTTACCGGGTTCGGAATACGGCCCTCAGACATGCGGAAGATTTTATCTACCCAGTACTGACGTGTTTTTTGTACAGTTCATCTCGCTTATATAATTATATATCAATGAAATCGACCGTGCTGTCGTCGCCTAAGGCTGATTTTTTTTGGGTAACTATTATAATGATTTCCCCATTTCGACGTTGGGGGCGCTCTTCTCAATTCTCGCTTTTCCAAAAATGGTGCTCAACACTTTAAACAGTAGAGATTTCTTTCCCCCTGCCAGCTTATAATGCCACAGGCATCTATAGAAACAAGCGTTTGGCCCCAGTTTCTTGGCGAGTTCTCTGTACTTGTCACAGCCAAAATACCTCCGAATTTTGGCGACAAATCACAACCTGTATTTTCAGGTTTCGTCAGACGGAGACGAAGTCCTAGGGCGGGTGTGGTGGCCATGTTGGTATATTAGAACGTACAAGCAACATGGCAGCCTCTATGGTCCTCCAGGAAGCATCCTGTTCACAGACAAGATACCAAATGTAATATTATCCCCTCATATTTGTTCCTTATCAAAACCTCTGCCCCCCCCCAAAAAAAAGAGGAGTTCCTGAACAGACAAACAGTAAAGACCTATTATAATAGCGGATAATTACACAATTTTGATTCCGACGAGTCTTCCGGGCTCCGGGGCCAATTGCCTCGTAGTAAATACACAGCGAGTCCCGTTTTTGAGCGGTCTGGTACCCCGTGTTCACCAGTACGGCGAACTGAAGGTGGATTGTTTCCCCAGTCTCCACTCGCATTATTATGCGGCACGCGTAAATCTTTTTCCCCAGCAAGGGAAAGGCCATCATTCAAATTACCTCTTGCTAGTGGTTGGGTTTTCCTCATAATTATACAGTAAATTATTCGTGATTCAAAAGCATGATCGTGTGATTATTCTCACGTTTTTTACATGTACATGTACTGTAGGTGCACAAAACTGAAGATCATGAATAATTCATCATGTGTGGAGAAACTCAACCAATAGCAAGCGTTCATGTTAATGAGGGCCTTTCCCACACTATATAGGGAAAAAAATACTCGTGCGGGCGTGGCCTGCGTGACGCGCTGTGCTCATGCGCAAAGGGTGCTGTGCCGCCACTACGAAATCCATTGTAAATGTGTAAAATGAGTACTTATTGGAGTAAACAAACAGCCACTGTTCTAAAAGTCTTCGATACAATCCCTAAACTTATTGGCCCGTTCTGTATGTACCTGTCATTATAATTAAGCAATGATGTACATGTGATTCTTTAAAAATTTCGGCCAGTGGCAAGCTTTGTACATATACTGTATTCGTTTTCTACACGGCGGTGATTTATCCTATTGGACAGTGGTTTTGTCAAAGCAGTTCTTTTGATGTATGTAGTTCCAACGGAGTCCCGGAAATGACACATCGGATAAAAAATACCGTTCGGCAGAGAAAAATCTAAAATCAGTTTCTGTGTGTCAGTTCCAGGACTCCGTCCGTTCAGTCAATCTTTGTACAAAGCTTATTCTCTTTTTTCTTTCAATTTTGATCAAAAGGAAGCAGGTGATGACGAGCCCGTGTCACTTTGTGGCTACCGTACTATTTATTTCACACTATTACTGTGATGTCAAGTTATCATTTTTATTCATTCAAATAAAACGATCATTACAGTTCGTTTCAATCGAGCGGTGCTTAAGCCTACACGGCTGTCTCCGAAATCCTTGAACACGTTGTCCCCGCGTCACTGCGCGTGCGCTTTGAACTCAAAGATCAAGGTCAATTTCGCTGAGCCTCGCTCTGGAACGGTGAGAAACACGCGGTGTATTATCTTTATGGCCGTCAATCCAATACCGACGCGAATCACGTAGGACATAATTAATGGCATTATACCCATTCGATACGGGCGATTGACAATAGTGCGCCCTCAAGAGTTTGCAACGCGTTGGCCAATCACAATGCGCGGAATCTCGCGACCCAATGCACGTCTGGAAAGGGTCGAGAGAATCCGCGCATTGTGATTGGCCAACGCGTTGCAAACCCTTGAGGGCGCTCTATTGTGAATCTCCCGTATTTTTGCCCGATTCCCAACAACAATAGTCACTCACCTTCGACTTCAGTGTATAATTATACACATGATGGCTTGCGTGAATATATTACTGAAATCAATATCCTCCTTTAAAAGGCCTTTCTAGGAACATACGGAAGTTTTGTCTTAAGGATCGGTTCCCGAAATTTCACCCGAATTCCTAACATCATAAGCACGTGTATTATGCGTGCTTTCCCAAGGTTTCTTAAACCATAGAGCAAGGCTCTGTGCTTAAACGCATCACTTTCAAACCACTAACCAGGCATATTCGGAAAATATAAAAGCACGGGTTTCTAGGAAACTTAATTAATTTTTTTTTTAAAGAAGGACAACCTCTAACGAAAATATATTAAACAACTTGAATGGGCCTTTGCGGAATTTATCATCTTATACAATTTTTTCCCAATTTTATCTTAAAGTGTCATTTTGATGTGCACGAAATAATTATACGATTTCATTTTTCAAATAAAAACTATAATTACTAGCCTATGCCTTTGTTATTCCAAGTCAGTTGTTGTGGTCAAAATGAATTCACACAGGATATATATGACCCGGCACAGCATAATGAGGAATAACCCCCACTTTTGAGATTTTGAGGTTTTCTAATGATGTGAAAGAGTATACCATTAGCTTTCAAATTATATCAAAATATAATATCCTCTAATATTTAAAATTTCCGAAAATAATTTTTTTTATTTGTAATCGAATTGGGAAGATACTTTAACTTCAGGCGTTGTTTACTCAAAAAGTGTTTTGGTGGGATATTCCTCATGTCGCTGTGCCGGGTCACATATAATACGGGTCACAGAAGATTAATAATGAGGTGGTTACATCATGGAGATGCGGATGCAGTTATGCACGTGCGTCATACATCGCAGCAGGGCGGCGCAAAAAAAATAAAAAATAATGAGGGTCAACATACTTGCCCCAATAACTCCCGGCATATCAAGCATTGCCCGGTGGCTGGGTGCCACATGCGCCTGGCAGACGATAGAAGAACGCCCCCCGGCGAATCGCTTGCAGTTGCAGGCAGATGGTCCGCTGGGACTTCGCTAAGAACTCACGCAGAGCTAGCGCGGCCTATCCTATATTCGGCATGCACGGTTAAATGGCTTCGGGGGCTGGGTTCAGCTGTTATTATCTTCGTGGTAATTTTTTTTCTTTCGGGGATGTGCCTTATAAGAGAAGCATATTAATTTTTCTAGGCAACAGAATGATAGGGTGGCCAGTTCCGGGGCAGGGCAGGGGAGGGGAGAACAGGGGAGGGGAGAATAGGGGAGGGCAGGGGAGGGCAGGGGAGGACAGGGCAGGACAGGGCAGGTGAGGGCGGTGCGGGGCAGGGCGTGGCGAGTCGGGGTGGGGCAGGGCAGGGCGGGGGAGGGCAGGGCAGGGCAGGGCAGGACAGGGCAGGGCAGGGCAGGGCAGGACAGGGCAGGACAGGGCAGGGCATGACAGGGCAGGATAGGGCAGGGCAGGACAGGGCATGACAGGGCAGGATAGGGCAGAATAGGGCAGGGCAGGACAGGGCAGGGCGGGGCAGGTCAGGACAGAGCAGAGCAGGGCATGACAGGGCAGGGAGGGGCAGGACAGAGAAGGGCAGGGCAGGGCAGGGCAGGGCAGAGCAGAGCAGAGCAGAGCAGAGCAGAGCAGGGCAGGGCAGGGCAGAGCAGGGCAGGGCAGAGCAGAGCAGAGCAGGGCAGGGCAGGGCAGGGCAGGGCAGGGCAGGGCAGGGCAGGGCAGGGCAGGGCAGAGCAGAGCAGAGCAGAGCAGAGCAGAGCAGAGCAGAGCAGGGCAGGGCAGGGCAGGGCAGGGCAGGGCAGGGCAGGGCAGGGCAGGGCAGGATAGGGCAGAATAGGGCAGGGCAGGGCAGGGCAGGGAAGGGCGGGGCGGGGCAGGGCAGGGCGGGGCAGGGCAGGGTAGGGAGGGGCAGGACAGAGAAGGGCAGGGCAGGACAGAGCAGAGCAGAGCAGAGCAGAGCAGAGCAGAGCAGAGCAGAGCAGAGAAGAGCAGGGCAGAGCAGAGCAGAGCAGAGCAGAGCAGAGCAGAGCTGAGCAGAACCGCTTGAGCGAACCCTCGTTAGTGAGGCGCTGACGGGATTAGGCTGCCGACTTTAATTTTTCGACGCTGGGCTGGCTAAATTAGACTTACATAGATGTCAGCGCGACACGGTCTATCTCAGGTGAGTGGGACTGGCGACGAGGGCAGAGCGGGTAATTACCTAGACACTGGCTGGCAAGACGAGGTGATGAATCCGGCTAGACTCCTCTCGAGACCAGATTATAGGATTAGGGGGGGGGGTACTGGATTCGTGGCGAGTGAGGCAAATTACAGACGGACGGGTGTGCGACATCAACATGTGCAGAATACATTATCTATTTCTGTATGGGTCACTGATATTTCCAGAAGAGGTGCTACATGCACGCCATAGCAGCTGGATGTGGAGACTAAACAAAGATACATATACTCGTTTGCGTTACTGCAGAAAAAATAAAATAATGCAGAGCTGTTCAAATGCCAAGCTAGCCTCTTCTCAAGGGCGCACACTGACATTTCGAAATCGGCATTGAGTTGTCATCAGTATCTGCTTTCGAGACCCAAGTCTAAAGACAAGTAGAGAGACGCGAGGGCCTGATGTTCCGATCTCAGCAGGACCCTTCTCGAGGGCAGAATGGCAGGAGCCACGGAGTCATGGAGACAGGATAGGAAGGGAGAGAAGCGGAAAGGTGGAGAGGTCAGAAGGTGGATAAAGGAGGAGGTTTCAAGACAACTCGGTCACTTTCATCGAAAACCAAAATGTTCCTTTATTGCCTGCCAAATTTCATCCCCTTTTTTCCATTGACATCTTGCTCAGTTGAATATCTTTTCTTGAATTAACAGTGTGAAGAGCACGGAAACCAATGAAATGGCAAAGGTTATTGTAACATGTCCAGTTGTCCAAAACTCAACAGCAGAGGGCGGTGTTGCAGAATCTTTACCAGGCAGATACTGTGGTAAATTTAAGCAGCTGTCTGGATTGCTGACGGTGAATGTTGAATCCTCACTACCTCCATGATTGTGATAGACCAATCCCAATAGACAAATGGGGGCTGCCATGCCCGGGGGCCATAGACCAATCCAGCCAGGCCTCTATAAGAGCTGCCATGCCCGGGGGCCATAGACCAATCTAACCAGGCCTCTATAAGAGCTGTCATGCCCGGGGGCCATAGACCAATCCAGCCAGGCCTCTATAAGAGCTGTCATGCCCGGGGGCCATAGACCAATCTAACCAGGCCTCTATAGGAGCTGTCATGCCCGGGGGCCATAGACCAATCCAACCAGGCCTCTATAGGAGCTGCCATGCCCGGGGGCCATAGACCAATCCAGCCAGGCCTCTATAGGAACTGCCATGCCCGGGGGCCATAGACCAATCCACCCAGGCCTCTATAGGAACTGCCATGCCCGTGGGCCATAGACCAATCCAGCCAGGCCTCTATAGGAACTGCCATGCCTGGGGGCCATAGACCAATCCAGTCAGGCCTTTATAGGATCTGCCATGCCCGGGGGCCATCGGGATAGATCACACAACACCCAGAGGCAATCAGTCACATGATGAGGGTGGGCACAGGGTGACCTTACACGGTCTTTCTCTGGCTGAGGATATCTCCCTTGGGATGTACAGAGCTGGAAAAAAATGGGGCTGGAGAGGAGGCTACCGCAGCAGTGGTTGGGTGGGCATCCTTCCACAGCCAAGACTCCTACGTTTGCAGGGTGGGTCCACAATGTTTGCAGGGGCACCTCTTATGCGATGGAGTCACAAGCTCTAGACAGAGCCGTACTCCATCTCGACAGAGATGACTTACAAGGTGTCACGGTTGACTTTTCACATCCTTCCAGTCAACGGGGACTGGAGGCACTCATGCGTACATGTAGACGCTCATGTAATGACTCCATGGAATCAACGGTGCCCAGCTCGTCATGAAGACTCTGCTTCAGGCGTTGATGGGGACCAGGGAAAGCAACCACAGAGTACAAATACACACAGTGTAGTTCAATGTCCAATTCACACAGCACGAGCAACAGATGCCAGTCGCTGGCACGTTAGCTCATCCGTTTTAGGTTTTTTTGCGTCCCACGTTACGACGGACGATTGTCGACCCTGGGAATGAGGGCGACACAGTTGGCAGAAACGGGTGATCTACGACTTCGACTCAATCTGCCGATCCATTCCATAAATCCAGCAAGCAATGATCAGAGGCGTGATCAGTTCTTAGGGGAAATGGGGATAGACTCGCTAACCACAGCACTTCCCGGTTTGGAGGGGGGGGTTTGTTAATGTCGAAGAGATTGTTCCGGAAATTCTCTTCGATCTCCCACACAAAATGTCCAGGAGGTTCGCAGTAAACACAGACCAGCCACTCCCGGGGCACACAACTACCGTCTCCCGGATGTCGCCGGGTCCGCATCGGGGGCTGCCACGATCCGTTGCGCTTTGCTTTCGACACCGGACAGGACAGACGACGGGACTCACCTATTCGTCGTCGGGGTCGCGACGACGACCGTGCTTGTCGTGGTGGCGACGGTGGCGGTGGTGGTGGTGCTTGTGATGATGCTTGGAGCGCTTGGACCGATGGGAGCGGCTCTCCCCGTCCTCCGCTCCCCGGCTCTGCGAGGAGCTCCGACTCCCCGAGTCCTCTCCGTCTTCCGCCTTGATGCGGACGGCGGCTTCCTCCGACCCCGTGGTGGTGGCGCCGCGGCGGGACTCGCCATCGTGCGGTATCAACGGACCTGAACTATCACCGGCGTCACGCCGCCGCGAGTGATCGCCGCCTTCTGTTTTGACTCGCGGAATCTCGCCGCGATCCGGGGCGCTTCGGGATCTGTCGCGCTGGGACGAGTCGTGAGCTGAGCTCGCGCTGTCCCGGGATCGATGGCCGGGATCTGGTCCGGCTGCGCCGTCCGCGTCGGAGCGAGAACGCCTCGCGGACGACCTGCCTGCCTGGTGACTACTACCGCCCTCCCGGGCCGACGAGAGATGTCCGTCCCGCCGATCGACGTCCCGGCCTCCGGGCCTGTCTGACCTTCCGGGGCTCGGAGAGCGCCCTCTGTCGTCTGGAGCTTCCTCGGCTGAACCGTCCTTGCCCTGTGCGGCCTGTTGGATCTCGTTCATTTGGGCTTCGATGATCTCCCTCATGATCTGAGGATAAAAAAATCAGAGATAAACGTTGACATCACCTGGACAACAGCAAAGGACATTTCATGGCTAGCAACGAGCAGGGCAATCATTGAGTTATAGATTCTTCTCAGAGTCATACTCACATGGCTAAAGAGAATTTGCGCGTGCTATTAATGCCAAAAAACGGGCCCCTGTGCTGAGTTGAGCCGTGACGTGACTGGCTCACCTCAGCACGTTGCAGCAACGTTCTCAGCTGCTCAGCGTACTCAGATGAGTCAGTGAACCAAGCACATGGGGGCGCCCTTCATGTGACTGTTGTTATCAGAAAACGTACACAGTTTGTAAAACTATATTTTGCTTTTGATAGTATGAAGCCAATCGATGCACCCTCATTACGGAGGAACAACTGTAGCATTTCTTCCCCAATGTAAAACTCCAAGTTCTAGGCCTACTGAGCGTGGTTGAACTACGGGTCATCTACGGGTCAACGAACGTGCCTGATGAAAGCGCTGCATTGCCAATGGCCGCATCGACTCAGCACGGCCTTCAAAATGGACAACTACCATACGCACTGCGCATGATGTTTTTATCCATATGTGGTAACGGTCTCACATGAGCATGGGGCCCGGTTCAGACCGCTACGCCGGCACTATAACACCGGGGCTCACATCCTGCCTAAGCTCACCCTTCAATGGATAACCTACCATAAGTTAAAATGGGCTGTATGGTCTCTGTGCATCGTATCATCGTCTTGCGATTGAGTCACGATGGAGTTTGATGAAATCGACCACAGGCACTGTCTAGTACGACGACAGGGACTCCGGGCGCTGATGCTCCGTCGGTGAAAAAAAGCACCTGGTCTTAACCCGTACTGTTCTCCGGCAATTCAAGGATACCACTTCCTCAAGGGCCCCGCTAGGAGCGATATGTTAGGCCCCTCCATATTGGTGAGACTGAACTACACTAGAAAGTGTGACGTTCAGAGGGAGGCCGGGTTTGCTGGAGGCTCCAAGGCCACTAGAGTCGACGCCAGGGACCCCAGGTACTACCCGCGAACTAGCAAGCCCGGGGGATAGCAAGACGCTGTGTGGGACCACCCACCTCTGTCTGGGTCCGCCTGGTGATGTGGACGTTCTTGGCCCGGTAGCTCTGCCGGCGTCGCTTGTAGTCCCTCAGCTCGGCCAGGATCTCCAGCCGGCTCTTGGGTTTGTCCGGCGCCTCTGTGAGGGAGGGAGTGGGCGGAGGGGGGAAATTGGTCAGAGAGGCCTTGACAAGCCGTCGGGGACCACTGTCATCAGTCCGCGTCGGTCACAACCTTTTTTGGGGAGGGGCCCTGACATTTTCTTATCCGAGCAGGGTCTTTGTCCAAGGCCAGAAATTCTTTTGAGAATGGGTCTGACGTTCCGAGACTGGCGGGACATTTGTGACTCGGCACAGCGACATGAGGTATATCCCACCAAAACACTTTTCGGAAAGTATTTTCGGAAAGTTAATATATTTTTCCGAAATCCGTCTCTAAATGTTAAAAAAACGAGGATTTCGGGGGAGTGTTTGTGTACTGTTTTCATGAAAATGTAAAGTTCCTTCCTTTTTTTAATGGCCGCTTTTGAGGAGTTAGAATGGTGCTGCTATATTGTGTCTGGTACCAAATGAACGAGCGAAGTCCCCTTGTGCTATTTCCAACAAAGTTCACACGGATATAATTTTTGATATTAGATGAGAGCTAATGGTATACTCTTTCACATCATTAGAAAATCTCAAAATCTCAAATGTGGGGGTTATTCCTCATTATGCTGTGCCGGGTCACATTTCTGAAATGCAGACACCTTCGGGAATTGGCCTGGGATACCTGTCTTCAGCAGCGCGTCCGGGTCGCACTCCAGCTCCTGCAGCGAGCCGGCGTCCGCCTGCTTCCGGGCGACCTTTGACCTCTCCAGGACAGCCTGGTGGAGGGCCAGCTTCTGGGCCGAGGTCGTGACCTCGTCCATGCGGTCGGAGGTCAGCGGGATGTCCATCTTGCTCCAGTCTCCTTTGGTGGCGGAATGGGGGCGGGGATGAAATGCGCAAAACAACAAGTCAAGTATGGCATCGGAGGTGGAGCCGAGTTGGAACAAACTTCGTTTCCAGTTTTTAAGCGCTTCCGGACGTTAAGGCCCACGTTAAATTCAGGGCTCCGGCATCTTTTCCCAAAAAAGACAATTGCACGACTTTTCCATGGTGAAATCATCCAAGACCAACTTTTCCTCGGCCACTTCGTTAACACTTCATTAACACTTTGTTAACACTTCATTAACACTTTGTTAACACTTCATTAACACTTTGTTAACTCTTTGAAGATTAGTGCCTAAAAAAATGGACATTCTTGTATAATCTTTCTAAACAATTTGAATTTTGGAAATAAAAAATTATCAAAACGTTATGATAAATGTTCATGGATTTAAATTGTCTAATTATTTTCGATTTTTTTTGGTAAAGATTTGTTTTTGGGGTGTGATTTCTTAATTTTTCACTTTTCTGGGCCTGGAATGTTTTTATTTCTCTTTTTAAATGACCACTGGAATGCAGCCAGTTAAAAATTGTCTCCTTACCGGAGAACCCTGGGACACTGCTCAGGATTTCTCGTTGCGACTCTTCGTCTGGGGAGGAAAGAGAGAGAGAGAGACAAAATAGTGAAAAACAGCTTCTAAACGGTTTCAGATGTTCAATGGATAGTCTGATATATATGCAGGGGGGGGGGTTGGATCAAACCTTGCCAAAGATGTCTGCCCATCCAACCAAGAGGCCAAACTACCCGTCATGCGAGCCTACCCTCGAGATAAAAAACCCGCCAAGATTCTATACTGACTGAGAAAAAAAAAACCACTTTTGGTTTTCCGTACGAACAATCCGCGACTCACCCAACAAAACTTGCACGACGGACGAGGAATTCTCGTAGAAGAAACGATGGGATTCTTTGATGTCTTTCTGCAAAAAAGAAGAAATGAATATCGAGTCACATACAGAAATGTTGCAAACTGCTTACCCGTACTGCCAAAAATGAAAAACAAAATGTAAATCTCTAAAAAAAAAGAGTAGTGGGCCAGATGTTTTGATCTGAAATAGAAATAGAATAGAAAGTGTCAGGCTCTATGCTTTTCCGAGAAGTACAGACTTCCGGAAAAATTGAGTTACCGGCTCTCTTCAGAGCCACACTCCATCTCAAGAAGAGCTGACTTAGACGGTGTCCCTGCAAAATTTTCCACAGATTTTGTCGCTGACTGAAAAAGCTGTCCCTACTCTGCGCTGCAGTGGAACCTACGGGGGGGGGGGGGGGGGTTCTTTTAAAGAAACGGCGCTGCGAGGCTTGCGGGTTGCCGCGGTTACCTGTTCCTCCCTCGAGCATCCCCTCGCAACCAGCCGGCATTGGTGGGCGTGCTTCTCCAGCGATGAGGCAGGGACCCGGTGGTCGGGGTTGACTGGGCACGTCATCATCTCCTTGTCTTTCTCCGCCTGGTCGCGAAAAAAAAAAAAAAAAAAAAAAAAAAAACGTCAAGAATTAAGAATTTGCTTTAGAGTTAGCGTACAGAAAATTTCGACTGGATCCGGATTTGAACCCAGTGCATCCACACTGACAACAGGAGGTGACGAGAAGGCAGAGAGATTCTTTCAAGATACGGATAAATTAATTGATATCTTCATCCTTGACCCAAAGAACAAAACTTTTCTCGATGTTTTCACTAATTATATGTTGTAATCGTGTAAATACATATCTAAAATTTAGTGGGCCTGACGTTTCAATCCAAGCAGGACCCTTCTCTGCCTTTGAGAAAGGTCCTCCTAGGATCGAAACGTCAGGCCCACTAAATTTTAGATTTACATTTTGGTAATTTTAGTCAGTAAGCAGTTTGCAACATTTTTGTATATCACCTTAAATAAATATCTAATTACAAGACAAAATCTGACGAAACAACTTCCCCATATAGGTCTGGTCAACATGCATTTTGATAAAAATTTGCAAGGATGAGAGAAAAAAAGTGACCAAATGACCCCCCCCCCTCCCCGTGGCTTGTTTTGGTGGCCTGAGGTGGCCTGAAAAGAACCTCTTGTAGCCCAGTCAACCAATTGTGGGGGAAAAAAACAAAGAAGTGAAGGGTGAAGTCCTGGTAACCTACGAGCACAGTCAGGTCCTTCTTTGTCCACTTCAGCTCGGCCAGTAGTGCGTCCAGTTGGCCATGACTTGTGTCAATGAACGCCGACAGCTCGTCCACGACTGTCTGGCGAGACGACGGACTGAGAGACTCCTCAGTCATGACTGCGCACAGTGACGGCAAAAGTCCAACGGTTCCAACCTACCTGAACATTTCAAAAAGAAGAAACAAGTTGCGACAAAAGTCGAGGGAAAGATTTTGGTTTCATACCCTCACTGTAAAAGGGTGGGAAAAAAAACCTATACATCCACAATATACCAACTTTAATGCAGAAAAACAACGCCACACATTGGCAGTGTCACAAAATCACGATTTGGGGGAAAACTGCTGTAAGTGTAATTCCATTTTATTTTCAGCAAGTACTAGGCCTAGTTCATTAGTTGTGCCTAATCCGAGTAACTTGGACCCGACAAGTCACCCTTTTTTTAACGAATTTTGAAATTTTGAGTCACCAGAAACTCAAAATTCCAAAAGTCGATAAAAAAGGGTGACTTGTCGGGTCCAAGTTATTGTTGGGACTACATCATACATGTGTACATGTAAGTTGTGCCACACAGGCTATGTACTTCTACTTTTGTTCTACTTTGAGTACTGGTTCTAGGCAATCGTGAATTTACCTTCTTTCTCCTTCTTTCTTGCCAGTTGCCGAAAGGAAACTAGATTCTAGACTCAAGAGACGTTTTGAAACGACTTGTCACCGTAGTGAAATGAAGCGAACTTTATTAATTTACTCACTGCACAAGTTCAACGCAAGACGTCTTTTAAAGTTTTTACTCGAGTTTAGACTCGCTGAGTGCAAAGTCCTACTTTTTCTGGCTAAAATTTTCCCTAAACTGAGTCCCGGGACATAAAAAACCACACCAACCTACCTATCATCAGCTAAAATGTGCAATTTATGAGCATTTTCACCGACATCAAAGGGCAGACGACTTGGGTCCACATTCGGCGCTCAACGTGAAAAATGCCAGAAATTGTTTAGCATAGCGCCCTCAAGCGTCCAAATTCGTCCAACCCACATCGCGGCGGTGTCCTTTAATCGAGGGACTGGCGGCGAGTCTAGGCCCTCTGATGAAAGCGCGCGCCGGTCACATGCCCAGCCATCAGATGACACGGTGCGGTGCATAGCATTTAAAATCCAATGCGATCGTCACACACACACACACAACACGCACGCAAATCGTACGACACTGCAATCTACTCATCGAGACTGACTGATCGCAAGGCGATTCTTTCCCCTTGTCATCGTCGGATTTCTCGTCGACCACATTCTCCGATCACCCCCTCTGATTCTCCGGAAGGAGCACGTCTGCCTACCAGGTTTGTGGTTTATGTTGTTGTCGATCGCTAGCCGGTGAATGTTGAATTTTCGTTGGTGATTTTTTTTTCATCGTCGCCGAACTTACTTACAATGTAGTAGGTGCACTGTGCCACTGTGTAGCGTGTTCAGAGCTTATTATTTTTATCGACTGTGTTTATATTCTGTGCTCGGTTTTTTTTTTACTGACGTCAAATCGCTCGAGGGCCTTATGATATAATATAAATGCTGTGTTTACCTCTACAAGAGGGAATACTTATTTCGTTTCATAATTATCGAGTCAGGATTATTTAAAGAGATCTCAGGAGTACCCAATTGGATGAACTTCTGAAACCCTGGTCACAGTTTTGTCGTCTTCCAATTCTGAGAAAGAGAGTTCCCGAAGTGAACACGAGCCATTTCTGTCGACGCGATGAGGTTCGGAAAGTCGTGAATGAATCATTTGGGTCCAGGGTAGGCACACTTTCGAGCTGTAGTTTCCCCTTGGCTGTTAAAAGTTGATCGATGGACTGATTCAGTGATTGACTTGCTGATGCTGATTCCTGCCTTTGGTTAATCAATTATCATACTCATAGTGGTCACACTCAGTGGCCATCTCGGGAAATTGAGCCGAACTTTCAGATTCCTCTTCCTGTTTGTAAAGCATAAGACTTAAGAGCTCAATCTGCCAGCTTCCTGCTTCCGACAGATACTCAGAAGTCAATTTGATTAGTCTACAGAAGTAATTTCAATGAAGCTTTCATATTTCAAAACCTTGCTGTGATTGTGTTCAAAGACGAGGGTCGACATTTCCCAGATTTTTTTTTTTTTTTGGGGGGGGTTCAAAACTTCAAATACCTCCTTGGTTCAACCATGGAGTGTGGGATGTTGTAGTGGCACTTGTGGAGATCTGTGTTTACTCTAACTACCACAAGGTTTTCTCCTTAGAATTAAGCAATCGAGGACAATAGAGAGAGAGAGAGAGGAAGGTTCTGCGCTGTCATTGGTGGATTGATGTTATGCAACTTGCGCTCGACACAAAAGAGTTGAAATCCCCCCCCCCAAAAAAAAACCAAAACAAAACAAGGAAAAGACCGCAGTTGCTCCATTCATACTGTCTGGTGTCGTTTCCTTAAATGGTCATTTCGCTTTTCGGTCTTCGATTAAATGCCAATCTCCCAAAAAAAGTAGACGAGCTGACTTTTCCGTCTCAGCGGATCTTTTTTTCTCAAAGGCAGAATCAAATAGATTGATCAGTTTTTCCTCCTTTGTCCCTTTTCGTTCGTCTGATTTGCCCCGTCCCGTTCCAATCCGCCCGCGTCCCTTGTCACTCAGCCTTTGAGTTTGAGGAAAGTGCTGCGACAGTTGTAATTGTAAGACCCCTCTAAATTGTTGGGATTTCTGCACTTTTCGGTCATTCAAGAGATTAAACTGTTTGCCAGATTTATTTGTTTTCATTTCAGTATATTTTGATTTAAGCCCTGTGATTGTCAGTTGTTGTAGTTGACAATTTTTCCATTTTTCGTCTAGTAAATGTACAAAAGTTTCGGCCAATTTTAGACTGACAGGAGGCTGCAATAGTGACACCCCCTCTCCCCCCTAAAAAATATATTGTGGACAAATTTGTTCAAAACAATTTGAGCTTTCGAGTCCAACAAATTATTGCACATATTAAATGTAAAACTATTCTCGTTTTCGAAACCGGTGAGGCATTGGCGAGGAATTGAGATGACGAATGATGTCATCGGATTTCTCAGCATTTGAGCCAACGTGGCCAATCTCGGCCGTGCAAGTTTCTTGTCGCTGAGTAAATAAGCGCGTCCAATGACAGGTGTGATTTCGTACCCGGCAATGCACACAAGCATTGCGTAATACCAACCTCTGCCTCCTTGAGTCAAGGGTAACGTGGGCTCAGCATGATACAGAACTAGGTTCACCTTGGACCACCGTTGAACTCAAAATAATCATTGAGACTTTGCCCATGGCCATTAGCTAAGGCCAAAACTATAAATCATGTGTAGGTCTCTGGTCAGCACGTGAGTCGAACGTGCGTGTCAATTTTTATTTTTTTTTTCCTTTTTTTTTTTAAAACGACACCCGCTATTTTCGCACTGCCTGACTGTTCAGATTGACGGATTGAAGTCATTATTACATGTAAAAGACCTCTGGTCCTAACTTTGCATTTATAAGAACCACATTGCTTTTATGGTCTAAAAAACAAAGCGCACTGACAAAATTGCAAGGAAGGTCTGTAAGCTGGCTTGGACCATGAAAACCCACAAACCCTTCCCCAATTTTGTTGTGGTAGTGGGAGAACAACTACATTTTTGAAGAAGCTCTCAGCCCTTGCTACGACAAAATCTCTGCTGTAAATCATGGAGCTACATAGTACATGTAGTACATGTAGGCCTACATGTATATCCCTTCTTATACAGTGTAAACACTGCATGTATGAGCCAGGAGAATTTATCAGCACTTGTAGGTCAGTTTGGAATGAACTCCATGGGCCTGAATTGTGTGTGGAAGTGGTTACCAGTGTTTGTTGTTGTGTGCCTTTGGGCTGATAACCTGCCTAGTGGTGTGATCTCTGCCAATGTGGGCCAGGCAGGGATGCACGTCCCTCATTGGCTGACAGCAGTGACACACCTCTCCCCCTGCGTTTTTTTTTTTTTTTTTTTTCCAATTCATGGATCTGCTCACCTGAGGCCTGCCAGGCTATGTACATGTATGTACATGTGTATGTGAGTGTGCAGTGAGCTATGGCTCCGAGCTCAAAGGAAATTGTTCTGTTCAAATAGAGTCTTTACAGAGAGGTGTAAATGTAAGGAAACCGGTCCTTGGAATTGTATGCGTAATAGGTTTATCCAAGGAGGTTGCAATAGTCCTTGGTTTAAATTAAACCCGCCTCCCTTCTGTCACGGGATTGTTAACATCTTATCCTGCTTTCCGTGGGAAGAAGTCTTTGACAACCGGTGTCATCCTAAACAACAACAATAGAGATTTATGTCTGTTGGCAAACAGAACATAACGCTTTTCCGCATCTGGTTCTCTTTAAAAAAAAAAACATTGATGAAAAAAAATTGACATCAACGGGATTCGAACCCGTAACCTCCATTCCTAACCCAAAACGCACGTGGATATTTTGTGCACAAAGTGTATAGGACTTCATTATATTTTTCAAAAAATCATAATAATTCTGAACAATGGTCAATTGTTTCCAAACTCGGGATTTAGAACGCTTCGCGGCGGAAAAGCTAAAAAGGCCTGAGGTTGCAACAAAACTAACTCATCTGATAACAAATTGCCGAATCTCAGAAAAAAAAAGATGGAGAGGCTCCGAGAGAGGTTTTTCTCTTGGCTGGATTCTGTCTCAAAGGCAGGGCAGGAAAACAAAAATCTGTGTCCCTCTGTGAAAGGTCCCTCCAGGATTGAATGGTCAAGATTAAAATTGGTCAAGTTACTCATTTTGCTCGTTTAGTTTCATCCAAAATGTCCAGTGCTTTACTACGTTTTTTACTCCTTCACCCCAGACAAGAGGTCTAGGAAACTCTAGATATGTTTGTAAACCAAGTCGCTTCGTACAGAAGCTTTCTTTTAGACGGAACGACTGGCTGTTTGAACTTTTGTCGAGAAAATCTGTCTGAGTGCGCGTACTCGCACAGCTGTGCTACCCGAATTGACCCTATAGTCATAGATGAACATTTTGTAGGTTGACATTTCGCGATACAACTGGTGACCTGTGCGTGCGTGTTCCATTTACCCTTCCTGTGAACTTTTCTTCATTCCCAAGTCCCAATAGAAGAGATACATGTATGGTTGTTGTACATACAAACATACATGCTGAACACGTACACGTACACGTACCCCCCTCAATTTGTACAGTGCACTGTACATAATGTACCTGTACATGTACAAGTACTAGCATTGTGGTTGAAAGTGTATGGTTCAAATGTTTCCAACAGTTAATGATAAAGATCTCAACTATGTACACTTATTAGTTGGCCTGCTGTTATGATCCTTGCAGACTCAGAGGCATTACATTAGGCCTATAGATAAGTCTTTTTGCAAAGAATTGGTCTGCCCCAGAAATTGGAAAACAACCTGCTTCAAAAGTTCAAAGCCTCAAATTTGTTCTTTGCCTTCTATTCTTTGTCTTCTATTCTTTCAGGCCACTAGAAAATTTGTGACTAGTAGCCTGGTGGGCCACTAATGTTGTACATGTACCTAGGAGAAATAAATAGAGTGGTTTAATTGAATCTGTTGGTCATCCAAAGAAAGATATGTGTGGCCACTTTTGATGACCCCATGAAATCTAGGGAAACATGTACATAAACATGTACATAAACATGTACATAATGTACTCGTACTTTAGTTGGTGTAGTTACATGTAGTGCAACTTGTATACGTGTACATTTATGCAGAAGGATGACCTACATGTAGATTGTAACATATACTGTACACAAACATACTTGACATGTCATCTAGGTTCATGAGTGCCGCATCAGCACATTTTCTTTAGACATTTCCCAGCCTGTTCCACACAGACTGCTGACAGTGTTCAACGCATTGTGCTTCCACTATGAGGAGTGTGCGCGCGATTTGCGTTTGGCAGCCTATCAATTGCTGTTGTTTTTGCGCGGGAACAGACGCGTATCGTATCGGCTGGGGGGAGGGTACAGTACTTTGGCGACGGTGTTTTGATAAGGCATTCCTGAACGGCTGCATCTCCGAGATGGTTAATACTGTGCGGCAAAACAAGACAGGCAGTTCACTGACCAACCATTGCCTGCGTACAAGACTGCCAGTATGCGTGGATCGTCGCACGTCATTTACATTTACGTGCACCAGTGTACGTGTACATTGTACGGCAGTTAACCAACACTCGTTCTCCACACTCAGGTTACCTGAATGCCCGCCCACTCCCCCCCAGCGAGGATTTTTGGCAAGCTGCCAAAATACCAACCTACCCTCCCCTCCTCCCCCCGAAACGAAAAAAACTAAAATCGGTCGCACATGCTTCGATCCAGCTACATGTAGGTAGTAAACAAGACCTTGACCTCCATACATGTACATGTACATATGTACATGTATGCATTACTAGATGTAAACTGTAAAGAGCGCGAGATTGATTTTTTTCGTAGCGTGGAAATTTTTCCACATTTTTTTTTGGGGGGGGTTGGAACAGCCGGTGACACAGCGTATATATATGAGTCTAATTTTTCTAACATACACTGTACATGTACATGTACATGTGTGCATTACTATGTCTGTGTAAACTGTAAAGAATGCAAGATGGATTTTTTCGTAGCGTGGACATTTTTCCAAATTTTTTTTTGGAGTTGGAACAGCTGGTGAAACAGCGTATACGAGTCTAATTTTTCTAATGGCCTTTATCAGGAAATGCACTTTGACAAAATGACAGGATCTCCAATTGTATCGTGGCAGGGCTTTGCGGGCATTTAAAAAAGATAATTTATTGGAGGGGTGGTGTTTTTTTATGAGAGGGGATGGGTTTATCTGGTTTTAGACAGAACAAAAAATTGCTGGTTGACGATGGTGGAAAAACATGGCACCCTGCCTAGTACATGTACCATGTACATGTACCTTCGGCGTAAATTTATGAAATTGGTCAAAGACTGAGTGTGATTGGTCTTTAACTAACCCCAGGGCTACCAATTTTTTGGAATCCTGCAAAATCCTGCTATCTTACTGTACCTTGTTCAACGCTCCATGGATGTGACCTGAATCCTGCAAAATCCTGCAGTACTGGCTACTGTGGACCATTGCCTGAATCCTGCAAAATCTTTTCAGCTTAGAGCAATGGGCCCTTTTTCGAACGGATAATCTCTTGACAAAAGCCACAACGACGTCCGAATTGTTACCAGCATCCTGCATTTTCCTACAGACAAAATCACCTTATGCCCTCCATCCTGCACATTCCTAGTGTGTCAACTCTCATGTGCCCTCAATCCTGCAAAATCCTTAGCTCCATTTAATGGCCCATGTAATGTGTACATGTACATGGTTGGTTCGTTTCTCCCGAGCAGTTTAATCGTGCATTGTGCTAGTACAGTGCTTATTAATTAAAGGGTCTATTAAATTCATAGTGGGTTTGGGAGGAGGGTTGCAGTTGGTGTTGAAAGATGGAAAGGGTCGGGCCGTGAGCCGAATGCCGTCGTTGCTGTCGTTCTTGCTGAACCTACTTCTGGGACGTGTTTACAGATCGGCGAAAAAGCTGAAGACCAGAGTCCCACAGATCTAGATGAAAAGCGAGATATGCGCATATATGCACAAGCACAGTATCCAGTGTCCATGGCAATGTGCGAAACTGAACTCTGGTGACCATCAGCTTTGTAATTTTGTAAAGTCATGCCTGCGCATAAATTTACATACAGACTACACATGAGTACTGCGCCTTATCAAATCATGGACACGCTTGCATTTGTATTCACGTTTGCCATCATCATCTTCATCATCGTTTGGCTGCAGGAGAGTACAAGATTCCCAGCTTGTACATGTACCGGTAGTACTGTACATAGACATGCTCATGACACAAACACTACATGTACATACATGTACATACTTGTACATGTACATGTATGTATGTACGTGTACATGTACACATAATGTTACCTGTACATGTACATGTATGTACATGTACACGTACATGTACGGTACTTGTACAGTATGTAGTGTACTGGTACATGTACATGTACAAATGTACATGTCTGTGTGAGCGCTTGTACATGTACTTGTACATGTAGGCCTAAATGTACTGTACATGTACATGTATGTTTATGCATGTTGAACAATGGTTGAACAGGAACATGTAATGTACATTTATACAAGTATTGTAAATGTATTGCATTGTCAATGGCATACAGTACCGTACTGTACATGTACATGGCTGCACAGTCTACATACACTACTGTACATGTACGTACATACATGTATGTACTGTACATGCATACAGTACATTTATAATGAGCTTTGACTTGCAGTGTACTTTGTTTACCGTACATACAATCAAGTAGGAAGGAGTAATACAATTAACTGTACTGCACATGCAGTAAAGATCTTGTCATTACTCATTAGCTTTCATTTTCATGTAGACGCACAGCAACGGAAATGATTGAGTGCACTCGATGCATTGTGCATCCTTCCCATGTACTGTAGTTGTACATGTCACATGACGCCAGTAAGCCTGATTCACTTCCCACGCTGCTCAGACCTCAAACAATCCCCTCACTTGTTGTGTGCCTTTGTGGGTTCTTCACGAGGGGGGGACCATGCATGGGCTCAACTGGGCTGCTAGCCTTGTTTGCCCTGACAAGGCATGGCAGTCACATGACAAATGCATGACATGGCCCACTGTGCATTGTCAGTGTGCGCTGCAGTGCGTCTAACATGTGGTGGGCATGTGAAGCCTGCTTACAGTTACTGTACATGTGCATAGCACTTGGGCAGTATACATTTACACTGTGTCCTGCAGAAGTAAAGATTAACCTCGTGGTTATCAACACACAGCAGCACTGGCAAAGATCACAGAGGTTAATCTACAGTTTATGTAAATTGCCCCCATTCCCATACCCCTGACCATTCTTTTGCACAGAATTTGGATGTCTGTCCATTTCCTCACTCCCCATTTGTTTTGCTGCCTCTCTGTCTCTCTATCTGTCTTGTACATGTACATGTACCGGCCCCCCGTAAGTTGTAACTATCTTCCTCTCTGTCAGCAGTGTCTATCTCTCTCTGTCTCTGTCTCCCTGACCCTCTTCCATCCTCTCTTTCACCCTCTGCCTTGATCTGTCTCTGTCTTTCTCCCTCTCTCTCCCTCTGTCTGTCTCTGTCTTTCTCTCTCTACTTCTGTCTCCCTGTCTTTGCCCCTCTCTCTGCCTCTGCCTCTCTGTCATTCTCTCTCTCTGCCTCTGTCTTTCTCTCTCTCTCTCTCTCTCTCTCTCTCTCTCTGCCTCTGTCTCTCTGTCTTTCTCCCTCTCTCTGCTTCTCTCTGTCT
The DNA here is from genome assembly GCA_949987565.1 of Luidia sarsii. Classification (NCBI taxonomy): domain Eukaryota; kingdom Metazoa; phylum Echinodermata; class Asteroidea; order Paxillosida; family Luidiidae; genus Luidia; species Luidia sarsii. The sequence continues at coordinate 7,350,715 of OX465121.1, forward strand.
ATCACACTCTGTCTATGGCATGCCTCTTCTTCTTCTTGCATATGAGACCTGCTGCTATACTATACTATACTATACTACTTCACGAAGGTGCCGCAACCATTCCACAGTTGCTGGGCATTGGTTGGTCAGGTTAGTGTGGGATCCCATAGGTGGACCGAGCCTGGTGCATTCTGACAGGATGTGGTCCGCCGTCTGTCTCTCTCTGCCTCTGTCTCTGTCTCTTTCTCTCTGCCTCTCTCTGTCTCTCTCTACCTCTCTCTGTCTCACTCTGTCTCACTCTGTCTCTCTCTGCCTCTGTCTCTCTGTCTTTCTCTCTATCTGTCTCTGCCTCTGTCTCTCTGTCATTCTCTCTCTGCCTCTGTCTCTGTCTCTGCCTCTGAATCTCTGTCATTCTCTCTCTCTGCCTCTGTCTCTCTGCCTCTCTCTGTCTCCCAAACAAATAAACCAGATAATAGTAAGCTGCTTATAAAAGCTTGAAAGTTCTTTGTCCTCACCCCCCTTGATAAGAAAAGAGGTGTGTCATTGTTGACAGGATTGGTACATGTGGATCACATGATCTTGTTGTGATACAGTGGGAAGGGTAAACACGTTTGGAATCTGCACTCCCCTCCAAGTAAACAGGACCTGGGTTATCTTACCACAGATTATCAGAATTTCCGGGTGCATCTGGACACTGTGCCGTGACTATGTGCTACACATACTGTGTTGCATAGAGACATTTGGGGTTAAAACAAATGCATGGGTTCACGTTTACTAGATGAACTTTTGCAGAGCAGAGAATGTTTTTGTGCTCATGTACATTGTACAGGTACACTATATCGACCTCCTATAGTGACCTGATTAGACCCTCGTAATATTCCCAGGTCTGTCTTGTCCTGTCTGCCTGCTTTCCACCCCGACCCCATAGCCCATATCCTGCCGAAGAACCATTATTATTATGTGACCCGGCACAACGACATGAAGATTGTCCCACCAAAACACTTTTTGAGTAAACAACGCCTGAAGTTAAAGTATCTTCACAATTTGATTACAAATCAATTTTCTTTTGTTTTTATTTTCGGAAATTCTAAGTACATGTATTTCTATTAGGGGATATTATATTTTGATATCATTTGAATGCTAATGGTATACTCTTTCACATCATTAGAATTAAGCACAAAATCTCAAAAGTGGGGTTATTCCTCATTATGCTGTGCCGGGTCACATATGTGCGTGACTCCTAATGAACTTTGCAGCTACATGTACATGTACATGTAGGTATTGTGGGAGAACGCTGCTTCCAGGCATACAGACTGGCGCAGGGGCAGAGAGGGAGGTAGCTGTCTGGATTCAGTTGATAGGAATGGCTCTGCTGTTTTGACAGAACCCAGAGAGAGTTAAGCCCTTTTCAGACGCCGCTGACAAAAAAAATTGAAAGGCTTGAGAGAGATTTTTAGGGTAAAGCATGGGACGTCGTACAATAAACAGTTCCTCCCTTCACACGATCGATTGTCAAGGGTCCCGTGAGAAATCCTCCGCTAGAGGAAGATTTGGCGGAGGTCAGGACCTACACTATACGACAAAATCTCTCAAGGGTTCACCAGGGACGTCTGTCACTCTCAAGCATTGGTGACCCTTCCCACGGCGGCGCTTTTGTAAGATTTCTCAGACATTTTCTCAAGCCTTGCGAGTTTTTTTCATCGTCGTCTGAAAAGGGCCTTTATCATATTCAGGACAGCAGGACTACACATTTGCTCTGTGATTCCAGCATTAGCGGACGTAGTGCGAATAGTGGCACACAAATTAGCGACATGAATTGAGCAACGATTGGTCGAGCATGTGTAGTGCTAAAAGCCAGTGCACATCTTCATTGGAGTAGATTTAAAGTTGGAACGAGTCTCTCGGAAAAATTTATATCGGGTTCCTCATGACAAAGAAGCCAGCTTTTCGCTGAATTTACTTTTGGGTATGTGTGGGTTCAAAATCCAAGTGGTTTTAGGTAAAGATTGTTGGCTGTGGGTCAAGCCGTTTTGGTTTGTGGTGATTGCATACACGCTGTGTCGTTGATTGTCTCTGCATCCCAAGAGCGAAAGGGGTAGTGGTTGCTACGGTTTCTTATTCGTTTGACCTCTCTTGTCCTTTGACCACAGAGCCAACGAGACTGACCGACCGACCCACTGAGCCAGGGCGTCCAGTGATGTAGAGAGCCAGGGTCCTTTGATCAACCTCCCCCCTCCCCCCCCCTTGCCCGTCCGTCCGTCCGTCCGTCGCCATGAATTACGTCGGCCGCCTCCTGTCCTCGGTCAAGACGTTCTACAGCGAGATCAATCCGGCCACACTGACCGGGGCCATCGACGTGATCGTCGTCGAGCAGGAAGACGGCTCGCTGCTCTGCTCACCGTTCCACGTCCGCTTCGGAAAGATGGGCGTGCTACGAAGTCGCGAGAAAGTCGTAAGTCGTGAGCTACGGGTCTCCTCCACCCATTTCAAAACTGCTCCTCAATTTAAAAAAAAAGAAGAAGTTAAAAACAAAATTCCATGTGGTGCGCAGTCGATTTCACCAAACTCATCGTAACTTACGATCCATCGCAAGGCGATTGCGTATCGCAACTAACGGTGAGTCGTGTCCCTGATCGGTGCCAGTGTTCGTCTCTGTGGACTCTTACAGGTCTACATCGAGATCAATGGCGAGCAGGTGAACCTTCACATGAAGCTGGGGGAGAACGGAGAGGCCTTCTTCCTTGAAGAAGCAGCCGTCGAGGTAGGCCTTGGAACCTTCACATCCCCCAGAACCCTTAACCCCTCAAGAACCATTCCTCACATTGATCGATTTTTCCCAAAGCAGGTTGCCGGCAAAAGTTCCACGTTTATAGTATAAATCCAAAGCACCCCATATCCATGTAAAATACAAGTCAAATTTAGTAAGCAGTCTCCTGACAATGGTCAGAGCACACCCCTCCCAAAATGTCGAGTTATTGGCTCTTTTCAGAGCCGCACTCCGTCTCCAAAGACATGTTTTACGCGGTGTCACTTCAAACCTTCCCCTTGGCAGTAAGCAGCGTGTGAAATATGGTCCGTTTTATATTAGGGAAGAATTGTTGTGTCTAGCATGTTGTTGTTGCTTTGTTTTACTGCTGAAACTGAATTTGGAATGAATTTTTGCGAACACCCGAGAATTGCGCCGTACAATCTAGTGCCGAGAGCCGATGGTTAAGATTCTTCACCAGGGGTGTTTGGTTTGTTGCAGGATCAAGTCCCGGCTCACCTGTGCTCCTCCCCGCTGGTCTCCTCCAGCAAGCTGATGGAGGACGGGATGAAGCGACTCCACGCCGAGGCCAAGAAAGCCCGCAGCGAGACGGAGAGCAGCAAGGAGTCAGACGCCAGCCTGGGGATGAAAGAGGCCGCTCTGTCGGGGCCCGAGGTAGTGGTGGTGGCGGCAGCAGCGGCGGCCGATTCGGAGACGACCAGGCCCACTGGGAGCCCCAGCACCAGCCCTGAGGGGCAGCAACAGCAGCAGCAACAGCAACAGCAGCAGCAACAGCAGCAGCAGCAGCGCAATGCCGAGCGCGTCCTGGAAGCCATGAAGGAGCCCGAGTCGGAAGGCGTGGCCGTTGACCTCAGCGACCTCACCCAGGAGGAGTCGGTCGCCATCACCGTGGAGACGGAGATCGGGCGGGGCCGGAACAAGCGGCAGCTCCACTTCCAGGGCGCCGTCCGCTCCGCCGACGTGGAGAACGCCTCCCAGGAGGAGGAGGAGGAGGAGGAGGAAGGGGAGGGAGGCTGCCCGGCCACGGCGAAAGAGACGCTCCTGCGGATCGAGAACGAGACCAAGACGGGCCGGCGGGCCAAAGTGACCAAGAAGCGGAAGAGGCGCAGCTCCGGGGCCAACAAGCCTGGCCGAGGCGAGCGGCCCGCCGCCGCCGCGGCCGCGGCCGAGGCGCTCCCGGCCAAGGCCAGCAGCCTCAGTCGGCGCCTCATGAACCTCTCCGAGTCCTCCACCTCCTCCTCCTCGCAGCACTCGGACGAGGAGGCGGCCATCTTCCAGATTGAGGACGTCTCGGAGGAGGAGGCGGCAGAGGAAGGGCCGGCCAGGGGCTTTCCGCCGCCCCCGCCACTGCTGAAGGGCGCCCCCAGCGACATCTGGGCCGCCGACATGAGGAGGCACGAGATGCTCCAGGTGCGGCTGCCTCAGCATCCCCTCTCGGACGGCGAACTCACTCCGGGTATTCTCAGGTATTCCACCCTCTTACCGACTTTTGAGTAACTCTTATTTTTTTTTTTTTTTTATGATCGGTCTACTCCGGCTGCATTTGATCAGGAGATGGGAATTGGTATCAATGTTTTTTTGTTTTTTTTTGGTTCTCGCGTCCCTCCGTCTGTTTCTTAGCCCGCTGCCCACGCGACCTCCGACCCCCAAGAGCGACACGGAGCTGGAGACGATGCGCGAGGAGAGGCATCATGGGAAGTCGGTCGGCCACTTGCGGTCGGCCAGCAGCAGCGAGAAGATTGAGTGGAACTGGGGGGAACTGCCTGGCGTGAGTACGAAGGGTTTTAATTTTAACCCCCCCCCAAAAAAAAAAAAAAAAAAAATAATAATAATAATAATAATTAATAAAAAATACAATAAAATTAATTAATTAATAAAAAATAAAAAAATGGGGGTTGAAATTCTTAAATTGAGTGGGTCCGATGTCACATGGTCAGTTCAAAGTTGCATCAGTAAGAATTGAATTGAATGAGAATTTGCCCTTCATGACATTTCTATCCGAAGGACTACCCGTAAGGTGTGAAAATGAGAGTTTCATTGACACTTACATGTAGCCATGACCTACTCACAATCATCGTGATCATTTGTTTAATTTCCATTCTGATCATCAAAATCATGGTGTTTTTTTTTGGGGGGGGGGGGCTAAAAACAATACAGCCAGCTTGGTGTGTGTTAAAGAAATCTGTAGGGAAGCCTTTCCCGCACAAGGACTTTCCGCTCATCTGTGGCATTTTCTTTTGATTAAATAATAAAAAAAAAAATTGCGAGGGAATGACTTCATAATTATTGGCACTGCTTTTAAATATCTTGAAGCTTGCTGTCCCCACCTAAAAAAAAAAAACCCTGCCCCGACAAAAATAGCGGCTTGTCAACATAACATTTCCCCGGTTACGTTTTATGCTAATTTTTGTTGTTTAATTTTGGCCATGTGATCAAAATTCTTCCACCCCCCCCCCTTCAGCGACGCCTATCCCGAAGCTGTTCGTCAGCTGCCGATGTTGAGATATTTGAGGTACCCATTTTGTCAAAAATGTTCAGAGAAATCTGTTGGTTCCCTTCCCCACTCATATCCCCACTCCGGTATGCCCCCCCCCCCCCCCCCCCCCCCCGCCCCGTCAATTTTCTTTTCTTAAGCCGTGTCCGCACTGGACTTGAGGTAACATTCAAATGGGTAAATCTTCCAGGCGTCCGCACTTGGACTATTCGACTCAGTAAAACTAACCGACTGGCGCAAACAAACGCATGAGGGCACTTTCGTGGTGACCTTTCACCTGATGTCTGTACACAATCTACCGGCCGTGTGTGTACAAGTTATGCACAGTACATGTGCATGTACTGTAGTCATGTTGCTACCCCACGCCCGCACGAGTCTGGTGTACTGGGACGTACACGTAACATGGTATCGAGGCAATGCGGGGAACCGGCGCCGGACCGGATGTGTTTTTTTACCGAGTCGTTTACCGAGACGTTCTGTCCGGATTGGACTTTTCGGTGCGGTTAAACTGACCTGGTCAATTTAACCGGGCAGAAGTTGGTCGGTTAAACTACCCATTTCAGTCGGGTAAGTTACCTGGGAGGAAAACTTCCTGGGCTGTCCACACTGGACTTAAAATGATCAATTTACCCATTTGCTCGGTTAGTTTACCCATTTTAAGTCCAGTGACGACGCGGCTTTAGTAAAAAAAAAAAACGGGTTATTAAGGCTGTCTGTGGGCTGTAGGCATGTTTGAGTGCGCACGCTTAGTTTAATTGGGTTAGATAACGCTCATTTGCTGTAACGTGTGCAATTGAGCGACGAAAATGGCTACATGTAGTACCAGATTTTCCCTCTTGCTAGTCATTCCTCTTGCGTGAGAATCTTCAATATCCCTGCTGTACCCACTTTCCTGCTCAAGCTGTCGTTCTTTCTTTTGGCCTCAAAATTTAGTGGGCCTGATGTTTCGATCCTAGCTGTGACCCACTCTGCCTTTGAGAAAGGTCCTGCTAGGATTGAAACGTCGGGCCCACTATAAATTTTTAGATTTGCATTTTGCTCATTTGAGTCAGTCAGCAGTTGGCAACATTTTTGTATGTCACTTTTAAGTCTTTCTTTTGCTGTTGGGTTTGATTTGATCCGTGTTTTGTTTTTGCTCTGTGTCGGAATTTGTCCTCGAGAAATGCCGGCGTCACGGTCTCATCTTGCCGACTGACCATAACGCTTCCTATGTTGACTAATACAGTATATATCGCATATTACTTGCCTGCTTTTTCGTTTGCGTTTTCACAAAGTTACAACTAAATTCTCGAACGTACGTGTGTATCATTCCAGTTCCGTTAACCATGTAACACAAATTAGTTGAACAGCAAGTTGCGCCCAATTTGCCACTGATATGGATTGATGAATTTCCGAAAGCTACTGTTCTTATTTTCTAACCCCTGATTCTGAATGGTATGGTCCTCAGTTGAAGTTTGACAGTTTGAGAATACTAACTACTGTATCTTTCATGCATGTACCAAACATGCGTATATATATATATACACATGCAATACGTTTTCACCATTTCTCTTGTTTTTATTGATGCTCTTTGGACAGGAAGTGAAGTACACGCACATGTACACATTAGTATAGTTAACAATTCAATATACATGTACTTGCTATATGTACTGGTATTCTCTGTGATACAGAGTTTATCACTGCTTCATGTATAGAAGTACAGTACACGCACATTTGTTTGTATACAAGTTACACTAGCAAACAGGGTCATGATTGTACATGTACCAGCATAGTTTCATTTATTTGTGCTAAAAATAGGGGAGATTGAAACTGAACAATCATGGTTTGTACAGGCTTCTCTGTATAATGGTTTAGTGTGTGCTTGATGGCCATTTCTGAACTTGTTGGCTACGGCTTTGAATTGCACACAAGTCTATGGGAGCTGCCAGTGAGCGGCTGCAGCCAGTTCCCATAGGCTCCTGTGTCATTTGCATCCGTAGCCAATGAAGCACTGCATGGCTTGCTTTTATCTGTCGTTTTTACCCCTAACACCGTCTGACCGTGAGAACCTTTACGGCACACTAGCTGTTTTGTTACTTGAAGTGTCAAAGCTTGAACTACAGTTTGCTTAGTAAAAGTTCAAAGGTCACTCAAAATGGAGGTTACTTTTGAAGAAGAAATTGAGGAAAATCATACAAATACGATGATGGTCACTTATTTCTTGTGAATAGAGATAGAGTTTACTAAATTTGTAGAGTCCAAAATGAAGCATACATTTTCATTTTTGTTAATAGTCAGTAAGGAGGTAGGGACTTTCAAAAGCTTTCAACACAAACACATGGACACTTGGTTGGATTTGAACCAAATACCACATTATCGAAAGACAAGTGTCACTCCCACGGGCCAACCTAAGTTCGATGGGTCTCTTGCGTCCCCGAAATTGCACCCTGATTTCTGAAGTCACCGAGTTTTGTGTTCCACGATTTCGTCAGCGTACTCACACGGAGAGGAGTTTAATAAAGCCGCGAGTTGCAAACGGGAGTGTCTTTTGAGAAGAGACATGCACTGCACGTTGTTCTGTGCCTACTAGCCCAAGGGGGGTGGGTTTCAGCAAGATTTACAAATCATCGCGACCCAATTTACGGTTGATTACTCATCGTAAGTTGTGATAGGCCGTACGGCTTCCTTGCATCGCTCATGGACTTTTGATCGATCGTAACCTGCGATGAGTTTGTCGAAAACCGACGGCCGGAATTTGTTAAACAACCGCCGACTCCTTGTCCTTTCTCTGCAGTCGCTGCCTATTCTGAAGCCGGAAGAGGGTGGGCCCAAGAAGGACGAGGAGGAGGAGGAGGGAGGGGCGGGGGCCACCTTGGAGGGCGGGGCGGAGGGCGGGGCAGAGGGCCAGGCCAAGGCCGACGACAAGAAGTCGGTCTGGAGCAAGCTGAACGTCTTCCGCAACATCCAGCACAGCCAGGGCGTGGAGAAGGGCATGTACCTGCAGGACCTGGCGTCGGAGGAGATCGACCCGGAGGTCTACGCTCTCTACTTCCCTGAGCGGTGAGGGGGGAAGAAAGCCCTGACCCGTGCCCCACTTTTTTTTTTTTAAGGCCACGAGGGAAGGGGATAGGTGCCTAGGAATTTGGAGTTTTTGTCAGCTTGGTTCAGTTTCATATGGCCGTGTCTTTCTCTGTCTCTCTGCCTTTCTCTCTCTCTCTCTCTCTCTCTCTCTCTCTCTCTCTCTCTCTGTCTCTCTCTCCCTCTCTCCCTCTCTCCCTCTCTCCCCTCTCTCCCCTCTCTCCCCTATCTCCCCTCTCTCCCCTCTCTCCCCTCTCTCCCCTCTCTCCCCTCTCTCCCCTCTCTGTCTCTCTCTCTATCTCTCTCACCCTCTCTCTCACCCTCTCTCTTTCTTACTCTCTCTCAGCCTGACTTTTTTGTTTCGTCTTTACCTTTGTCTCTCCTTCTCCATCTGTTCTTTCGCTTTCAGTCCAACTCCTCTCTCTGTTTCTATGTTTCTATGTCTCTCTGTGTTTCTTCCTCTCTTTCTCTCTCCCTGACTTCTATCTGTCTTTGCCCCTGGCTCTCTGTCTCTGTCTCATTTGCCTCTCTTTCTGTTTCTACGTCTGTTTGTCTCTATTTGTCTCTATATGTCTGTCCATGTCTCTCTCCGTCTCTGCCTCTCTGTTTCCCTGTCAATCTCTGTCAATCTCTTTCAATCTTCCTGTCTGTCTTTGTGTCTCGGTGTCTCTCTGTGTCTTTCTGTCTCTCAATCTTTCCGCCTTTCTCTCTCGTCTTTCGCCAGGGTGGAGAACAGTCGTCGCATCGATGCCTTGAGGGACGAGGACAAGTCCTCGGATCTGGGCAACTCCCTGCCGCAGTCGCCCAACACGGTGGAGGAAGGGTCCAACTCCTTGGCCTTTGGAGACGACAGCAGGTACAGTACGTCCACATAGGGTACAGTCTGGGAGACCCCCCATCTCAACTCCGAGGGGGGGGGGGGAGCCAGCAGCCTCGGCTGCTGTCATCTCAATCCACACAGACCTGTTCTTTCCCGGTGTAGCGGGTCAATAATAGTCCACAGATAAAAACAACAACAAATTCAACGGTCACGACCACAACTTTTGGCGGGAAGGTTTCTCCACGCTTCACCGCTCTTCCAAGCCCTACAAAACCCCTGATGATAGTTGGAATCCAGCAGTCTCCTGACGACGAGCAGAGTACACACTGCTCGAAACGTTGAGTCACCGGCTCTTTTCAGAGCCACACTCAGTCTCAAAAGAGATGATACACATGGTGTCACTGCAAACCAATTATTAATATTTGTTTCAACCATGCAAACCTTTTAAGTCTTTTCTAACAAAGGATTGCTTGGGCAGGATGTTAGCCCCGGTGTTATAGTGCCGGCGTAGCGGTCTGATCCGGGCCCCCTTGCTCAGATGAGACCGTTACCATATATGGATAAAAACTTCATGCGCAGTGCGTATGGTAGTTGTCCATTTTGAAGGCCGTGCTGAGTCCATACGGCCATTGGCAATGCAGCGCTTTCAGGCACGCTCGTTGACCCGTAGTTGACCCGTAGTTCAACAACGCTCAGTACGGAGCCTATAGTAACTAGGCCTAGAACATGCAGTTTTACATTGTGGAAGAAATGCTACAGTCGTTCCCCCGTAATGATGAGGGTGCATCGATTGGCTTTATACAATCAAAACCAAAAATATGGTTTGTAAAACTGTGTTCGTTCGCGGATAATCATAAAACAACAGTCACATGAAGGGCGCCCCCATGTGCTTGGTTCACTGACTCATCTGAGCACGCTGAGCAGCTGAGAACGTTGCTGCAACGTGCTGAGGTGAGCCAGTGACGTCACGGCTCAACTCAGCACGGGGGCCCATCTGAGATCGTTACACCGGGATAGAGAGAGGCAATTGATGATATAAACCAAGAACCACAAATCTTACTGGCTGGACCCCAATCAACAATCTAGATCTTGACCACAAGAGTTTGAGCAGAGGACGTTGGAGCGCATGACCGTTGTTCTTATTCATGTCCGGGAATCAATTTTAATTGTTTTGTGCCTTAACAGCGAGCCCGGCATGAATCTTCAGATGTCTCTCTGCGGTGGACTGAAGGATGACGAGGAGAATGTCTCTCCAGGTAAATTTGCGGGTTTTGTTAAAAAAAATTAAAGCAAATTTATGTAAATGCAGGCATGCAACTTGTCCGCGGATCCGCGGATTTCCGCGTTTTATTTAATTCGGCCATTAAAAAAAAAAAAAATTATAAATCAAAGTCATAAGTTGTCACAAACTACTCAGAATGCACCACAGAGCATCTAGAATCCAAAATTTTCCCGGGCCCTTAAGCAGGCCCACACACCGTAAGGGCTTCGTGCTTCGCGCTCGCAGTTTCATTCGGACATTTTCCTCTTTTTTTACGATTCAAGAGTTGCATGCCTGTAAATGGCTTTCCAAAAAGCAGACAAAATCTTTGGCAATGATGACGGAAATGATGACAATTATGACGATGTTGATGACGATTATGATGACAATTTAGGCAACAATAATGACGACGATGATGACAACAATGACGATGATAGGAAAGAAGATAATGATAACGATGACAATGGCAGTGACAAGGATGTCAGCGATGATAACAGAATGACAAAAACGATGACCATTACATCTACAAGAACAAAGACAAACTAAACAAAAACATCAACTTTATACGTGCCTTTTCAGAAACACACATTTGATAGCTGTTGCAATTTTTTTTTAATTTTTTTATTCTGGTCAAGTGAATAATGATTGATGTGCATATTTTAAGGCTTTTTTAAAATTATTTCAAACCACGCAGAGGAATTCTTGAAGCAATTGGTGACGTACGACGAGTTTTGTAAGTCTCCGGGCTTGCTGTCAAATCCTAACCTTGTGGTATGCTTTGAGGGTAAATACTACAACTGGCAAGCCGCTGGACCCATCGTCATCTCCTATCTGGCCTTCCGACGACCACTTCCAGACGTAGGTTGCCCTTTTCTATTTTTTTTTGTCTGCTGTGATTTTCTTATTTAGTAGGCATGCGACTTTTCCGCGGATCCGCGGATTTCCGTGTTTTTTTAATTCGGCCATAAAAAAAAATAAAAAAAAATCAAAATAAAGTTTAACTGTTGCCATGGTTTTTATTCTGTTGCTCAGCCTGTCGTCACCACCCTGATGAAGGACCAGGTACCCAAGGGGAAGCGTAGCCTGACCTCATGGCTGTGGGGAACGTCTAAACCCCCCACGACGCCCACCAAAAAGGTCAGCGATTTCCCTCTTCTCTTCGCCCTGAATCTCTACCTTTCCTGCCTCAGACATCGTCTGTCTCCCTCTCTGCAAGAGAATACACTACAGGGGTTGACAGATTCTATGTGAGACTTTGCAGGAGGTCTGCACGGTGGGTTCACAATGCAAGAGGTTTGCAGTGACACCATGTGCAGAATCTCTTGATGTGAGTGAGTGTGGCTCTGAGAAGAGCCGGTAACTCCAGATGAGATTGGAAGGTTTTGCACGGTGGGTTCACAATGCAAGAGGTTTGCAGTGACACCATGTGCAGAATCTCTTCATGTGAGTGAGTGTGGCTCTGAGAAGAGCCGGTAACCCCAGATGAGATTGGAAGGTTTTGCACGGTGGGTTCACAATGCACGAGGTTTGCAGTGACACCATGTGCAGAATCTCTTCATGTGAGTGAGTGTGGCTCTGAGAAGAGCCAGTAACTCCAGATGAGATTGGAAGGTTTGCACGGTGGGTTCACAATGTAAGAGGTTTGCAGTGACACCATGTGCAGAATCTCTTTATGTGAGCGAGTGTGGCTCTTAGAAGAGCCAGTAACTCCAGATGAGATTGGAAGGTTTGCACGGTGGGTTCACAATGCAAGAGGTTTGCAGTGACACCATGTGCAGAATCTCTTTATGTGAGTGAGTGTGGCTCTGGGAAGAGCCGGTAACTCCAGATGAGATTGGAAGGTTTGCACGGTGGGTTCACAATGCAAGAGGTTTGCAGTGACACCATGTGCAGAATCTCTTCATGAGAGTGAGTGTGGCTCTGAGAAGAGCCGGTAACTCCAGATGAGATTGGAAGGTTTGCACGGTGGGTTCACAATGCATGAGGTTTGCAGTGACACCATGTGCAGAATCTCTTTATGTGAGTGAGTGTGGCTCTGAGAAGAGCCGGTAACTCCAGATGAGATTGGAAGGTTTGCAAAGTGGGTTCACAATGTAAGAGGTTTGCAGTGACACCATGTGCAGAATCTCTTTATGTGAGTGAGTGTGGCTCTGGGAAGAGCCGGTAACCCCAGATGAGATTGGAAGGTTTGCACAGTGGGTTCACAATGTAAGACGTTTGCAGTAACGGTACGAGTAGAATTTCTACTTAGTGCACGAGTATGGCTTTAAAAAGAGCTAGTAACGTAAAGGTTTAACGGATAGGTTGGCAATTTGAAATGTAATGCAAACGGGGAGTTTCTAGAGAGCGTGTCAAAGCTGAATTGGATCACTGCAGTGACACAAATAAGATTCCACTTAAGGTTCCTGTTTGACGCCAACCGGATTGTGGACGATGAACTGTGACCTTTGACATGTCTTCTTCGACAGGGGGCCGATTCCAGCGGGGAGGCCAACGGTGATATGAGCCAGGAGAGAGAGGAGTCGAGGTAAGGGATACAAGCAAGATGTTCTGAAGGGAAATGGTGGGGGGGGGGGAAAGAGCGCCACGGATGAATGCCAGTTGTCGGTGTTATTGGGTTCTGGCGAATTCTGTCGTTTTGGGCAACGCGGTGCCGATTTCAGTAATGATCCCTGCGGGGGGCCGCGTCCGAATCTATTGGCTGCGGATAGAAGTATCACACAACCCTATGGGAACTGGCTGCAGCCGCCTGTTGACGACTCCCGTAGACTCGCTTGTAGTTTTCAAGCCGTAGCCAATGGCGACGGCGACTGCCGTTACATCCAATCTCTTTTACTTTCGCAACGGCAGGCAGAGAGACGACACGGTGTACTGGAGCGACGAGACCGAGTCCAGCGAGAAGGCGGTTGAGCAGGAGCCGGTCAGCGGCACTGCAGCCTCCGTCTCTAGCGGAGTCTACAAGAAATCTCTGCGACTCTCCTCGGAGCAACTGGTACGACTCCCATCCACTTTTGCTGCAGATTGGAGGCCTGGAAAATGTCTTCATACCGCATATTTTGGTTGAATGGCGTCTGGTCACAGTGGCCCTCATCTTGACTCCCCAAACCCAGGCTGGTCCACCCCCATTGGTTGACTACTCTGGTTAGAACCATTTGGTAAAGCAGCCTCAGGACCGCGGTTTCTTCCCTGGTCCCAGTAGCCCTCATCTTGACCCCCAAACCCAGGCTGGTCCACCCCCATTGGTTGACTACTCTGGTTAGAATCATTTGGTAAAACCAGCCTCAGGACCGTGGTTTCTTCCCTGGTCCCAGTAGCCCTCATCTTGACCCCCAAACCCAGGCTGGTCCACACCCATTGGTTGAGTACTCTGGTTAGAACGATTTGGTAAGACCAGCCTCAGGACCGTGGTTTCTTCCCTGGTCCCAGTAGCCGTCATCTTGACTCCTCAAACCCAGGCTGGTCCACCCCCATTGGTTGACTACTCTGGTTAGAACCATTTGGTAAAACCAGCCTCAGGACCGTGGTTTCTTCCCTGGTCCCAGTAGCCCTCATCTTGACTCCCCAAACCCAGGCTGGTCCACCCCCATTGGTTGACTACTCTGGTTAGAACCAATTGGTAAACCAGCCTCAGGACCGTGGTTTCTTCCCTGGTCCCAGTAGCCCTCATCTTGACCCCCAAACCCAGGCTGGTCCACACCCATTGGTTGAGTACTCTGGTTAGAACCAATTGGTAAACCAGCCTCAGGACCGTGGTTTCTTCCCTGGTCCCAGTGGCCCTCATCTTGACTCCCCAAACCCAGGCTGGTCCACCCCCATTGGTTGACTACTCTGGTTAGAATCATTTGGTAAAACCAGCCTCAGGACCGTGGTTTCTTCCCTGGTCCCAGTAGCCCTCATCTTGCCTCCCCAAACCCAGGCTGGTCCACACCCATTGGTTGACTACTCTGGTTAGAACCATTTTGGAAAACCAGCCTCAGGATCGTGGTTTCTTCCCTGGTCCCAGTAGCCCTCATCTTGACCCCCAAACCCAGGCTGGTTCACCCCCATTGGTTGACTACTCTGGTTAGAACCATTTGGTAAAACCAGCCTCAGGACCGTGGTTTCTTCCCTGGTCCCAGTAGCCCTCATCTCGACCCCAAACCCAGGCTGGTCCACCACCAGTCCTGATGGAAGCATATGGTCCACAAAACTTTTTTGAGATTTGCCTGCTGAAGTCACTGACGAGTTGTCAACATTTCTTTTAGGACTTGTAAGTTTGACCTCTCTCTCTTTTCCCCCCCGCTTGCTTAGGCCAAGCTGAACCTCAAGCCCGGCCCAAATGAGGTCCGTTACTCGGTCACCACCAAGTACCAGGGAACAGCGGCCTGCGAGTCGACCATCTACCTCTGGAAGCACGACAGCAAGGTCATCATTTCGGACATCGACGGTACCATCACGAGGTGAGGTGATAAACACACAAAAAACAACTATGCCCCCAGCGACAAATGACCAACCAAAACCATTGGGACCTTTTTCTCACACTCACTCACTCACTGAAAGATCTTGTAAACGGTATCGCCACAAGTCTGTCACATTGTGAACCCACCGTGCAAACCTTCCAGTCTCATCCGGAGTTACCAGCTCTTCTCAGAGCCACACTCACTCACATGAAGAGATTCTGCACATGGTGTCACTGCAAACCTCTTGCATTGTGAACCCACCGTGCAAACCTTCCAGTCTCATTCGGAGTTACCGGTTCTTCTCAGAGCCACACTCACTCACGTAAAGAGATTCTGCACATGGTGTCACTGCAAACCTCTTATATTGTGAACGCACTAGGCAAACCTTCCAAATCTCACGAGGAGTTACTTCCCTGGTCCCAGTAGCCCTCATCTTGACACCCAAACGCAGGCTGGTCCACCCGCATCGGTTGACTGCTCTGGTTAGAACCATTTGGTAAACCAGCCTCAGGACCGCGGTTTCTTCCCTGGTCCCAGTAGCCCTCATCTTGACACCCAAACCCAGGCTGGTCCATCCCCATTGGTTGACTACCCTGGTTAGAACCATTTGGTAAACCAGCCTCAGGACCGCGGTTTCTTCCCTGGTCCCAGTAGCCCTCATCTTGACCCACAAACCCGGGCTGGTCCACCCCCATTGGTTGACTACTCTGGTTAGAACCATTTGGTAAACCAGCCTCAGGACCGCGGTTTCTTCCCTGGTCCCAGTAGCACTCATCTTGACCCACAAACCCGGGCTGGTTGACCGTCGGTCGACCGCTTTTGGTAGACCAACTGACCTTGGCTGACTTCTCTCCACCTCTCCCCTTTCTAGGTCGGACGTCTTTGGCCAGATTCTGCCCGTCCTGGGCAAGGACTGGACCCACGGCGGAGTGGCCCAGCTTTTCTCGCAGATCCAGAGCAACGGGTTCTTCTTCCTCTACCTCTCGGCGCGGGCCATCGGCCAGGCCCGGCACACCAAGGGCTTCCTCAAGAGTGTCTGCCAGGACAAGTTTGCCCTCCCCGACGGCCCTTTGCTCCTTAACCCCAGCTCCTTAATCCGGGCCTTCCACAGGTGAGCCCGGAAGTCCTTGCCCTTCCCTTGGATCTCACCACCAGCTTTCCAGTCTTCCAGCTTTCCTCCTTTGATCCCTCCCCTACTGCTTGCCCTTCCCTCTGATCTCACCCTGGTCTGTCTACCAGCTTTCCTCCTTTCTTCCCTTCCCTACTGCTTGCCCTTCCCTTTGATCTCACCCTGGTCTGTCTACCAGCTTTCCTCCTTTGATCCCTCCCCTACTGCTTGCCCTTCCCTTTGATCTCACCCTGGTCTGTCTACCAGCTTTCCTCCTTTGATCCCTCCCCTACTGCTTGCCCTTCCCTTTGATCTCACCCTGGACTGTCTACCAGCTTTCCTCCTTTGATCCCTCCCCTACTGCTTGCCCTTCCCTTTGATCTCACCCTGGTCTGTCTACCAGCTTTCCTCCTTTGATCCCTTCCCTACTGCCTGCCCTTCCCTTTGATCTCACCCTGGTCTGTCTACCAGCTTTCCTCCTTTGATCCCTTCCCTACTGCTTGCCCTTCCCTTTGATCTCACCCTGGTCTGTCGACCAGCTTTCCTCCTTTGATCCCTTCCTTACTGCTTGCCCTTCCCTTTGATCTCACCCTGGTCTGTCTACCAGCTTTCCTCCTTTGATCCCTTCCCTACTGCCTGCCCTTCCCTTTGATCGCACCCTGGTCTGTCTACCAGCTTTCTTCCTTTGATCCCTTCCCTACTGCCTGCCCTTCTCTTTGATCTCACCCTGGTCTGTCTACCAGCTTTCCTCCTTTGATCCCTTCCCTACAACTTGCCCTTCCCTTTGATCTCACCCTGGTCTGTCTACCAGCTTTCCTCCTTTGATCCCTTCCCTACTGCTTGCACTTCCCTTTGATCTCACCCTGGTCTATCTACCAGCTTTCCTCCTCTGATCCCTTCCCTACTGCTTTCCCTTCCTATAGATGTCGTGCCCTCCAAATGTTTAAGATCTGCATTTTTTTGGTCATTATTTACATCAGTAAGCAGTGCGCAACAGCTTTCTATGACTTGCTAGTGCAGTATCGACAAGCAAAAAGCCCAGGGATTCGATAACAAGTCTTTTTGTACCCTTGGGACGGTCCATTCTTCAGGGAGGTCATCATCAAGAATCCCGAGGAGTTCAAGATCCGATGTCTTAAGGACATCCAGTCCTTGTTCCCGTCTACGTTTAATAACAACCCAGTCAACCCATTCTACTCAGGATTTGGCAACAGAATCAACGTGAGTATTCTGGCAACAAACTTTATAAACTCTAAACAAAAAATAAAAAAAATAAAAAAAAAGGGCCAAGAAAACTTTGACTGGACCGAGATTTGAACGCGTGACCTCTGTTTTTTCTTAACAGAACCAGAAGTCTCGGGTATAAATACAGATCCAGTCAAAGTTTTCTTGTCAAATTGTTCAATTTGTTCGAAAGTTCAGTTTTTCCTTTTGTTTGTTTGACTTAAAAAAAGGAGATGATAAAAAAAAGCATTCTACAAAATGGTTGTGTTATGTTAAAAGATCGTACCAAATTCTTCATTAATGCCCGCATTTGACAGACATTGTTTGTTTGGATTTTCCTGCGACATTTTAATCGGAAATTGATTTTGAAATACGAGGCGAAGAGGAATACTAACTCTCCGTTCACGAGAAGTGGTTTTTGTTCGTGTGGAACTTTATTAGGATTTTGACTCTTGTTGATAGGAATTTGATTTGATTTTGTTTTTCTTTCTCAAATTGATCAGTTTATGTATTATTTTCTCCTCCCTCAGGATACTTGGGCCTACCGAGCTGTCGGCATTCCAGTGTCAAGAATCTTCACCATCAACTCCCAAGGCAAAGTCACCCACGATCATTCCCTCACCTTCCAGTCCTCGTAAGTAGTTCACTTTTTCATTCTTTAAACCGTTTTTTTTTTTTGACACTCTGACACTTTACAATTTGGAAAGCTGCCCCTTCCTTTTTTTGTAAGCCTGCCCGGGCTAATCGGCCCCCTTCGCCCCCTCCTCCTGTCAGGTACCCTAAGCTTCAGGACCTGGTGGACCACGTCTTCCCCTCCCTCCATCGCGAGAAGACCATGGCCTTCGTCTCGCCGGCGAGCTACAGCTCCTTCACCTTCTGGCGGGAGCCCGTCCTCGCCCTCGCGGAGGAGGACGACCTCATCCGCTCGCTGACGTCGAAGGACAAGAAGTGAGGGGAGAGGAAGAAGTAGAGGAAGCAGATGAGGAAGAAGAAGAAGAAGGAGGAGAAGGAGAAGGAGGAGAAGGAGAAGAAGCAGGAGAAGGAGAAGGACAAGAAGAAGAAGAAGAAGGAGGAGAAGGAAAAGGAGGAGGAGGAGAAGGAGAAGAAGCAGGATAAGGAGAAGGACAAGAAGAAGAAGGAGAAGAAGGGTTCATCCTGAAAGAGGCAAAGCAATATGCGATATCATCAGGTTCTGTGAACTTCATCACTTTCCCCCTTGCATCCCTGATCAGCCGAAACGACGGACAATCAAAGCAGCCCTGTACCTCTCTCTCTGCCAGTGAGTCATTTCACACGCTCTCTCTCTCTCTCAAAATGCCAGTGAGTCATTTCACGCTCTCTCTCTCTCTCTCTCTCGGATTAGACCGAGTCTGGTTTTTCCCCCTCTCCGCAGTTTGAGGGCCTCACTGCCTCGCTGTTGCTCGTTTCCGGCTGTGAAGGCTTGCGATGTTGCCACAGCGACTGACCTTCACGTCGTGACACCTTGTGGGAGTTGGCTGCAGCCGCTAGCTTTCGGCTTCCCCATGCTCGTTCGTGACTTGAAGCCGTAGCCAATGACCTCAAAGGGTTCGCTGGCGTGCAAACTTCAAGACCCTGAGTTGACGATTACGTGTTTGAGTAAGATAAGGCTTTCTGAGAAGATAAGGCTGGAGTGGAAACGATCATCCGTCAATTTGATCCGCGGCAATGCACCAAGCCGGGACGAAAATAAAAAAAACGGTAAAGCCTCGCTCGCAATCTTCACGTAGACTTTCAACGCGTTCCTACCAAAAAAAAAAAAAAAAGCTGACCGAGCAAAATCTACTTAAACTCTCGCTTGTAAGATAAGAAGAATGTCATAGGTGGTAAGCGGGTTGTCCTTTTTCGCTTAGCACGAAGGTCCCTCGAAGCTGCATGGTCCCCCGCCCGTCGAGCCGGCTCGGAGTCTGTCCATAGAGAAACAGGCCCCGGATGGCATTGGCAGGATTCGGGGAACCAGACCACTTTTCAAACTGCCTCTCACCATATAATAGTGAGCCATTAAGTTTAAAAAAGAAAAGAAAAAAAGTATTATATCTGTACATCATATCCCGTTTATCTGTATAATGTATATTAAGTGTACATAAACAGATCACAATATGATATCAGTATTACAGAGATAAAACAAAATCGATGTACACATTTCATTTAAGTATAATCACTGCGATGAGTGATGGTTAAAAGCGACCAAAGTGATGAGCGTTCGAGAACTAAGAGTTAAAGGTGATGGAATGTTCTGATTGTTTATAATTTAAACAACTCTTTTCAAACATTTTTATTGGTTTTTTTTTTTTTAAGGTAAAGCGATGAGGTTATTAAGCAAACGACTTGGCTTGAATTACATTATTCTGTTCCGAAATCGGGATATTTACAAGTAGGTGTTGACTATAGCTTGGTAAAGATTGGATAAAGATTCTTACAAATACGAAAATAGCCACATGCGGCTGACATTTATCGTGTAAATAAATATACGATTCTTCCAGAGTTTGTTAGAATCTAAACCGAGTGATACAAGTTGGTTGGGGACGACATCAGATTTCCCCGTTTTCCCTCTACTCCTCAATTTTGAAATTCGTTGTGCCATCAAGTGGCCACCGTACATTCTGGTAATCTCGGTCAAAACGGTGCCTATGTTCTATTGCTTTTGTGTCCTTTTTTCAACTCAATACGGGAGAAGTTATTCTTGATTTCAGGAGTAATTACTGAGAAGGGCATTAAATAGCCAAATATTTATTTGGGGGATGGAACTGAAGCAAAACATGCTGCATATTTAAAGCCACGATAGGGAAATTATTACCATTATTATTTTATATGCTGCATCTATAAGTTAGAGTATGCTTGTCAAAAATGCGTTTATTTTGCCTTCATCGTTACTTAAGTTCGCTTTTAAGTTTGTTTTGTAGCATTCCTGTCCATCGTGACAGTGATTTGTTTGTCAACGCCCTAATGACAAATCTCGACTCGGGAATGATAGAGATGAGATTTGAAGGTTTGCATGGTGAGAATATCAGGATAAATAGGGTTGCGGAGACACCGTGTAAATTCTCTTTTGTGAGTAAGTGTGGTTCTGAAAAGAACCGGAGGAACTCGACGTTTCGAACAGTGTACTCTGCTCGTCTTCAGGAGAATGCTGGATTCCAACTGGGAGTGGGGCTTATGTAGTGTGGAGAGGGATCCTGGTGAGGGGGATTAGCTCAGTGAAGGGTGAAGGCGGGAACTGTAAAGGCGGGAACAAGGGATGCTGCACAGGATCCTAGTTATATCTAGTTATCCTAGTTATCCTAATGATAGAGATGCTACCTTTACCTTACCGCTAGAGGGCGTATCGGGGTTCGCCAGCGTTTCGTTTTGGTTCGTTTTCGAAGCTGCAGCGTTTTAGTTGCCTACCTCGGCGCAGCGTATAGGTCTTTCTTTTTATTTTTTGTGTAAATTGTATGCATCGAACTTAAAGCGAGGCTACGGGCTCCAGATTTCCAAGATTAATTGCTGTTTCCCCGCTGCTTTTGGATCTTTTCTTGACATATTCTTCAACAAAACCGAACGATATCTTAGGAACTACGGTAAGGTCCCTTGAATTGACCGCCATCTTGGAAATCTATCCCCCATAGCCTCGTTTTGGGGCTCAATGCATGAAATTTGCAAAGACTATAATAGACATCGCTATAGCAACCAATTGCAGATTTCTGTGGACCTTCATGAAATAGAAATGTACATAAGCCGATATATCAAATTATTTAATGAACATTTTAAATTGGTCAATTTTTAATTTTTATTTGGATCAGTCGGATCTTTTTATTGAGGCATAAAAATGCAAGTTGTGATGACATCACGCTCTCGACTCTGTTCAAATAATGGAGAAAAAAAAGATTTGGGATTGTACTAAAGAGTTTCATGATTTTGTTTTACTTCGGAATATTATTTGTATATTTGAAATAGAAAATCCGATTATTTTGTACTATTGGAGAGAGGATATGCGTCCGTCGGTTAACGCACTACCGGATTGTTGATGATTTTCTTCTCTGATATGGCTTTGAGGGGCTACCGTATTGTTTTATCGTCTTTTTTTTTTGGGGGGGTTATTCTATTAAGTGGATTGAATTGGAGGCGTTATTGCGTGTGATGATGGGAAGGAGAGAGTTGCTCGTGTGTGTGACAACTTTTTTTCTCTCGGCCAGTTAGCCCTTTCGGCGCTGTATCAAGTTATGGAGAAGCCAAACAGTGTACGTACCTATGTGCGTGTCAAACCAGGTCGAAATAAAATAGCATGAATTTCATGAAACGTCCGTAAAGGATTCAGTTTCTGGGGTTTTTATTTTGGTCTTACTCATGGATTCATTTTATATTTCACGTATGTTTGTGTTAGTTATACTGTTATAGTCTGTGTTCTTGTTCTCCTTCTCATCCTTCTTCCTCGCCTCCTCCCTCTCCTCCTCCTCCTCCTTCTCCTCCACCTTCTCCTTCTCCTCCTTCTCCTCCCCTTCTCCTCCTTCTCCTCCTCCTCCTTCTCCTCCTCCACCTTCTCCTCCTCATTCTCCTTCTCCTCCACCTTCTCCTCCTTCTCCTCCTCCTCCTTCTCGTCCTCCTTCTCCTTATCCTCCTCCTTCTCCT
This sequence comes from Luidia sarsii, assembly GCA_949987565.1. NCBI lineage: Eukaryota > Metazoa > Echinodermata > Asteroidea > Paxillosida > Luidiidae > Luidia > Luidia sarsii. The sequence continues at coordinate 7,372,490 of OX465121.1, forward strand.
CCTCCTCCTCCTCCTCCTCCTCTTTCTCCTCCTCAACCTCCTCCTCCTCCTCTTTCTTCTCCTCCATCTCCTTCTCCTCCCCAACCTCTTCCTTCTCCTCTTCTCCTCCATCTCCTCCTCCTTCTCATATTTCTCCTTTCTTCTCCTCCTCCTTCTTCCCCCCTCCTCCCCCTCCTCCCTCTCCTCATCCTTCTCCGTCTCCTCCCTCCTACTCCTCCCCTCCTCCTTTTACTCCCCCCTCCTCCTCCTCCTCCTCCTCCTCGTCCCTCCCTCCTCATCGTCATAGTTATCCTGCTTATTCTCCCCGTTCTCCTTCACCACCCCCGTCTTCATCGTTCTCGTCCTCATTCCCCGTTCTTGATTGAACAATACGTTAACTTTCCGAAAATACACAAAAAATGATTTTTTTTAACGAATTGAGAAGATACTTTGACTTCAGGCTTTGTTTTGGTGGGATATTCCTCATGTCGCTGTGCCGGGTCACATATGTAGTATATTTTTTTCCTGCGGTATGCTGAACTCTAGTCCTTCCGACCGAAGTATTTATGTGATGGTGAAGCACAATGGTATCGCAGATAAGCCTTTATCTTTGGGAATTAGAAGGGTTGGGGGCTGGGCTGACCGCGTTCAATACCTCAAGCAAAGTCCAATCTGATAAATTTCGAGTAAGGGACCCGCGAAGTTATCAGCCATGCATAATGGCGGCCGCTCGACGTGTCCGTGCGTAAACACGAACCACCGACCACGGTATATAGGTCTGCTCTGCTCCACGCTTGTTCGTGACTGTTCTTGACAAAAAAGGCGCATGTGCAGAACGCGTCACGTAAGGTGGTTACTGCATGGGGACCCTCCCCCCCCCCCAGCAATTTTACCTTCAGCTAATCACTCACGAATACGGGGTACCAGACGACTTGAGCCCTTCAATTCAGGCACGGCTTCGCTGCCCTATTGCCAACGCTTTATTGTGCCACGTAGTGCATCTCGAAGGCTAGGGCCGTTTTCGAAATGAAGGCTTAGGCTCGGGCTCAGGCTTCGTCTTCGTCTGACAAAACCCCAAAATCCAGGTTTTGGTTTGTTTCCGAATTTGAAGGTTTGTAGCCTTAATAGATACAGGGTATTCACCAAGAAACTGGGGCCAAACGCTTGTTTTTAAGATGCCTGTGATATCATAACGAGTAAGATAAAATCATTATGACCGAAGCCTAAGCCCGAGCCTATAAGCCTTCATTTCGAAAACGGCCTATGGCTTCGCGACTATTGTGACGCACTGGTCTATGGAAGGCGGCGAGCCAGCCGCGGCTGAAGCCGTTTCCCCGTAGACTTGCGCGCTGTCGCGGAAGTCGTAGGCGAAAAAAAACAGAGTCAGTCGGTCAACTGGACTGCGTGAAGTATTTTTGGTCGAGTTCGGACAAAATGATGTGGCCGGAGAGAGAAATGGCGGATTTTGATCCGGTCACAAGTCGAGTGCAAACACACTTCAGTCCCGCGTGCGTACACAGGCGATATATCATATCTGGTTAATGATTAAAACAAGTTAACTGTGTCCTTGACAACGGGTACTGTTTGTGGCTCATAATATTGACAAGCATCATGCGGGTAACCTGGCTTATTTGCTTCGAGATTTTTTTTTTTCGGTCCAAAACGAAACTAGTATTTGTGACCCGGCACAGCGACATGAGGAATATCCCACCAAAACACTTTTCGAGTAAACGACGCCTGAAGTCAAAGTATCTTCTCAATTCGATTAAAATTTTTTTTTTTTTTTTTTGTATTTTTGGAAAGTTAATGTATTGGAGGATATTATGTCCAAAGGATTTTTCCGAAATCCGTCTCTAAATGTTGAAAAAACGAGGATTTCGGGGGAGTGTTTGTGTACTGTTTTCATGAAAATGTAAAGTTCCTGCCTTTTTGAATGGCCGCTTTCGAGGAGTTAGAATGGCGCTGCTATATTGTGTCTGGTACCAAATGAACGAGCGAAGTCCCCTTGTACTATTTACAACAAAGTTCATACGGAAATAAATTCGATATCATTTGAAAGCTAATGGTATACTCTTTCACATCATTAGAAAATCTCAAAATCTCAAATGTGGGGGTTATTCCTCATTATGCTGTGCCGGGTCACATTTGATTGTTCTTCCACTCTTGTAGACTTCAAGTGGTCTATTGGGTATTTTCAAATTTGTTTCATTTTCCTGTACGTATATGTTTAACAACATTTTGGGATCACAAGTCATCGAGGTTGAACATTTAGAACAAATTTATGAAAATAATAGTCGGGAGACGGAAGGAGTAGGAGGAGATGGAGAAGGAGAAGGGGGAGGAGGAGAAGGAGAAAGGGTAGAAGATGAAGGTCGAGAAGGAGGAGGAGAAGGAGAAGGAGGAGGAGAAGAAGAAGGAGGAGGAGAAGGAGAAGTAGAAGCAGAAGGAGAAGGAGAAGGAAAAGGAGAAGGAGGAGGAGATTCTGAAGGAGAAGCAGAAGGAGAAGGAGAAGGAGGAGGAGAAGGAGAATGAAAAATGGAGAGGGAGGAGAAGAAGACGAAGATGATGAAGAAGAAGACGAAGAAGAAGAAAAAGAAGAAGACGAAGAAGAAGAATGAAAAACCTCATCATATGTGACCCGGCACAATGACATGAGGAATATCCCACCAAAACACATTTTGAGTAAACAACGCCTGAAGTTAAAGTATCTTCACAATTCGATCACAAATCAATTTTTTTGGGGGGTATTTTCGGAAATTGTAAATATTAGAGGATATTATATTTTGATATCAATTGAAAGCTAATGGTATACTCTTTCACATCATTAGAAAATCTCAAAATCTCAAAAGTGGGGGTTATTTCTCATTATGCTGTGCCGGGTCACATATTCACAAACAATTGAAAAATTTAACGATATATTATCCTGTACAACTTAAGGATGCGTGCTAATTATTTCCTATCGATAATAAACGCAGTCATTACTTGTAATAAGATTATGCAAATGTGATTAGATACCCATGAATGTATTCCATAGAGACTGGCTTGCCTTTGATTTCGACCCTAGAAATATTTGGTATTTTTAACATTCCCCAAAGTTGTTTGTTCGTAGTTAGATTCCGGACATTACGCCCAGTTTTTTTTTTTATTATGATTGGTCTTGACTATGTTAGTCGTTTTGATAGAGGAGGATGGTTGATTACGTAATAATCCGGAAAGCACACAGGATTTTTTTTTATTATCTTCAATTAAAACTGTGGCGCAGAGTGCATGTGTGCTTAGAGAAATACATGCTAGTCCTATATGCGACCCGGCACAGCGACATGAGGAATATCCCACCAAAACACTTTTCGAGTAAACAACGCCTGAATTCAAAGTATCTTCTCAATTCGATTAAAAATCAGTTTTTGTTTTATTTTGTATTTTCGGAAAGTTAATGTATTGGAGGATATTATGTCCAAAGGATTTTTCCGAAACCCGTCTCTAAATGTTGAAAAAGCGAGGATTTCGGGGGAGTGTTTGTGTACTGTTTTCATGAAAATATAAAGAACCTGCATTTTTGAATGGCCGCTTTCGAGGAGTTAGAATGGCGCTGCTATATTGTTTCTGGTGCCAAATGAACGAGCGAAGTCCCCTTGTACTATTTACAACAAAGTTTATACGGAAATAAAATTTGATATTATTCGAAAGCTAATGGTATACTCTTTCACATCATTAGAAAATCTCAAAATCTCGAAAGTGGGGGTTATTCCTCATTATGCAGTGCCGAGTCACATATTATTGCCTCACATTACTGAGGGGATTAAGATTGTCTTAATACCAGAGTGGGCAAAGGATTCTGATAAGGATAATCTCATGGAGTTGAGGCGAGGGATACGCCTCCATTCCTTCACGAGGCGTGCGCTGGTCAGTCGGTTGTTGGAGTGAGCTCTCGCTGTCTTTTGGACTGCATGCTTTATAGCCTGAACGGTACACTGTGAGCGTCCGTGCGGAGAGGCAGAGAAGGAGGTTCTTTTTGACGTTTTTTTTGTTTGAGCGCGTCTGACGATCGAGATGGGCCAGTGGGAGAACGGGGTGTTCGGCTGCTTCGGCAACCTTGGCATGTGCGTCTTCACCTGGTTCCTGCCGTGCTACACCCACGGCAAGACGGCCGAGGCCGCCGGCACTGGGGCCTTCCTCCCCTGCCTCCTGGTCACCTTCGTGCCCTTCGTCAACATCTTCTTCATCGCCAAGACCCGGACCGCCGTGCGCGAGAGCAAAGGGATCGACGGCACCTTCGTGTCCGACTGCGTGACGGTCTTCCTCTGCGCCTGGTGCTCCGTCATCCAGACAGCCCGGGAGATCGGCGTCAACACCCCGCTGGGGGCCGGCGAATCCATGGCTCGCGTCTAAAACCGGGGAAAGGGAGAGAGAGAGGGAGAGAGAGGGGGGGGGGGGAGAGAGAGGCAGGCAGGCAGAGACGGCTTCCAAGTCAAGACCGAAGACCGAGGCACCGTGAGACCACGGAGAAAGCACCTATGGTTAGGCCTCTTGTCAAAAAGATCATCGGTTGGGTATCAGATGATGTGGCCCGTCCGATGAATTTTTTTACCCCAGAGTCCAGTACAATCGGCTTTCTGCCGGGGGAAATTTTATCGGTCGGATGAATTCAACCGGCACTCAACCGATTATCTTTTTGACAAGAGACCTTAGACCTACTAGCTAGTTTCCGTAGATAGACCATTCGCCGTAGCAGAAAACACACCCGACACTGCATGCATGCTGTGAACTCTAAATCAAAGTTCGGCCGCGATCTCCAAAAGGAGGAGAAGCTCTCCAACTGGCATTTCGAGTCTAGCGAGACTGAGACCGACAGATTCGCTACCGTTTCTCCATCACCAAGCCCTGCAGTAGAACCGGCTCCCGTGAACTGCAATCGAACTTCCAGATAATGATCTCAAAACGAACAGATCTCAACCTATTGAGAGAGCCTTGTAATTTTTTTGTTTCATTTCCACCACGCTTCCCCCTCCCCTCGACTGAAACAGAAACCACATTTAATCTCATCCCGGATCAACGCTAACTGCTCCCACTTCGTTGACGTGGATTGGACTACCGGTTGTGCCGGCGTTTGACGAGACTTGCGTCTTCTTGTGGGTCTCGTTTCGTCCCCGTTCGGCAAGTTTCAAATGACTCGTTTACGGCCAGCGCCTCTGCGGCTGGCTTCAGTCCGTGAACGGTGGGGAGGCTCTCTTGCAGCCTGGTTGTCTGCAAGCCGGCTGACCAAGCGCTTGGAGGACCGTTGAGCGGGAGTCGGGGTGCCAGACCCGGAACCGCGACCGGCGTGGCTATATCAAGGGCTACGGCTATTGGCTAATCGCGGGCGCCGCCGTTTTCGTGGTGTATACCGCGAGGCAACAACCTGGTAACCCAGCCCTAGCCCTTGGTGACGAGAAGAGACAGGGGGTGATAAAACAGACTGGACGCTGCTATACGACAGCGGTCTGGAACCCCGCCTTCTCGACAGTGTCCCGCACGCGTCGGTGCGCGCTCACAGACAGCCGGCAGCTTGTGCATGAGCTCAAAAACGGAAAAATTATATTCCCCCCCAAAAAACTGACTCGAACCCATTTGCCTTCATCACGAACGGACTTTACACAGAAGATCGGGTCGGCCGATAAGAGGCGATGCTATACCGTGCACATTTCGTCAGACTGTGACGAAATTCCACCCCCTCCCTCCCAAAGCGGAAAACAGCGGGCATAGCTCATCGAAACTGTGACTGTTTACACGGAAAAGGTTGAACCCCCCAACACAATCAATCACCTTGTCGTGGAGGGCGTCAGACATTGAACATTTTGACCATCGTCAGTGCAGAGAGACCGTCAGAGCAGGTTTGGTGCGGGCGTTACTATCGGACTCGGTTTGGCGATCGAGGTGGCTGTGTGGCTTCTTGGAGTGTCGTGTTTTTTTTGCGTGCGTGTTTCTCGACCGAGATTTGAGCGAGATGGGCGAGTGGCAGCAGGGACTGTTCGGCTGCTTCAGCAACATCGGCATGTGCGTCTTCTCCTACGTCCTGCCGTGCTACACCCACGGCAAGACGGCCGAGGTCCTGGGTGACGACTGCGTCAAGTGCGGCCTCGTCATGCTGGTGCCCTTCTTCAACATCTACACGCTGGCCCAGACCCGCGGCCGCGTCCGCCAGAGCAAGGCTATCGACGGCACGCCGGGCAACGACTGCCTCCTCTCGATCTGCTGCGCCATCTGCGTCGTCATCCAGAACGCGGCCGAGATGAACGCCGTCACACCCCTGGGGGCCGGTCAGGCGATGGCCAGGGCCTAAATCTACCGACCGCTCCTCATCCCCCTCCTCTTCCTCCTCCTCTTCCCCCATCTTTCTCCTCCTCCTCGTTCTCGTCGTCCTCCTTCCTCCTCCTCCTTCTCACCCTTCTCCTTCCTCTTGCTCCTCCTTCTCCTCGTCCATCTCCTCCTCCTCTTCCTCCTCCTCCTCCTCCTCCTCCCTCCTCCCCTCGTCGTCCTCCTCTTCCATCTCCACCTTCCTCTTCCCCCTCCTCTTCCTCCTCCTTCTCCTCTTCCTCTTCCTCCTCTTCCTCCTCGTCCTCCTCGTCCTCCCCCTCGTCGTCCTCCTCTTCCATCTCCTCCTCCTTCCTCTCCTTCCCCTCTCCTTCTCGACCTCGTCCTCTTCCTCCTCCTCCTTCTCCCTCCCTCCATCCCTCCACCCTCCCTCCTGCCATCATCGAGAATGACCGCGCTGTACCAGTCGACCAACTTCTACTCAACTCGTCTGCGACCCCACCGTATCAGGCGATCGCCTCGCAATGCGCCACCAAGCACCGGTCCTCCCGAACCGACGGCACCGGACTGCGCCACTATACCGCCCTACCACCAGACTCCATCTCTGTTGCTGCCGCGAGAACTCGGGCTCAAATTCCACCGCAGTCAGACCCTGGCCAGTTGCCAAAGACCGAAGCCAGTCTACGGTCAACGGAGGCAGAAGTCCATTGCCGAAATCAGGCTCCGATTTTGGCCCGAAACCTGCCTCCATCTAAGCTGTGACTCCGGACAAAACCCTCCGAAAATTGGCTCAACTGGAAGGTTTTTTTTTCGAGCAAAACGACCACCTCGTCTTGCAACTATGTAGCGTCACAGGCCTAATATGCGATCGGCTCTTCGGGACTCTCAACCGACTGTGCAAGGTATCGTCAGCAATGGCCCGTATTTCCGACACACAGCGGGACGGGTCGATTGCCACAGTCTCCGATCTGCGCCGGCCACGACCGACGTCGCGTTCGTTGGGAGGCGAACGATCCCGAACGGCCCCCCAGCGGTCAGACCCGAGGTTTCCTTCGGCTCAGCGACGCGGGGGATCCCGCCCGAATGCTCCACAAAATCGGAACCCCTCCCGTCTACCAGTCCACAAGAAACTCAGTGACTCACTCAATCCGGACTCGATTTCATAATGAACACACTTTCTTGTCTCTCTCTCATCTCAAGTGATGTTGATTGCACGCTGTTTTGTATCTAACCAGACCTGTCCATTTTGTTGAGTTTAGGCCGTGTCCGAAACAAGTGTCTAGAGCTAGGTCTAGGTCTTCCCCCTATTATAAATACACGGAGATGCGAAGACAATAGCCCTAGCCGTAGCTCTGGAAGCCCGTTACGGACACGGCCTTTCTAGTATTAACCGGGTTTTTTTAAGGAAGAAATAGCGGCGGAATATTAACGGTAACGCCGTATGAATAGGTCCATTTTAGGAACGGTTTATTTGCAAGGAAAACGATTTGTGTCCTTTTCAGAATCAAGCCTCTTTCCAAAGAGATCCGTTCACAAAATAAATCATGGACTGATTTTATTTCTTCGTTTCTGTACAAGCATTCCGCTGCATTTTGTCGTAATGTTTTCGTAGACATTTAAATGTGTTACATCTTTAACCGGCAGCTATCAAATTTGACCAATCTTAGAGCCTCATTTAATTTTGTTTTTCTCAGCAAAACTCAAAAGCTACAATTTGGCATAACCGATTCGCACCGGACCACAGTATACCCAACACCACCATACGGGTTCAGACAAAAAAATACAGTGCCGTTTTCAAAAATTCACAATCGGGAACAGTAAACAACTGCGATAAAAATCAGTAAGAGTGCATTATGTGTACAAAGTAGTCAAACCTGGCACAAATGGAATCCCGTGTGACTTTGGGTATGCTGCTTAAGTATAGTATAATTGTGACCCGGCACAGCATAATGAGAAATAACCCCACTTTTGAGATTTTGAGATTTTCTAATGATGTGGAAGAGTACACCATTAGCTTTCAAATGATATCAAAATATAATATCCTCTAATATTTAACATTTCCGAAAATACAAAAAAGAGAAAATTGATTTGTGATCGAATTGTGAAGATACTTTTAACTTCAGGCGTTGTTTACTCAAAAAGTGTTTTGGTGGGATATTCCTCATGTCGCTGTGCCGGGTCACAATTATTGCGGTAGGCCGAGAGGAGATCTCTGTTTAAGACAATTATAGCGGTGCCCGGATTCGGAAGACCCGGCCCATAGCCAACACCACCGCCGCTCCGAATTGGGAGGTCCCGGCACGATCTGGGAAACGGGCTTCGACCTTTTGTGTATGTAGTCAGTCAATCACGAAGGTACGGGGTTCTAATCTCACCACAGTCTGGAACTTTACATAAAATATTCCAGGCGAAATTGCACGTCGACAAAAGGGCCTACTATTTTTGCACGCCCTGAACGTAGTCCATTTTCACGACGAAAAATTAGCGTAATTCATTTCGTAAAATAATATTGGTGTTGGTAATCATTCTCGACTTGTTTTTTTTTTAATGATTTTGAAGAGTTATACGCATCAGCAATGAGAGTTTATAACATTTTGTAGTTTTCATTACTCAGTGGTCGTAGATTTAGCTTCGGTTTTTTTTTAATCACCCACCAATCAGCGCCTTAGAACAAAGTTATTAAAAATAGGAAGAACAAAAATATACGATGATTTTCTTTGAATCGGTGATAGTTATGATATCTGTGATTTGATGCAATTTTTTTATGTATAAGAAGTTTGAAATTAAAGGTATCAAGCTCGAAAATGTGATTTGTGTTTGTAGGGGGCTGCTCTGTTTGTTTATTCGCTTGCTGGATTGTTTGTTTGTTTGTGTGTTTGCCCTCTTGAACCGTATAATTTTTGGTCGCTGGGCAAACGGGGTTGGGGGAAAACAAATTTGTGCAAACACTTCGTCCGGTTCTATCCGAATTGCCGCGAACTATGTGACATTTTGACTTTGACAAGCACCGTCCATCGCGTGAGCTGCTTGACCAATATTAATATTGCCCAACGCAGGTGAAAATCTTGATTGAATTTTGCCAATAATATGGTATTTCTTTGGTATTTTTTGGGGTAGGGCATTGTTGTATTTTGTGTGTTAACTTTGTTCTTGAGGAGCGGAATGTTTGCGTTGACACCGTGTATTTTTTTTTCTCTAATCCTTACCCTAACCCGCTTTCGAGAAGAAGTGTGGCTCTGAAACGAGCCGTTAAGTCAACGTTTCGGGTAGTGTGTACTCTGTCCGTGGTCAGGGGAGTGTTCGTGATGAGGAGTATTGTCATGTTTGCAAAATTCTTTCGCCTACGACGAGCCGCTGTGTTTTATTGCATTCAGGTGACCTTTCTCCTTACATATCTGACCCGGCACAGCGACATGAGGAATATCCCACCAAAACACTTTTCGAAGTCAAAGTATCTTCTCAATTCAATTTTTTTTTTGGATTTTCGGAAAATTAATGTATTGGAAGATATTATGTCCAAAGGATTTTTCCGAAATCTGTCTCTAAATGTTGAAAAAATTTCGGAGGAGTGTTTGTGTACTGTTTTCATGAAAATGTAAAGTTCCTGCCTTTTTGAATGGCCGCTTTCGAGGAGTTAGACTGGTGCTGCTATTATTGTGTCTGGTACCAAATGAACGAGCGAAGTCCCCTTGTACTATTTACAATAAAGTTCACACGGAAATAATTTTGATATCATTTGAAAGCTAATGGTATACTTTTTCACATCATTAGAAAATCTCAAAATCTCGAAAGTGGGGGTTATTCCTCATTATGCTGTGCCGGGTCACAAATGACGAGGTTCCATTCGTTCGCCCTGCACGTTGACAGAGTACCATTACTTCCCCTTGCACGTCACGGCCCTATTTTAAACCGATCATCACGCGAACTAGCCTAACAACTTGATCGTTCAAAAACGCACTTTTAAGCAGAGCTCGCCGAAGTACCGTACGACCCACGCCCACATTTAGTTACATATTAACATTTCAAGGACCTATTGAATCAATTGTAGAGTATATAAGTTCACAGTGCTCGACGCGCGCCGTGACCTGGGTTTTGCTGTTATCTTCAGACCTTGGTATCGGTTTTTGATACAGTTCTTTCCTATTATGGTTGACACTTCCTCGTCAAGGGAACAAGCGAAACAGACTCTGGGATTGTGAATAATGTGGTTGCACATACGAATCCAAGATGGCCACTGTCACTAGTGTGGACATCCAAACCGTGAAATTAGGGTGGAAGATGTCATGATGCTGTGAAAAGAATTCACTACAGTTTCATCACTTTTTCATGCTCAAATGATGCTCTCAACCACCTTTTTATGGTGATTTCAGCAGTGGTCCATTCAAGGCCACATTCTAAATGACTGCAGTGCACAAGCCTATGGTGTACAATTGTGACCCGTCACAGCATAATGAGGAATAACCCCCACTTTCGAGATTTTGAGATTTTCTAATGATGTGAAAAAGTATACCATTAGCTTTTTAAATGATATCAAAATTATTTCCGTGTGAACTTTGTTGTAAATAGTACAAGGGGACTTCGCTCGTTCATTTGGTACCAGACACAATAATAGCAGCACCATACTAACTCCTCGAAAGCAGCCATTCAAAAAGGCAGGAACTTTACATTTTCATGAAAACAGTACACAAACACTCCCCCGAAATCCTCGATTTTTTCAACATTTAGAGACAGATTTCGGAAAAATCCTATGCACATAATATCCTCCAATACATTAACTTTCCGAAAAAAGAAAAAAAATCGAATTGAGAAGATACATTGACTTCAGGCGTTGTTTACTCGAAAAGTGTTTTGGTGGGATATTCCTCATGTCGCTGTGCCGGGTCACAATATTACGCAGACTAGACCACAACTGCCTGGCAGATTGGTGTGGTGATTTGGCTAGAGCAGTTAATTCAGATGAAGTGAAACGTCAGGGTGATTTCATGGACCCAATATGAGGGGGTGAGTGTGAAGCTAGCCGCGATGACTCCCCTCACCAGCCCCGGCCCGAATTGCGGGCTGCCTGTCCCGATTACATTTGCGGCGTTCCGATTGGGCGCGAGGAGGTCACGTGCCGTGGCCCGAATGACCGCTAATGCCCAAATTGGGTTCCGCGAGACGGTTGCTAGGGTCTGGTTTCGGGTTGAGAGGTTTGTTCAAAACAATGCCACCCGAAACGAGGCGGCAGACCGACATTGCAATACGATAATTCAATCAGACCACGAGAAGGGGTGAATTTCTTTTGTAAATTGTCTTCGCTTTAATACAATTGATTAATTACCTGTGTACACAATGTTGTCATTAGAATGACCTTTGTGCGCATGATGCTGTGTGTGTGTGGCCATAATTGCGACACTTTTATTGGTCAACGATTATCGGCGGGCAAAGGTCGCTGACCTATCGCCCTGGTTGCTATGCTAGCGTCGAGGAGGCCGATGAGGGCGCTATTCACAGCTGAAGTGGTCCAGGCGTTATCACATTTGGCTCGTCTAAAATCGAATGTCGAAAACCATTTCAAAACCTTTATAAAAGCCTCCCCAATTACCCCATTTTCATTTAACCCAGAGTAATACATAGTACTTTATTGAAAGTATTCACTGATTTCATACGACAAACTTTGTTTCTTCCATGGTTTGTTCGGTTTCTATCGCATTCGAAGCACTGAAGACAAATCGAGATTGTGGTGCTTAAAAAAAAAGTCGGGTACTTTTTTCAATGACACTAAGCTAATCATAAAGGGGTCAGGGGAGCTGACCAATGACGTGTATGTCACATTCTAAATTACTGTTGTATTAAAATGTACAATAATCGAAATATAATATTTACATTGTCGTAAATTTTACAATTCTAAATGCCTCGACGGAGGCCTACGAAAAAAAGAATACGATTTATTTCAGATGTTTATTTCATTTGTCATCGAGAGAGGGCGCCTTCCTTTTGTTTCAAAGTCGATGCAATTATGAGATGGAGGCTCGTCTTTGGAATCGGTGGAATAGTCAGATTGTTACAGTCTGGTAACCAGACTGCTTTTGCAGTTCGGTGGGTTCTATGCACCGATGTATGCGTGCTTGATAAAGCGTTGAGTCATTTCAGTTCTTCCGGTGCATGCATGCAGTAATTGCTTGCCAACCTTGTTCCCAGGGTCTCATATCTCCTTGTGCGCGGTGATTCTTTTCACAACAGCGACAGACGCATTTTTACGAATCGATGGACCGGGGTCGTCTGACAGAACCTGCAGGAAATACAGGCTGTCGTTTCTCGCCGAATTTGAAGGTTTGTTGGCTTGTTATAAGTACAGAGTATTCGCCGAGAAACTGGGCCAGACGCTTGTTTCTAGATGCCTGCGACAAAATTATAACGTGTAAGAGAAATATGTGACCCGGCACAGCGACGAGGAATATCCCACCAAAACACTTTTCGAGTAAACAACGCCTGAAGTCAAAGTATCTTCTCAATTCGACGTCTTTTTTATTTTCGGAAAGTTAATGCATTGGAGGATATTATGTCCAAAGGATTTTTCCGAAATCTGTCTCTAAATGTTGAAAAAACGAGGATTTCGGGGGAGTGTTTTTGTACTGTTTTCATGAAAATGTAAAGTTCCTGCCTTTTTGAATGGCCCCTTTCGAGTAGTTAGACTGGTGCTGCTATTATTGTGTCTGGTACCAAATGAACGAGCGAAGTCCCCTTGTACTATTTACAACATTTGAAAGCTATTGGTATACTTTTTCACATCATTAGAAAATCTCAAAATCTCGAAAGTGGGGGTTATTCCTCATTATGCTGTGCCGGGTCACATATAACCGAAGTCTAAGCCCGAGTCTTGGACTAAGCCTTCATTTACGAAATGAAGGCTTAAGCCGCGTTTCCACTGGACTTATTTTGGTCAAAGTAACCGAGACGATGGTTACTTTGACCAAAATAAGTCAAGTGGAAACGGCCCAGTCAAATTTCTCTCGGTTACTTTAACCGAGTCCAATGGTTACTTTTACCGAGCAACCTCTGCCCAGTAAAAGTGACCAGGTAAGTTTAACCGAGCCGATTAGTCCAGTGGAAACGCACCACTCGGTTACTTTAACCATCGTCTCGGTTAAATTTGACCGACTCAAAAGTCCAAGTGGGAACGACGGTCAAATTTGACCATAAGAAATTTAACCATCGTCTTGGTTAAATTTTAGTGCAGCGGAAACGCGGCTTTAGGGTTCGGGTCGTATTTGTGACCCGGCACAGCATAATGAGGAATAACCCCCACTTTCGAGATTTGGAGATTTTCTAATGATGTGAAAAAAGTATACCATTAGCTTTCAAATGATATGAAAATTATTTCCGTGTGAACTTTGTTGTAAATAGTACAAGGGGACTTCGCTCGTTCATTTGGTACCAGACACAATAATAGCAGCACCAGTCTAACTCCTCGAAAGCGGCCATTCGAAAAGGCAGGAACTTTACATTTTCATGAAAACAGTACACAAACACTCCCCCGAAATCCTCGTTTTTTCAACATTTAGAGACGGATTTTGGAAAAATCCTTTGGACATAATATCCTCCAATACATTAACTTTCCGAAAATACAAAAAAATCGAATTGAGAAGATACTTTGACTTCAGGCGTTGTTTACTCGAAAAGTGTTTTGTTGGGATATTCCTCATGTTGCTGTGCCTGGTCACATATGGGGTTGCCATATTTTTCTTTTACGATTAAGATTTTTTTTTATCGAATTGAGAACATACTTTGACTTCATGTCGCTGTGCCGGGTCACATTTGTGACCCGGCACAGCGACATGAGGAATATCCCACCAAAACACTTTTCGAGTAGACAACGCCTGAAGTCAAAGTATCTTCTCAATTCGATTTTTTTTTTGATTTTCGGAAAGTTAATGTATTGGGGGATATTATGTCCAAAGGATTTTTCCAAAATCCGTCTCTAAATGTTGAAAAAACGAGGATTTCGGGGGAGTGTTTGTGTACTGTTTTCATGAAAATGTAAAGTTCCTGCCTTTTTGAATGGCCGCTTTAGAGTAGTTAGACTGGTGCTGCTATTATTGTGTCTGGTACCAAATGAACGAGCGAAGTCCCCTTGTACTATTTACAACAAAGTTCACACGGAAATAATTTTGATATCATTTGAAAGCTAATGGTATACTTTTTCACATCATTAAAAAATCTCAAAAATCTCGAAAGTGGGGGTTATTCCTCATTATGCTGTGCCGGGTCACATTTATCTTACCCGTTATAATGCCACAGGCGTTTAGAACATAAGCGTGGTGAATACCCCGTATACCTATCAAGCCAGCAAACCGTCAAATTCGGCAACAAACCACGACCTGGATTCTCAGTTTTAGTCAGACGGAAACGAAGCCTGAGCCCGAGCCTGTGGTCCGTGGCTTCGGAGAAGGCCTCATGGTTTAATCAGTGCGATGGTGGTTCTGCGCTGGTGTCTAAGCGGCGGTGGTGGGGGCCAGGGAAGCGTTGAGCGGCGGGTACTGCATCTGCGTGATCTGGCAGCCACCGGGCACGGCGTGCTGCAGGAGACCCATCAGGGCCGCGCTGAGGAGAACGGTGGCCGGCAGAGTGACGATCCAGGCGCTGAAGATGCCGCTGAAGAGCCCCCAGTCCACGGCCTTGCGGGCTCGCAGGAGCCCCACCAGGGCCACCGAGCCCACCAGGCAGTGGGTGGTGCTGACGGGGATGCCAAGGTTGGAGGCCAGCAGCACCGTGGCGGCAGCGCCCAGGTTGATGGCGAAGCCCCTGGGAGACGGAGGAGGTAGGAGATGGAGTGAGCCCGAGAACGACGGTGATGAGAGAGGACGAAGATACAGATGAGAGAGGTGGAGAGAGTGAGGGTAAGAGAGGGAGAGACAGGAGATAGTGTTGGACAGAGTGAGAGTAAGAGAGGGGAAGATAGAGACAGAACAGAGGAGAGTGGTGGAGAGAGTGGGAGAGATGGAGAAAGAGAGAGAGAGGAGAGAGAGAGAGGTGGAGAGAGTGAGGGTAAGAGGGGGAGAGACAGAGGAGAGTGGTGAAGAGAGTGAGAGAGAGGGATAAAAAGAGAGAGAGAGAGGAGAGAGATGGGGAGAGTGAGAGAGAGTGGGATAAAGAGAGAGGAGATAGAGAGAGAGACAGACAGACAGACAGAGGAGAGAGTTGGAGAGAGTAAGAGAGAGTGGAATAAAGAGAGAAGGGAGAGACAGAGGAGAGAGATGGAGAGAGTGAGAGAGAGTGGAATAAAGAGAGAAGGGAGAGACAGAGGAGAGAGATGGAGAGAGTGAGATAGAGTGGGATAAAGAGAGAGAGAGAGGAGAGAGAGAGACAGACAGACAGAGTTGGAGAGAGTCAGAGAGAGTGGGAGAAAGGGAGAGGAGAGAGAGGTGGGGAGAGTTAGAGTGAGAGGGGGAAAGACAGAGAGAGATGGAGTGTAAGAGAGGGAGAAAAAGAGGAGGAGGTGGAGAGATGGAGTGTACAAGAGGGAGAGACAGGTGAGATAGAGGAGGAAAGATTGAGGGTAAGAGAGGGAGAGACAGGAGAGAGTTGGACAGAGTGAGAGTAAGAGAGGGGCAGACAGAGACAGAACAGAGAGAGAGAGAGGTGGAGAGAGTGAGAGTAAGAGAGGGAGAGACGGGAGAGAGAGGGGTGGACAGAGTGCGAGAGACAAAATAGAAAGAGAGAGGAAAGGAGAGGGGAGTGAAGGAAGAGAGGGGGAGAGAAAGGAGAGACAGAGGAAAAGGAAGAGACAAAGGGACCGAGAGGAAATAGACGGAGAGAGGTGGAGAGAGCGAGAGTAAAAGTGTGAGAGAGAAGGGGAGGAAGAGAGAGAGAGAGAAAGAGAGAGAGAGGGAAGAGAGGTGGGCAGTGTGACAGAGGTGGAGAGATTGACAAACAGAAAGATAGACAGAGGGGAGAGGGGGAAAGAGTTGCAATTCTCAAATTCGACTTCTCGTGTTTTTATGGTGAACAGAAAGTAGATGTTTTGTTAACCAATGCACGTGGACCTGTCTCGAGTGATAAACGAGTGAACGACTCGGTCATCAAAGCGCGGCCATGATAATCATAGCAGGGTGATCGGGGGGGGGGACGAGGTTGACCCCTGGACTTACGTGGAGGGAGTCATGGGCGTCAGGTCCGTCCCGATGGTCTTGATCACCCTCCTCCCCAGGCAGGCCAGACCCACGGCGATGCCCAGGCCTCCGTAGACCAGGATCCAGACCGGGGTGGCCTTGTCAGTGACGATGCGGCCTTCCTCGTAGATGAGGTACAGGCCGATCAGAGGGCCGATGGCATTGCTGGGAACGAGGTTGAAAATAGAAAGGAAGAAACCCGTTTCGTTAGGCCTCTTGTCAAAAAGCTCATCGGTTGGGTATCGGATGATTTGACCCGTCCGATGTCCTTTCCACTGGATAGCCATCGTGTATTTTTCACCCCAGAATCCAGTACAATCGGCTTTCTATACCGGGGGAAATTTTATCGGTCGGATGAATTCAACCGGTACTCAACCGATGATTTTTTTTTACAAGAGACCTTAGTCTTAGGTAACTTAGCTTCAAATATGTGACCCGGCGCAGCATAATGAGGAATAACCCCCACTTTTGAGATTTTGAGATTTTCTAATGATGTGAAAGAGTATACCATTAGCTTTCAAATGATATCAAATTTATTTCCGTGTGAACTGTGTTGTAAATAGTAAGGGGACTTCGCTCAATCATTTGGTACCAGACACAATACAGCACGGTACCATACTAACTCCTCATTCAAAAAGGCAGGAACTTTACATTAATTTTCATGAAAACAGTACACAAACACTCCCCCGAAATCATCGTTTTTTCAACATTTAGAGACAGATTTCGGAAAAATCCTTTTGACATAATATCCTCCAATACATTAACTTTCCGAAAATACAAAAAAAAATCGAATTGAGAAGATACTTTGACTTCGGGCATTGTTTACTCGAAAAGTGTTTTGGTGGGATATTCCTCATGTCGCTGTGCCGGGTCACATATCGACTGTACACCGTACACAGTGCTGGCTCAATCGACGGACATTTTTGACGGACGTTGGCCAGAATTATGGGGCAGCCAAATCTTAGGCCGTGTCCGAAACGGGCGACTAAAGCTAGGTCTAGGTCTTCCCCTATTGGGAATACACGGAGATGCGAAGACAATAGCCTTAGCCGTAGCTCTGGAAGCCCGTTTCGGACACGGGCTTCGGCTGTCCGTTAACAATAGTCTGATACCCTTTTTATCTGATCCATTACGCTGTCTTACTAAATACGGGGAGTCG
Source organism: Luidia sarsii (assembly GCA_949987565.1). Classification (NCBI taxonomy): domain Eukaryota; kingdom Metazoa; phylum Echinodermata; class Asteroidea; order Paxillosida; family Luidiidae; genus Luidia; species Luidia sarsii. The sequence continues at coordinate 7,390,070 of OX465121.1, forward strand.
AGAGAGTTGACCAAGATGGCCACACAGTGTATCTAATAATAGCTAGAGATACAATGTACAGTGAATTGCTGCTAATAGATGTTCAACCCACAACTATTCAACATTAGTTAGCACTTAAATATTGACTGTGATCAACAACAATCACAGGATCCGGAAGATGTCTGTTAAAAGAGTGTTGAGCTCACGAATTTATCCATTCTTTGGGCCAAACCTGTCCAAAGAAATTGACGATAGGTCTTTAGGAAACCCGCCCATAAAAAAACTGCCGTGGCGTGAAATTGGTACCAAGATGGCGGCCTCGGTGACGTCAGAGACCGAAACCACGTACGTCACCACCACTGGCCAATGAGATCGAGAGACGGGGAGGGCGAGCCAATGCGAGACGAGTCACCTGACGTCGTTGCCCCCGTGCGAGAAGGCGGCGAAGCAGGCGGAGAGACCCTGCAAGGGCCCGCAGATGGCCGTCACGGCCGGCGTGTCCCTGACGGACAGCCAGTCCTCCGACTCCTTGTCCACGCGGAACAGGCCCTCCCCCTCCTCGCCGCCGCTCCGGGCTCCCTTGGTCGCCAGGATGGACAGCATCGAGACGGTGGACTCGGCCCGTCTCCCCCTCACCTCGCTCGTCTGGACGGGTCCATCTATGAGAAGAATGAGTACAGTACATACAACACAGTAAGCATCTCTATGGATTTGTTGGATTTTGTAGGATTTGTTGGATTTTGTAGGATTTGCTGGATTTTTGTAGGATTTGCTGAATTTTGTAGGATTTATGTAGGATTTGCTGGATTTTGTAGGATTTATGTAGGATTTGCTGGATTTTGTAGGATTTATGTAGGATTTTCTGTAGTTTGTAGTATATGCAGGATTTTTTAGGATTAGCTGTATTTAATTTGTAGGATTTGCTGGATTTTGTAGGATTTGCTGGATTTTGTAGGATTTGCTGGATTTTGTAGGATTTGGGTGTCTTGGGTCAGCGTGTAACGAGGGAGGGGAAAATTATTGATCTCTCTGTTGCTGTCTCTTTATAATCTTTAAAATAATGAAAACAAAAATGTGCTCGCTCCGTCGTGCTCTCTCTCGTCTCACCAGGCTGGCCCGATTCGCTGGGCGGGGCGCTGGCCTCGTCGTCCCCACTGCCTCGCCGCCGAGCCACGCTGCCGTCCGAGCCCGTATCGCCGCCGGGGTCCGAGTTGCTGCCCGATGCACCTTCGTCCTCCGTGGACACATTCTGATCGTAGGTGTTTGTCACTGGCGGTAGAAGAGACAATGAGAGAATTCTTAAACAAAACACTTGATCAGAGGGCCTGACATTTTGATCACAGCAGGACCTTTCTTCTTTTTTCATGACTAGTCCTGCTAGGATATAAACACCAGGGCTTGAAAAATTGAATTAGCATTATCGGTCAGTACAGTCAGTTAGCTGTTCAAAACATTATTTTGTTTGGAAATTATTTTCAAACGAAAAAGGGAAAGAATAGATGAGGGGGAACATATTTTAACACCAAAAAATTGGCCGGACCTGGATTTGAACCCGAGCATTCTGGCTAAGAGGTCTCTGGTTCAAGTCCCACTCCAGTCAAGTTATCTATGCTCATTTCACAATGGTGTTTGTTTTCTTATTGCAGTACTCGTTTTTGTGCAACCAAATTCATAATTACATGTCTGCCGCCACCAAGAGTTTTGAAAGTGCCACCGTAGACCCGGAACGCCCCCAAAACGCACAAATTACCATGCGGCTGTAGTGCACCGTACCGTACTTGCTCGCCCGTGTTTAAGGGAGCGGATGGACTGGTACCTTTGCTGAGTTCCATGCCGTCTTTACCTCCATCCGTCTGCTGGTCGCCTCGTTCCTTATTGCCGTCTTTCTGCGCCGCTTCGAGGGCTGAAAACACACGCAAAATGTATACGGGCCGGGGTGGTTCAGGAAGACGCCATCTTGGTCTCGCGAGATCATGTGAGAACACGGGTGGATTGGTAAGTATAGTGATGCATAGAGGTATATGTATGGCAAGACTGATTATCTCGTTTTTCATTCACCTCCTTTAATCCATACTGGTTACCTTTCAATTTGATCTCACCCTGGTCTGTATATCAGCTTTCCTCCTTTGATCCCTTCCCTGCTACTTGCCCTTCCCTTTGATCTCACCCTGGTCTGTCTATCAGCTTTCCTCCTTTGATCCCTTCCCTACTGCTTGCCCTTCCCTTTGATCTCAACCTGGTCTGTCTACCAGCTTTCCTCCATTGATCCCTTTCCTACTGCTTGCCCTTCCCTTTGATCTCACCCTGGTCTGTCTACCAGCTTTCCTCCATTGATCCCTTCCCTACTACTTGCCCTTCCCTTTGATCTCACCCTGGTTTGTCTACCAGCTTTCCTCCATTGATCCCTTCCCTACTGCTTGCCCTTCCCTTTGATCTCACCCTGGTCTGTCTATCAGCTTTCCTCCTTTGATCCCTTCCCTACTGCTTGCCCTTCCCTTTGATCTCACTCTGGTCTGTCTATCAGCTTTCCTCCTTTGATCCCTTCCCTACTGCTTGCCCTTCCCTTCGATCTCACACTGGTCCGTCTACCAGCTTCCCTTCTACGCACATCTTCTCTCATCTATCACTTCTCGATCCCTCTCCCCTCTCTCTTTTTGGCCTTGTCATTCGGCCTGTCACGAGGATGTAGCGAATTATTTCATTGGTCCCTATAGCTGCGTCACGTGAATAAAGCCTACCGTGCGCCCTCCGTTTTGTGTAGGGTACCAGGAAGACGAGGGCTCCACAGGCAACCAATAGGGACACGCCCAACGCTATCAGTACCACCAGCCACGCCCCTAGGGAGGTTGCCGTGGTCACTGCGGACGTGAGAGAACAAAAACATATAAATTATACGAAAATTCAGAAAAAATCGAGCCAACGAATCACCCCCAAAAGACTGTCTATGATTGTGTCAGTCTTTTTATCCAACATCAGACAATGTCTTTATGAGCCCAAGTCACTCACGATGAGTTAGAGTCTGAGTCGCCAATACGAGTCTGAGTCACCCATAACGAGTCTGAGTCGCCCATAACGAGTCTGAGTTGCCCATAGCGAGTCTGAGTCGTCCATAACGAGTCTGAATCACCCATAACGAGTCTGAGTCGCCCATAACGAGTCTGAATCACTCATAACGAGTCTGAGTCACCCATAACGAGTCTGAATCACGCATAACGAGTCCGAGTCGCCCATAACGAGTCTGAATCACCCATAACGAGTCTGAGTCACCCATAACGAGTCTGAGTCGCCCATAACGAGTCTAAGTCACCCATAACGAGTCTGAGTCACCCATAACGAGTCTGAGTCACCCATAACGAGTCTGAGTCGCCCATAACGAGTCTGAATCACCCATAACGAGTCTGAGTCACCCATAACGAGTCTGAATCACGCATAACGAGTCCGAGTCGCCCATAACGAGTCTGAATCACCCATAACGAGTCTGAGTCACCCATAACGAGTCTGAGTCGCCCATAACGAGTCTGAGTCACCCATAACGAGTCTGAGTCACCCATAACGAGTCTGAGTCACCCATAACGAGTCTGAGTCGCCCATAACGAGTCTGAATCACCCATAACGAGTCTGAGTCACCCATAACGAGTCTGAATCACGCATAACGAGTCCGAGTCGCCCATAACGAGTCTGAATCACCCATAACGAGTCTGAGTCACCCATAACGAGTCTGAGTCGCCCATAACGAGTCCGAATCACCCATAACGAGTCTGAGTCGCCCATAACGAGTCTGAGTCACCCATAACGAGTCTGAGTCACCCATAACGAGTCTGAATCGCCCATAACGAGTCCGAGTCACTCATAACGAGTCTGAGTCACCCATAACGAGTCTGAGTCACCCATAACGAGTTTGAGTCGCCCATAACGAGTCTGAGTCACCCATAACGAGTCTGAGTCACTCATAACGAGTCTGAGTCGCCCATAACGAGTCTGAGTCACCCATAACGAGTCTGAGTCACCCATAACGAGTCTGTATCACCCATCGAGTTACCCATAACGAGTCTGAGTCACCCATAGCGAGTCTGAATCACCCATAGCGAGTCTCAATCAACCATAGCGAGTCTGAGTCACCCATATACGAGTCTGAGTCACCCATAACGAGTTTGAGTCGCCTATAACGAGTCTGAGTCACCCATAGCGAGTCTGAGTCGCCCATAGCGAGTCTGAATCGCCCATAACGAGTCTGAGTCACCCATAACGAGTCTTAGTCACCCATAATGAGTCTGAGTCACCCATAACGAGTCTTAGTCACCCATAGCGAGTCTGGGTCGCCCATAATGAGTCTGAGTCACCCATAACGAGTCTGAGTCACCCATAACGAGTCACCGCTGTTGACTGATCTGAATTCGAGTTGGGACCTTGTACCTTGCTTGATGCTAAGGAGAATAGAGACGGTGTTGACGAAGAATGCGACGAAATACCAGATTGGAACAGCTCTTAATCCGCACTTCAGTTGATCCTCCTAAAGAGAGATAGAGATAGAGGTAGAGGGAGGGATAAGGAGAGAGAGAGAGAGAGAGAGAGAGAGAGAGGGGGGGGGAAGAAGGGTGAGAAAGAGGAGGGGAGGGAGGGATCAAATGATTTCATGGCGTGTTCTCAGTTATACTGAAAGTAAGATTTTTTTTGTTCCAGAAGTCTATGGTAAAGCATCAATTCTTTCACCAAAATGTATTAACCGAGTTACAAGGAAGGACACCCTTTTCATTACATTTGATTTACCGCCATTTCTTCTAGAATTAAACCTAGAGAGAAGTGATCAATTGTGTATTGACCCACTAATATAGGGCCGCGGTAATAATATGTGACCCGGCACAACGACATGAGGAATATCCCACCAAAACACTTTTCCAGTAAACAACGCCTGAAGTCAAAGTATCTTCTCAATTCGATAACAAATCTTTTTGTTTTTTATTCGGAAAGTTAATGTATTGGAGGATATCATGTCCAAAGGATTTTTCCTAAATCCGTCTCTAAATGTTGAAAAAATGAGGATTTCGGGGGAGTGTTTGTGTACTGTTTTCATGAAAATATAAAGTTCCTGCCTTTTTGAATGGCCGCTTTCGAGGAGTTAGAATGACGCTGCTATATTGTGTCTGGTACCAAATGAACGAGCGAAGTCCCCTTGTACTATTAACAACAAAGTTCGTACGGAAATAAATTTGATATCATTCGAAAGCTAATAGTATACTCTTTACCTCATTAGAAAATCTCAAAATCCAAAAAGTGGGGGTTATTCCTCATTATGCTGTGCAGGGTCACATATACTTAGCGTCATCCTATCGACCTACACGCCCGTACAAAAATCAGGGGTACGGAGCCCTGGAAGGGACATCCACGACGGTGTCCTTTTTCTTTCGCGTTCCCATAAGGTCAAACAGCTGTGATAAAAACAAAACGCAGTGGCTGTTGTTACGGCAGTCGTCCGTGTGGTTCCCTGACTTAACAGTATTTGTCAGGATGTTTAGCTCTTGGAACCAGACTATCAGCTAATAGACTGGTTCAACCAGCCTGCAATGCTGACGAAATACATTCAAGTCAGGGAACCACACGGACGACTGCCGTAACAACAGCCACTGCGTAAAAAAAAAACCCACCAAGTACTCAAGCTAACGGTATGCTGTGTACCTTACCCTATCAATCATTGTGTACTTGAGAATGTAGAAGATAGTGGCCGACACGACTCCGGACAGAAGAGGGGACGCCACCCAGGAAATAGCTGACAAAAAAACGAGATAAGACAATAGAGGCTCGGTTATAAATAAATGAAGCGACTCGGTCAAGTTTAGGAATTTTTAGTCGTAGCAAGGCCCTGTACAGATTATGCTACAGTTTATGGTTTAAAATTACACACGGCCTTATGGAAGTAGACTTGTGTGCTAGTTTTCGGGCGTTTCGACCCGGGCCCAATTTCATCGAGACACTCTTAAGCATGAAACTCTGGTTAGCAGGAAATTCTTTCGTGTTTAAACAGGACGACTAACCGCACTTCGATGTGATTTCAATCGCTCTTGACTCGTATTCTACTCTTCTATGCTTAGCATGAAACAAAAGGGAAGTTATTTTTTGGACAAAGCGATCTTATGATTCCTGACCTTTTTTGTGCTTAAGCATCTGATGTATGACATTGGTCCCCATCAGTGGCACCAACCTATTTTCCCGATGACGAACCAGTCCACGCCGACGCCCAGGAACACGACCAGGTGGAAGCCCAGGGAGGCACCCACAATGCTGTGCGAGGCCGACACCGGAAATGACATCACAGTGGCGATGAGGAGCCACACGCAGGCCGCTTTATATGCGATAAAAGAGGGGGCATCCATCTTGGTTTAAATTGGTTCATAACCGAATACCAGATATCCATTTTTTTTTTGAATGTTTCTGGTTAATTATCCTTTTCGTGCTATGCGGTCTTTTGAGTTCTGAAATAGCTGCAATTAGGTCCAGATGTATAGATCATGTTCACTAGTTTCCCAAACCTGACGGTGCCTGGTATCAAGGAACCAGCGCAGGGATCGCTGGTAACCCAACAGTGCGGTGCGTGCTTTGCAATGCTACTGACGACGGGAACAAGCACGCACTACCCGAAACGTCGAGTTACCGAAAGAATGGGATTATGGGCATGATGATCGACGTTACCGCAAACCTCTTACATTAGGACAGCCCCCTTGCAAGCCTTCAAATCCGGAAAGGAGTTACTGGCACTTCTCAGAGCCTCTCTCTCTCTCTCTCCCTCTCTCTCTCTCTCTCTCTCTCTCTCTCTCTCTCTCTCTCTCTCTCTCTCTCTCTCTCTCTATCTCTCTCGCTCGCTCGCTCTCTCTCTCATATCCTTTTGTCTGTGTCTCTCTTTTTGTCTGTGTGTGTCTCTCAGTCTCTCTGTCTCTCCCTGTCTCTCTGCCCTCTCTCTTCCCCTCGATCCCTCTCCCCCTCGATCTCTCTCTCCTTCTCTTTTTGTGTGTGTCTCTCTCTTTTTGTCTGTGTGTCTCTGTATGTCTGTGTGTCTCTGTCTGTGTGTCTGTCTGTGTGTATGTCTGTGTATCTCTGTCTGTGTCTCTATGTCTCTCTGTCTCTCTGTCTCTCTGTCTCTGTCTGTGTGTCTCTCTGTCTGTGTGTCTCTCTGTCTCTGTCTCTCTGCCCTCCCTCTTTCCCCTCTCGATGCCATACTCTATCTCTCTCTCAATCGAGAGATGTTTTACACATAGAACAGAAGGGCTCAGGGGCTCCGGGGTCATCATTAGACCTCGTGGGGACGAGGTTGCGACGAGATCTGAAAAGGGCCCTGGGAGCGCGGTGATCCTTACACGTCAGTGCGGACAGTTGGCCGACCATCAGTAACTGCTCGTGGCCTTCGTACACCTCGGCGTCGAACAGGCCTCCCCGTATGGTACCCGACACATTACTGCCCAGCAGGATAGCTCCTAGCGTCTCAAAGATGGACGCCAGTACGATGGCCTGTCGGGGACAAACGAGTCGTCATTCAACTCAAATCTAACTTTCATGAATAGAAACAAATGTTGCTCACCGACTAAAAATGACCTCTAAGACATATTTCTTAAAAGTTAGAGGGCCTTGGCCTGACGTTTCGATCCTAGCAGAAAATAGGCGATCCAAAAGCTCGACGGAATTGAATTTCCCTGAACAAATTGAACAAACTGAACAAATCGAATTTCCCTGAAATTCATGGCCAAGTTCGGCGCAAATATCTGTTGACGTTTACGAGAAAATCCGCGCAGAAAAAAAAAAAACCGTTCAAAGAAGAAGTTGGAGAAAATAAAATCAAAACAGAACTGACCTGCAGCAGGGGAACAAAGTGAACAAACTAAACAAATCGAATTTCCCTGAAATTCATGGCCAAGTTCGGCGCAAATATCTGTTGTCGTTTGCGAGAAAATCCGCGCAGGAAAAAAAAATCAAAGAAGAAGAAGTTGGAGAAAAAAAATCGAAACAGAACCGACCTGCAGCAGGGGAACAAAGTGAACAAAGTGAACAAATCGAATTTCCCTGAAATTCATGGCCAAGTTTGGCGCAAATATCTGTTGTCGTTTGCGAGAAAATCCGCGCAGGAAAAAAAAATCAAAGAAGAAGAAGTTGGAAAAAAAAAAATCGAAACAGAACCAACTTGCAGCAGGGGAACAAAGTGAACAAACTGAACAAATCGAATTTCCCTGAAATTCATGGCCAAGTTTGGCGCAAATATATGTTGTCGTTTGCGAGAAAATCCGCGCAGGAAAAAAAAATCAAAGAAGAAGAAGTTGGAGAAAAAAAAATCGAAACAGAACCAACTTGCAGCAGGGGAACAAAGTGAACAAACTGAACAAATAGAATTTCCCTGGAATTCATGGCCAAGTTTGGCGCAAATATTATGTTGTCGTTTGCGAGAAAATCCGCGCAGGAAAAAAAATCAAAGAAGAAGAAGTTGGAGAAAAAAACAGAAACAGAACCGACCTGCAGCAGGGTGAAGACGCGGGCGCCGACCGCTGTGCCGAAGGAGTTGGCGGCATCGTTGGCACCGAGGCCGAAGGCGAGCACGAAGGAGACGACAAAGCCGACCACGACAATCCACAGGATGGTCGGGTCCCTGGGATCCAGGAAGTCGTCCACGAAGGGTATGTCGGCCATGGCCAGGACCACGACCACGACAACGACCACGACAACGACGACGACGACGACGATGACCCGGGCGACAGAGCAGGCTGGACGGTTGTGGTAAGACACGGTATACGGATGGGGACACGAATGTCATCGGAAAGGTATTCACGTGGATGAGTGACAAGTGACATTTGACGCGCGACAAGTGACATTTGACGCGCGACAAGTGACAATCAACACCACGATGACAAAGGACAGAGCTTGCAAAAGTCAACAGAGGACAGCTGCAATGAAATTGATTTCAGAAACCGACAAACGTCGAATACGGCAAGCGACAAATATTGTAAATATCAATTGACATGCCACGACACGCCATGCATGACAAACGACAAACGGCACTCTCAAACGACAGAAAAAACAGACAATCAGAACAATGACGAGCGACAAACAAACAAAAATGCGATCAGCAGCCAACTTCAAGGGCCAACGGACACACAGACAAGAAAACCGCAAAAGGTACGTCCTGATTGCAACCATAAACTAACAAAACTAAAACAAAATAAACTAATGTCAAAACAAATTGACAAGTGCAATTCAAAGAGGGTTTGCCATTCTCGGCCTAATAAGCACTCAGTGCCCAGTGCTTTGCCCGATGGCTGATGAAAAAAAAAATCCAGGCAGCTTGGGCGGGATTCGAACCCTCGACTCCCTTTTTCCAGTGTAGACGTCTTAACCACTTGACCACCGAGCTGGTCGCGGTGGTGTGACGGATTTCGAATAATTATTGTATAGCGGCGGGTACCGCGTTGCATCATAGATATAACATGATAGGTGTGGGGAGTTAGGGTTAACTTGATAGATATAACATTATAGCTATAATAATTTATGATATTTTCTATAACACGACTTGCAAGGCAATAGAACTTCACTTACAGTTATCTTGCTTGAGACAATTTTGAGAGAATTTCTAGTGCAAATAAGACAGTGAAAAACGAGCAATTAAATTAATTAATCTAATTCAATCAAAAGGCATTTGGAAGAGTCAAATAAGCAGTGATGCTGATCAAAGCAATGCCATCTACTCCCCTATTATTGCAAAACTGCATTTCTTTGCCGAAAATTCAGAAACGTACTGAAAAACAGATGTTTTCAGAAAAACAATAACATTTCTTGAATAATAATACGCCAAAGATACATTTTTAAAGATTTTTCATGCCCTTTTGAATAGTTTCTGTTTCAAATGGATAAGGAGCTCCCATTTCTTGCGAGAAAGCTTTATTTCAAAGATCTTGGGTGTCATTCATGGACATAATGGTGAAACCTAGGTTTATGATTAATTGGTCAAAATCGTACGCCCTCAGCGTTCAGCGGGCGCCAGGATTGGACTTTTGCGAAAACGCGATATGAGCCGCTGTATTGGCCGATTTTGTACACAGCGGGCCGTGCACTAAGGTATAGGGAGCAGCGATCTACAAAATCAGACGATACAGCGTTTCCCCGGCCGCGTGTAGTGTATAGGGGCTATGGGCGTACAAAATTGGACGATACAGCGTTTCCCCAGCCGTGTACAAAGAGATAGGGAGCGTGACGAGACTGTACACGCATACAACATCGGGCGTATCAATAAATCACCTTTTCTTGATAATTAAGTTAAAATGAATAAAATGATTGACCAATTATTAATCAATAATATAATTAAAACAAATGGGAAGAGTGATGAAGAATCCAATGAAATCAAATTAGCTCAAAATTGCAACTAACTAAAATAACTAATTACATTACTCCCCCAAATTTCAGGGAAAAAAATAATGCCTGAAAAAAAATCGTTGGACTTCCTGGGTCCATATATAGCATCAGAGAATATCGGAAAATTATTAATTGTAGTGTAAAGAACAATTTTGAGCTAATTATGGGGTTGAGGAAAAATAACAATAATTCAAAATATTTCTTAAAAACCTTGCTCATGATAATTCATGTCCTTCCCAATATTATCGAGTAGCTAGTAATTGTACGCGTTGATTCTTACATAAAGAACCCCAGAAAGTCTTCATTTCGGGCCAAAAGGGTTTATTTAAAAAAACCGGGGTTTGGGGTTAAAATCGTACGCCCTCAGCGTTCAGCGAGCGCCAGGATTGGACTTTTGCAAAAACGCGATATGAGCCGCTGTATTGGCCGATTTTGTACACAGCGGGCCGTGCACTAAGGTATAGGGAGCAGCGATCTACAAAATCGGGCGATACAGCGTTTCCCCGGCCGCGTGTAGCGTATAGGGTCTACGGGCGTACAAAATCGGACGATACAGCGTTTCCCCGGCCGTGTACATTAGTATAGGCAGCGTGGCGGGCCCGTTTGTACAGTGCGCTATGGAGATGGGGAGTTTCCTTGATAATCAAATTGTAATGGATTAAACAATTGATCAATTAATCAATAATTAAATCAAAACAGTTTGGGAGAGTGGGGAAGAATCCCATGAACTCAAATTTAGCTCAAAATTGTAACAGACCAAAACAACTAAATTACCCCCGAGAAAAAAAATGGCAAAAATTATCCCCCAAATTTCAGGGGGGGGGGGGGGGTTGCCTGAAATATAATCGTTGAACTTCTTGGGTTCATGTAGAGCATCAGAGAATATCTGAAAAATGTTATTAGAGTGTAAAGATCATTTTTAGACCAATTATAGGATGAAGAAAAAATAATACTAATAAAAAATAATTACAAATTAATTCTTGCTCAGGATTATTCATTTCCTTCCCAATACTATCGAGTAGCTTGTTATTGTATGCATTATAAATCTAAAAAAAAAAAATGATAAGTCTTCATTTCTGTGGAAAATGCTTTATTTAATGACCTGGAGTTTTGGGTTAAAATCGTACGCCCTCAGCGGTCAGCGAGCGCCAGGATTGGACTTTTGCGAAAACGCGAAATGAGCCGCTGTATTGGCCGATTTTGTACACAGCGGGCCGTGCACTAAGGTATAGGAAGCAGCGATCTACAAAATCGGGCGATACAGCGTTTCCCCGGCCGCGTGTAGTGTATAGGGGCTACCGGCGTACAAAATCGGGCGATACAGCGTTTCCCCGGCCGTGTACATTAGTATAGGAAGTGTTGGGTAGAGGTAGGGGCATAATTATTTATTAGCGGTTTTTCGGGCCGTTTGATTACGGTGCACGTCTGTACATAGTCTATGGAGGAAACACAGGAATAGGAAAACAGTGAAATGTGCAATTTTCTTGCATATAGAAAATAACGTGTGTAGAAAATCGGTTATTACTTACCAGGTATTTTGATTAATTTGTTTGTTAATTCATAGAAATAGAAATAAATAAGAAATTACTAATTCCATTAGGAGAGGAGTCGTCAGGGAGATTCCAATGTGGCCCCGATTTGTTAAAAAAAAAATCGAATGAATAAAGAAATAAAGAAATAATGATGAAAAAAAATCAATAATGCTTTTCTCCCATTCCCGCCCATGGTATCGCGGAACCCAATGACTAAACTTGTTTCTGTTTTAGCTCGTAAATAGAATTAGAAACTGTTGGTTTTTCGTAACAGACGCAGTCGCCGAACAAGAGAAGCGACCTTCGCAGCACCACGCCAGCTGGCTAGCAATCAAATTCATAGATTCAATAAAAATGATGGCAAATATTAATTATGTACATTGTCAATGATGTTGGTAGCTCTATTCTGTGCATCTAAATCACATTGTGAAATACTATGCGCAGTCTATACTATGGCGTATCTCTTTCTGAAAAATTGCAAAAAACGATCAAATAAATCCGATTCGAAAACTGCCTTAATTTTTTTACTAATTTTTGAAAAATGGCAAAAAAAAAAAATTGACGGGACCGGGGCTTGAACCCGCAACTTTCGGTTTGAAGTACCAGCGCTCTTACCCTCTGGGCTAGCTATCCAGGCTTTTGATAGCGGCTTCCCGAATATTCAACTAGTCTTTGCCAAAAATAATGGACTAAGAATATTTCCCAGTTCAGATTCGGTCCTCACGTGCCGAGCTATCACTATTTTCCAAAGTTTCTAGGTGGTCTTTAGAAGAAATTGATTCAAAAATAAAAGATAGCTTTTCGAAACAAAAAATAATTGGAATGATTTCATAGAGGCAGGTTAGGATCTGTTAGGATTGCAGCTGGATATTGTGCTGCGAAATCATTTGCTTTGTTTTGTGGTTCGCACAAAAATTGCTTATAAAGGATGCCACGTACGGTTAGCTAGCAATGGCCAGCCCTTAAAGACCCCATTTGGTAAAGGTCAAAAGTTTGTGTGTTGATAAACCATCAAACATTCCAACAAAGAAATCCTGCCAAGGGTTCTAGCTCAAATGGTCATCTGAGAAAAAGTAGAAAAGGGTAGAAAACCGCCAGGGTTTACGTGTCGATGTTGGAGAGAAGATTTCTCGTGAAGTAACAGCTTCCCAGACCGTAGGATTTCTATGAGGATTCTATATCATGTCCATCTATCCAAACTGTTTAAATTAGACGGAAATTTGTGGACATCGATGTTTTTATAATCTTCCCAATGTTGTATATATAGTGCCTTTAAAACTCTATCAGTCGACACTGCCGGCTGAACGGTATACCTGTTCTTACCTTGTGATGGTGTGCACCCGCAGCTGATCCGAGTTCGAATACGGGAACAAAACGACAGCCGCTAGTGACGCGAGGTACGGTATACGGTACGGTCAGGTCAGACTCCCTGCCGCTCCAAGACGGCTCATCCTCCTCTTTCAGGAAACCTCTTCCAAAAAACAACAACCCAGGCCTGCCCCAAGGACAGATAGATGACGAACAGGAGCTCTCTGACGATCTCGGTGATGATTGCAAGGCTTCGCCGTGTAATGCCCCTCCAACCACGCAGCGGCCCCGGCCAAAAGTCCGCTCCCCGCCTTGCGGATTTTGACCGCGTTCTCGCAGCCCTCGAAACAATTTATCGATAACAACCATTCTTTAAAAAAATAAATTTTAAAAAAAGATAACAAAAAGCTCGTATGCACTTTGTACTTGACCGGTCGTCCGCGTGGGTGGTGGTGTATGCCTCTGTGTGTACTGTGTAGCACTAAAAAAAAATGATTCTTTGCATTTTATTTCGGTGGAGGAGGGGGTGGGGGGAGGGACAAAGTACTGTATGCCTAAATGGAATGGTTACATATTAACAGATGTTGCGGTGATCGCTTGCTTTGTGCGCCGGTCGCGTTTTTTAACAAGCATGCCCAACGCTCCGATAACTAAACTAACTTACAGCAAGGACAATTATCTTCAAAGGAGGTGTTGCCTGCATGTTTCCTTAATGTTGGCTGCTAGATAGACTGGTTCTTAAAAGACCTGGCGTGTTGCTTGAGAGGTCTGCCCTTTCCGCCCCTTTCCTATACGGTCCTCGTGAATAATCTTATCACATCAACCCATTTTGCGCTGTGAATTATCCATAGGCATTGTCTCTTATCTCCGCGGTCGTCATAGGTTCCATCCTGTCCTGCCCTGTCCTCTTCTGTCATGTTCTGTCATAGGTACTGTGCCGCCTTGTCGTGTGCTGTCATTGTCATTTCCTGTCCTGACATGCATGTACCTGCCGTTGCATGTCCTCTACTGTACGGTGCTGTCTTGACATGTCCCGTACTGCCTTGTCAGGTCTTCGCTTGTCTTGCCATGCCGTGCCTTATCATGTCCTGCCTTGTCCTATCTGTCCTGTCCCGTCCCGTCCTGTCCCGTCCTGTCCTGTCCTGTCCTGTCCTGTCCCGTTCTGTCATGTCCTGTCCTGCCCGTCCTGTCACGCCCCGTCCTGTCCTACCCTGTCACGTCCCGTCCCGTCCTACCCTGTCCTACCCTGTCCCGTCCTGCCCTGGCATGTCCTGTCCCGTCCTGTCCTGTCCTGTCCCGTCCTGTCCTGCCCTGTCCCATCCCGTCCTACCCTGTCCTACCCTGTCATGTCATGTCATGTCCCGTCCTGTCCTGTCCTGTCACGTCCCATCCTACCTGTCCTGTCCTGCCCTGCCCAGCCCTGTCCCATCCTGTCCGTCTCGTCCTGTCCCGTCTTGTCCTGTCACGTCCCGTCCCGTCCTACCCTGTCCTGTTCTGGCCAGCCCTGTCCTGCCCAGCCCTGTCCTGTCCTTTCCTGTCCTGTCCTGACCTGTCCTGTCCTGCCCAGCCCTGTTCTGTCCTGCCCTGTCCTGTCCTGCCTTGTCCTGTCCTGTCCTGTCCTGCCCTGTCCTGCCCAGCCATGTCCTGTCTTACCCTAAGGGAGATCTCCTCTTGTTCGTAGACAGGGCGTTACCCATGCATCCATGTAGAAAGATGGTCTCACACGCGCACGTATACAAATTCAACAAATTCCGGCTGACGAATTTTGACCTTCAATTGCTATCCATAAGCTTCTGTTTGCTCTCAAGGTAATGTCATAAAAAAAATCGACAATTGTGGAACAGAGATATACCAGTGACTCACCATGCTAGGCAAAGTAGCAAGCGAAATCGTTTTAAATAATATGAATTCTGTGGAAGCGTTGTATGCCTACTGTATGAATGAATAAGCATAAAATTAAATAGATCCACTTGGAATTACCTTACCCGGTAGCCTATTTTATTGTCCAATTTTTTTCGGTAGAAAATATATTACCATTCCGACTCCATCTACCGTTGTACATTGAATTGAATTCAAGCAGAATTGTCACCGTGACTAATCATATATCTAACAATGTATACACACAATATTGATAAATATAATATATACGAATACCCTTTTGTGTCAAAATTTATAATACAAAAATAGATGAGCTTTTTAAGTAGTTTTAGGGTACGTTGATTTTTTGGGGTGTAAGAAATTCGGACAAAACATGAAACGCCCGGAATAGATGGATTTCGCGACTATACTGCTTACGTGACTAATAGTGGGTATTTGTTTATCTCATTTGGTACAGATCTAGCAGCAGCGATGGAAATGTCCAAAGAAGAATGTGGACAATAATTTATGATAGCCTTCTTTGCTCGTTTCCACTCCTGTTCTGCACCAAAATGGGATGCAAAGATACCCACTATAAGTCACGCGATGGCATGTAAATCGGTCTATCTATTCAAATCTATCACTGCGGATCGCTGTCTGTCTTTAGATCTGCTCGGGTCTATTGGGCATGTTTATCTTTAGGGACGAAAGTTCAAAATGGCGGCGACTCTCAAAGCCCCTACACAACATTGGTAAGATCGAAAAACAGAAACGTTCACAGATTTACATGAAACTTATACAGATTGAAGATGGTTACGGTAGAAACCTTGCACTGAAATATTTCTGCCTGAAATGCTGGGGTGGTGTTTTTTTTTGGAGAAAAGAGTCAAAGAAATCGTTTACGTCTCAGCGAGATCTAAAGTATTTGTTCGGAACAGTACGGCGTTGAATGCTGCATTTTCGCGAAACAAAAGAAGTGGTTGTTCACTATTTTCTCGAGACTCGGTTGGCGAATCGAGCTGATATTTTCACAGGTGTGCTATTTCGTGCATATGTTGGATCAGACAACGTATAATAGATGCTATTCGTTGAGCTCGACCAATGCTGTGTAGGGGCTTTAAGAAGGATCATTTTCACCGTTTAGATGGTAATAGTGTGATGAAGGGCCATCGTGGCGGCGGCGGCGCCGGCGGCGGTGGTGTTACCTACGGGCTGCAGGGTGAGAATCCCAGGCACCGTGTGCTGCAGGAGACCCATCAGGGCCGCGCTGAGGAGCACCGTGACCGGCACGGTGACGATCCAGGCGCTGAAGATGCCGCTGAAGAGCCGCCAGTCCACGGACTGGCGGGAGCGGAGCAGCCCCACCGCGCAGACCGAGCCGACCAGGCAGTGGGTGGTGCTGACGGGGATGCCCAGGTTGGAGGCAATCAGCACCGTGACGGCAGCGCCCAGGTTGATGGCGAAGCCCCTGCAGTTGCAGACAATGCGGTGGATGAAGAGAGAGAGAGTGGGGTCACTACAAGGAGAAATAGTAAGAGCGATAGAGGGCCCGAGAGGGAGAGAGGGAGAGAGGGAGAGAGGGAGAGAGGAAGAGAGAGGCGGACAGGTAGAGAGGCAGAGAGGCAGAAAGACAGAGAGGAAGAGACAGAGAGGCAGAGAGGCAGAGAGGCGGACAGGTAGAGAGGAAGAGAGGCAGAGAGGCAGAGAGGCGGACAGGTAGAGAGGCAGAGAGGCGGACAGGTAGAGAGGCGGAGAGGCAGAGAGGCATGCAGAGTGGCAAAGAGGCAGAGAGGCAGAGAGGCAGAGAGGCGGACAGGTAGATAGGCAGAGAGGCAGAGAGGCAGAGAGGCAGAGAGGCAGAGAGGCAGACAGGCAGAGAGGCAGAGTGGCAGATAGGCAGAGAGGCGGACAGGTAGAGAGGCAGAGAGGCAGAGAGGCAGAGAGGCAGAGAGGCAGAGAGGCAGAGAGGCAGAGAGGCAGAGAGGCAGAGAGGCGGACAGGTAGAGAGGCAGAGAGGCAGAAAGACAGAGAGGAAGAGACAGAGAGGCAGAGAGGCAGAGAGGCGGACAGGTAGAGAGGAAGAGAGGCAGAGAGGCAGAGAGGCGGACAGGTAGAGAGGCAGAGAGGCGGACAGGTAGAGAGGCGGAGAGGCAGAGAGGCATGCAGAGAGGCAAAGAGGCAGAGAGGCAGAGAGGCAGAGAGGCGGACAGGTAGATAGGCAGAGAGGCAGAGAGGCAGAGAGGCAGAGAGGCAGAGTGGCAGATAGGCAGAGAGGCGGACAGGTAGAGAGGCAGAGAGGCAGAGAGGCAGAGAGGCAGAGAGGCAGAGAGGCAGAGAGGCGGACAGGTAGATAGGCAGAGGGGCAAAGAGGCAGAGAGGCAGAGAGGCAGAGAGGCGGACAGGTAGATAGGCAGAGAGGCAGAGAGGCAGAGAGGCAGAGAGGCAGAGAGGCAGAGAGGCAGAGAGGTAGAGAGGCGGACAGGTAGATAGGCAGAGAGGCAGAGAGGCAGAGTGGCAGATAGGCAGAGAGGCGGACAGGTAGAGAGGCAGAGAGGCAGAGAGGCAGAGAGGCAGAGAGGCATGCAGAGAGGCAAAGAGGCAGAGAGGCAGAGTGGCAGATAGGCAGAGAGGCGGACAGGTAGAGAGGCAGAGAGGCAGAGAGGCAGAGAGGCAGGGAGGCAGAGAGGCGGACAGGTAGATAGGCAGAGAGGCAGAGAGGCAGAGAGGCAGAGAGGCAGAGAGGCAGAGTGGCAGATAGGCAGAGAGGCGGACAGGTAGAGAGGCAGAGAGGCAGAGAGGCAGAGAGGCAGAGAGGCAGAGAGGCGGACAGGTAGAGAGGCAGAGAGGCAGAAAGACAGAGAGGAAGAGACAGAGAGGCAGAGAGGCAGAGAGGCGGACAGGTAGAGAGGAAGAGAGGCAGAGAGGCAGAGAGGCGGACAGGTAGAGAGGCAGAGAGGCGGACAGGTAGAGAGGCGGAGAGGCAGAGAGGCATGCAGAGAGGCAAAGAGGCAGAGAGGCAGAGAGGTAGAGAGGCAGAGAGGCGGACAGGTAGATAGGCAGAGAGTCAGAGAGGCAGAGAGGCAGAGAGGTAGAGTGGCAGATAGGCAGAGAGGCGGACAGGTAGAGAGGCAGAGAGGCAGAGAGGCAGAGAGGCAGAGAGGCAGAGAGGCAGAGAGGCGGACAGGTAGATAGGCAGAGGGGCAGAGAGGCAGAGAGGCAGAGAGGCAGAGAGGCGGACAGGTAGATAGGCAGAGAGGCAGAGAGGCAGAGAGGCAGAGAGGCAGAGAGGCAGAGAGGCAGAGAGGTAGAGAGGCGGACAGGTAGATAGGCAGAGAGGCAGAGTGGCAGATAGGCAGAGAGGCGGACAGGTAGAGAGGCAGAGAGGCAGAGAGGCAGAGAGGCAGAGAGGCATGCAGAGAGGCAAAGAGGCAGAGAGGCAGAGTGGCAGATAGGCAGAGAGGCGGACAGGTAGAGAGGCAGAGAGGCAGAGAGGCAGAGAGGCAGGGAGGCAGAGAGGCGGACAGGTAGATAGGCAGAGAGGCAGAGAGGCAGAGAGGCAGAGAGGCAGAGAGGCAGAGAGGCAGAGAGGCAGAGTGGCAGATAGGCAGAGAGGCGGACAGGTAGAGAGGCAGAGAGGCAGAGAGGCAGAGAGGCAGAGAGGCAGAGAGGCAGAGAGGCGGACAGGTAGAGAGGCAGAGAGGCAGAAAGACAGAGAGGAAGAGACAGAGAGGCAGAGAGGCAGAGAGGCGGACAGGTAGAGAGGAAGAGAGGCAGAGAGGCAGAGAGGCGGACAGGTAGAGAGGCAGAGAGGCGGACAGGTAGAGAGGCGGAGAGGCAGAGAGGCATGCAGAGAGGCAAAGAGGCAGAGAGGCAGAGAGGTAGAGAGGCAGAGAGGCGGACAGGTAGATAGGCAGAGAGTCAGAGAGGCAGAGAGGCAGAGAGGCAGAGTGGCAGATAGGCAGAGAGGCGGACAGGTAGAGAGGCAGAGAGGCAGAGAGGCAGAGAGGCAGAGAGGCAGAGAGGCAGAGAGGCGGACAGGTAGATAGGCAGAGGGGCAGAGAGGCAGAGAGGCAGAGAGGCAGAGAGGCGGACAGGTAGATAGGCAGAGAGGCAGAGAGGTAGAGAGGCAGACAGGTAGATAGGCAGAGAGGCAGAGAGGCAGAGTGGCAGAGAGGCATGCAGAGAGGCAAAGAGGCAGAGAGGCAGAGAGGCGGACAGGTAGAGAGGCAGAGAGGCAGAGAGGCAGAGAGGCAGAGAGGCATGCAGAGAGGCAAAGAGGCAGAGAGGCGGACAGGTAGAGAGGCAGAGAGGCAGAGAGGCAGAGAGGCAGAGAGGCATGCAGAGAGGCAAAGAGGCAGAGAGGCAGAGTGGCAGATAGGCAGAGAGGCGGACAGGTAGAGAGGCAGAGAGGCAGAGAGGCAGAGAGGCAGCGAGGCAGAGAGGCGGACAGGTAGATAGGCAGAGAGGCAGAGAGGCAGAGAGGTGGAGAGGCAGAGAGGCAGAGAGGCAGAGAGGCAGAGAGGCAGAGAGGCAGAGAGGCGGACAAGTAGAGAGGCAGAGAGGCAGAGAGGCAGAGAGGCAGAGAGGCATGCAGAGAGGCAAAGAGGCAGAGAGGCAGAGTGGCAGATAGGCAGAGAGGCGGACAGGTAGAGAGGCAGAGAGGCAGAGAGGCAGAGAGGCAGAGAGGCGGACAGGTAGATAGGCAGAGAGGCAGAGAGGCAGAGAGGCGGAGAGGCAGAGAGGCAGAGAGGCAGAGATAGGCAGATAGGCAGAGAGGCGGAGAGGCAGAGAGGCAGAGAGGCAGAGAGGCAGAGAGGCGGACAGGTAGATAGGCAGAGAGGCAGAGAGGCAGAGAGGCAGAGAGGCAGAGAGGCAGAGAGGCAGAGAGGCGGACAGGTAGAGAGGCAGAGAGGCAGAGAGGCGGACAGGTAGATAGGCAGAGAGGCAGAGAGGCAGAGAGGCAGAGAGGCGGAGAGGCGGAGAGGCAGAGAGGCAGAGAGGCAGAGAGGCAGAGAGGCAGAGAGGCGGAGAGGCAGAGAGGCAGAGAGGCAGAGAGGCAGAGAGGCAGAGAGGCAGAGAGGCAGAGAGGCGGAGAGGCAGAGAGGCAGAGAGGCAGAGAGGCAGAGAGGCAGAGAGGCAGAGAGGCGGAGAGGCGGAGAGGCGGAGAGGCGGAGAGGCAGAGAGGCAGAGAGGCAGAGAGGCGGAGAGGCGGAGAGGCGGAGAGGCGGAGAGGCGGAGAGGCAGAGAGGCGGAGAGGCGGAGAGGCAGAGAGGCGGAGAGGCGGAGAGGCGGAGAGGCGGAGAGGCAGTGAGGCAGAGAGGCAGAGAGGCAGATAGGCAGAGAGGCAGATAGGCAGAGAGGCAGAGAGGCAGAGAGGCAGAGAGGCGGAGAGGCGGAGAGGCAGAGAGGCAGAGAGGCAGAGAGGCAGAGAGGCAGAGAGGCGGAGAGGCAGAGAGGCAGAGAGGCAGAGAGGCAGAGAGGCAGAGAGGCAGAGAGGCAGAGAGGCAGAGAGGCGGAGAGGCAGAGAGGCAGAGAGGCAGAGAGGCAGAGAGGCAGAGAGGCAGAGAGGCAGAGAGGCGGAGAGGCGGAGAGGCGGAGAGGCAGAGAGGCAGAGAGGCAGAGAGGCGGAGAGGCAGAGAGGCAGAGAGGCGGAGAGGCGGAGAGGCAGAGAGGCGGAGAGGCGGAGAGGCAGAGAGGCGGAGAGGCGGAGAGGCGGAGAGGCGGAGAGGCAGTGAGGCAGAGAGGCAGAGAGGCAGATAGGCAGAGAGGCAGATAGGCAGAGAGGCAGAGAGGCAGAGAGGCAGAGAGGCAGAGAGGCAGAGAGGCGGAGAGGCACAGAGGCAGAGAGGCGGACAGGTAGAGAGGCAGAGAGGCAGAGAGGCAGAGACAAGTTTGCGTCTTGAAAACTGCTTCAAGAGTGATCGTCATCAATCGTGACTCATTGCACGAGCATTTCTGTCTTGCCCAAAAAAAAAAGACAAAAAAGGGAAGACCCTTGAACACGACCGCCACCTCTCCGCGTCTCCACCGGGAGAGGGCGCCGTCTCATCTCCCCCGGGGAGGAGGATCGACCGGCGGACTTACGTGGAAGGGGTCATGGGCGTCAGGTCCGAGCCCACCGTCTGGATGACCAGGCGGCCCAGGACGAAGAGGCCGACGGAGATGCCGGCTCCCCCGTACAGCAGGAGCCAGATCGGCGTCGAGGCCTCGTCGGAGATCTCCCCCTGGGTGTAGATCAGGTACAGACCGACCAGCGGACCGATGGCATTGCTGCAACACCCAACAAAATGAGTCCGGTTATGAATAAATAAGGCTTTGCATAGTGGGTGAAACAATATAGGAGGATATACGGTAACACCATGTATAAGGTCTCTCAAAGCCCCAATACAACATTGGGAACATCGGAAAACATCAATGTCCATCTTCTAATTTACACAGTATTTAGATGGTCATGATAGAATCCTCATGTTGAAATCTTACGGTCTGGGATGCTGTATTTCTCGAGAAATCTTCACTCTAGCATCGACAAATAGTTTATGACTCGCGAGTAATAAACTATTTCTTACACTAAAAACGTGACGGTGTTTTGCCATTTTCTACTTTCTCGGGCTACCATTTGAGCTAACACCATCGCAGGATTCCTTTTTTGGAATGTTTAATGGTTTAACACACAAAGTGTGGCAATCTGTTGACGTTTACCAATGTTGTATAGGGCCTTTAAAGAAGAGGTGTGGTTCTGAAAGGAACCTAAGTTACCACTCTTTTCAGAACCACACCTCTTCTTTAAGAGACCGTATACATGATGTCACCGCAAACCCTCCTATATCGAGTCCAGTTTGGAAAAAAAGGTGTCGTATAGAGTCAAAACGTTAACCAAGTGTTGATTATTTGTATGGGAAAATGATGGGTGTTTTTGGACCATTTCTGACGAACACAATGCCATAGTCTTGGTTTTATCGACAAATCGCATTGCCTGTTGATTTTGACGAAGGAGCGAGTGTGTTGATTTATTTGTTTAATACACAGAAACTGTTGCAAACTGACTAAAATGACCTGCAATACATGAATCACAATAGTTAGAGGGTCTGACGTTTCGATCCTATAGCAGGATCGTTGAGAAAGTTCCTGCTAGGATCGAAACGTCAGGCCCTCTAAATTTATGAGATTCATGTACTGCACGTCATTTTAGTCAGTGGGCAGTTCACTCGCACAGTAAATAAACACACTCGTTCCTTCACCAAAAATTCTCTTCGTAAAAGAAAAATATGGCAACCCCATAATTATGTGACCCGGCACAGCAACATGAGGAATATCCCACCAAAACACTTTTCGAGTAAACAACGCCTGAAGTCAAAGTATCTTCTCAATTCGATTTTTTGGGATTTTCGGAAAGTTAATGTATTGGAGGATATTATGCCCAAAGGATTTTTCCGAAATCCGTCTCTAAATGTTGAAAAAACCGAGGATTTCGGGGGAGTGTTTGTGTACTGTTTTCATGAAAATGTAAAGTTCCTGCCTTTTTGAATGGCCGCTTTCGAGGAGTTAAACTGGTGTTGCTATATTGTGTCTGGTACCAAATGAACGAGCGAAGTCCCCTTGTACTATTTACAACAAAGTTCACACGGAAATAATTTTGATATCATTTGAAAGCTAATGGTATACTCTTTCACATCATTAGAAAATCTCAAAATCTCGAAAGTGGGGGTTATTCCTCATTATGCTGTGCCGGGTCACATAATTATGCTGAATCACGCCGAAGCGTCGAATTTCAGAATTTAACGAAATGACGCGAGACGTCGTCATAACGGGAAGATTCCCAACAGTGCGCCCTCAAGAGTTTTAAAGGCATGCAGCGGCTGACCTGACGTCGTTTCCTCCGTGCGAGAAGGCGGCGAAGCAGGCCGAGAGTCCCTGCATGGGCCCGCAGATGGCCGTCACCTCCACCGAGTCCTTGACGGACAGCCACTCGGCCGACTTCTTGGCGATGCGACCCCCGGGCCGGCCCGCCGCCGGCTCCCGGTCCTCCGCGCCGCTGGCGGGGCCCGGTGGCTCGGCCTTCGCCTCGGCCGCCGCCGCCGACCCCACGACAACCTCGTCCCCTCGGTTGCTGTTGTTCTGGTTCTGGTTCGGGCTCTCGGCGCCGGGAACGAGGACGGCGTCGGGCTCGTCCACCGACTTGTCCGGACCGCTGGCCGGTGCGTTTCCAGCGCCGTGCTTCTCACCATCAACTGAGGAGTGGCCTGTTTAGGAGACAGAACTGTCAGGTTGGAACTCCGCCATCTTTGCGGGCCCAAAGCGTCCGTTTGACTAAAGTACAGGGCACGACAATGCACCTTATCCGCACAGGACACACACCACTGTATACCGCAATTTACCACAGTGCCCACGGGGGGTGTAGGCTCACATACCACAGGTCACCACAAAAACCACGCTGTGGAATGTCCTGGTGCATGGCCCTTATCCTCCCACATTTAAAACCATGTGTGGTTAATATTGTGGTTTCCATGCCGGTTAGGGCTATAGGCTTCGTTCTTTGAATGTTATACTGCGTTTTTGAAAGAAAAAGAAAATCAGAGTTTGGATGACAGAGACGAAGCCGGAGCCGAATCCTAAGCCGGGTTTTGGAAAAGGGCCCTGGATGATGGACTGGACCGGGACTTGAACCAGAGACCTCAGGACTAACGTACCAGCGCTCTCCCATCTGAACTATCCACCCCTTAGATGATCATGGCCTTCCCTAAAAGTGGCTATTACTCAGGCTGGGCGTAGCACGCAAGCATGCTGGGAACACAGGCTGCGGCCGCTCGTCATAGAATTTGAAGCCACGGCCACAATAGGAGGCCACTAACTTTCAAGGTGACGTTTGTGTTAAGATGCACAATTGTGACCCGGCACAGCGACATGAGGAATGTCCCACCAAAACACGTTTTGAGTAAACAACGCCTGAAGTTAAAGTATTTTCACAATTCGATCACAAATCAATTTTCTTTCTTTTTTGTATTTTTGGGATTTTTAAGTATTAGAGGATATTAGATTTTGATATCATTTGAAAGCTAATGGTATACTCTTTCACTTCATTAGAAAACCTCAAAATCTCAAAAGTGGGGTTATTCCTCATTATGCTGTGCCGGGTCACAATTACTAGAGTCGGGTTTTCCGATCATACCTGCCACGATGTCCATATCAATGACTGTCTCCTTCTCCGTCTCCTTTTCAGACTCTCTCTTGGCCTGAAGTTTCAGCAAAGCTGTTGAAACGAAAAGAAAAAGCGAAATCAACTAAATTTTGATATAAATCGGTCTATATGTAATAACGGTCCGAATTTGGAACACCGTTTGGAACACCGTTCTACTCACCCATGGCACGCGAGCGTGTGTAGGGTACCAGGAACAGCAGGACGCCCACGGCGACGAATAGCCCCACGCCGACCGCGATGACGGGCACCAGCCAAACGCCCACGTTGTCGATGACTGCAAAGGTAGATAGCACATAATAATTATTACTCTCTCGGAACACAGTCGAAAAGCTTCTTCAAGAACGAACTATATTCTCTCTCAGGAGGTGTGTCTTCATCATATACTTCTTCTTCTTCTTCATCTTCTTCTTCTTCTTCTTCTTCTTCTTCTTCATTCTTACCGAGGGCAGATCCCAGGAAAATTGAGAGCAAGTTGATGGCGATGACGAAGAAATACCAAAAGGGTAGACTCAGAAGCCCCCACTTGAGTTGCTGCTTCTGGAAAGATAAATAGACAGTTGAACTGTTATGCGGGAGTACCTATACAGGCAGACGAGACAGAGGCAGAGGCAAAGGCAAAGGCAGGGCCAGAGAAGGAGGCAGAAGCGAAGGCAGAGGCAGGGTCAGAGGCAGAGGCAGAGGCAGAGGCAAAGGCAAAGGCAAAGGCAAAGGCAGAGGCAGAGGCAGAGGCAGAGGCAGGGACGGAGGTGGAGGCAGAGGTAGAGGCAGAAGCAGAGGCAGAGGCAAAGGCAGAGTCAGAGTCAGAGGCAGAGGCAGAGGCAGGGACAGACGCAGGGACAGAGGCAGAGGCAAAGGCAGAGGCAGGGGCAGGGACGGAGGCGGAGGCGGAGGCAGAGGCAGAGACAGAGACAGAGGCAGAGGCAGAGGCAGAGGCAGAGGCAGAGGCAGAGGCAGAGGCAGAGGCAAAGGCAGGGACAGAGGCAGAGGCAGAGGCAGAGGCAGAGGCAGAGGCAGAGGCAGAGGCAGAGGCAGAGGCAGAGGCAGAGGCTAAGGCAGGGACAGAGGCAGAGGCAAAGGCAGGGACAGAGGCAGAAGCAGAGGCAGAGGCAGAGGCAGAGGCAGAGGCAGAGGCAGAGGCAGAGGCAGAGGCAGAGGCAGAGGCAGAGACAGAGACAGAGGCAGAGTCAGAGGCAGAGGCAAAGGCAGGGGCAGATGAGAAGGAGTGACAGATTCAGAGTCAATGACCGTGGCAGAGACAGTGACAGAGGCAGAGAAGTCCTACCCTCTCGAGCACGGTGAACTTGATGATGAGGAAGAAGAGACAGGAGATGATGCCGGACAGCGCGGGCGAAACGAACCAGGAAATCACTGCAAAGAAAAACGAAGATAGCACGAGAAAATAATGAGACTGAGTTTCGAGTAAGATTGCGATTGATTTTAACAGATCTCCACAAAAGCCAGAGGGTCTGGCGTTCTGAACCAGGTCGAATGTTCATGCTCAGAGAAACCTGACCACAGAAGGGACGGAAAACCTCAGACCCTCGGAATCTGTTGAGAGGTATATGTTGTTGTTGAAATACTGGCGATTCACAATAGTGCGCCCTCAAGAGTTTGCAATGCGCGTCTGGAGAGGGTCGACAAGATCCCGCGCATTGTGATTGGCCGACGCGTGGCAAACCCTTGAGGGCGCACTCAGTTGCGAATCGCCCGCATTTGAGCACAAGCTCTGAATGGTGCCACGTGACGGTGGCGACTCTACAACAATAAGAGATGGTCCCGGAAGCTACTATAGCTTGCACTCGGTGACCACGTGCCCCCCCCCCCCTCTCCATGCAATGACCGGCAAATGTAACACGTGCACTAGGTCCCACTATAGAGTCCAACGATATCTCGATAACATGGTGTCGACACAAGATTTGATTAGATCGCACACATAATGTTTGCACCGTAGTTGCTAGCAAACGCAGCTCTAATTAACAAACGCCGGCTCGGGCTTGGGGTGTTGATCGACCAAGCAAACCCATGGTTATCGAACCCGTCATACCGGATAAGTCTACCGAACAAGTCTTTATGTCATTTCCACTCGGTAGAAACAAAATGGTGGATATGCCAGACAGAATTGTTCCCCAACTTTCGAGGTCCGCAACTCGAGTACATGCAGACCGACGTATGAAGCTCAATCCCCGAATAGAATCCCACACGTTTCAATGGGCGACAAGAAAACGACGACTTGTGCGTGAGGCTACATTTTGCAGGGAACCAGTTTATAGGCAGTTAGCTCTGTGGGCAACTAAAATCGCCCATTGAAACGTGTGGGATTCTATTCGGGGATTGAGCTTCATACGTCGGTCTGCATATATAACTCAATAATTGACACATCGCTTTATCTTCAGGTAACATGTGTTATGACCGTGCATTCTGCTTCTGTACGATTGTTGACCGACAATGGATTGGTGTGGGATGACCCTGTCTACAAATAGCATTAACCCATTCTGTGTAGCTATATGAGCAGACAAGGAGCTTGTGCGCAGTGGCCCTGCCCCAGCTACGGTGGCCTCTGCGGACCCTTTAAAATAAAAAAACGTCTCCACGTGCTCGCTGCGCGTACTCACCTATCTTGACGATGACATTCCACTCGATGCCGCGGCCGCCGAACATGACGAGGTGGAAGCCCAGCGTGGCTCCCACAATGCTGTGCGAGGCGGACACGGGGACCCTGGCTACGGTGGCCACGAGGAGCCACATGCAGGACGCTGGGTAAACGATAAATAAACAGAAAAAAAGGGAAAAAAACCAGTTACAACTCATTCATTTCGATAGAGACAAAAACCAGCCGGGGGAATTTTGACTCAAACGAATATGTGACCCAGCACAGCATAATGAGGAATAACCCCACTTTTGAGATTTTGAGATTTTCTTATGATGTGAAAGAGTATACCATTAGCTTTTAAATGATATCAAAATATAATATCCTCTAATATTTCAAATTTCCGAAAATACAAACAAAATAAATATGTAATCAAATTGTGAAGATACTTTAACTTCAGCCGTTGTTTACTCAAAAAGTGTTTTGGTGGGATATTCCTCATGTCGTTGTGCCGGGTCACATATTTGACCCGGCACAGCATAATGAGGAATAACCCCCACTTTTGAGATTTTGAGATTTTCTAATGATGTTAAAGAGTATACACTTAGCTTTTAAATGATATCAAAATTATTTCCGTGTGAACTTCGTTGTAAATAGTACAAGGGGACTTCGCTCGTTCATTTGGTACCAGACACAATATAGCAGCACCATTCTAACTCCTCGAAAGCGGCCATTCAAAAAGGCAGGAACTTCACATTTTTTTCATGAAAACAGTACACAAACACTCCCCTAAAATCCTTGTTTTTTCAACATTTAGAGACGAATTTCGGAAAAATCGTTTGGACATAATATCCTCCAATACATGAAATTTCCGGGAAATAAATGTGTTTTTTTAAATTAAATTGAGAAGATACTTTGACTTCAGGCGTTGTTTACTCGAAAGGTGTTTTGGTGGGATATTCCTCATGTCGCTGTGCCGGGTCACATATGAATCACTCACAGCAGAGCGCGCAGAGGTTGCCGATCATGAGCACTTGCTCGTAGCCAACGTAGAGCAGGGGGTCGAATAGTCCCTTCCGTATGGTATCCGACACCCTCGAGCCCAGTAGAATCGCTCCCAGGGTCTCGAAGATGGCCGCCAGTATGCAGGCCTGCGGGGACGAAGAGGAGGGAGAAGGAGGAGGTGAGGTGGGAACGAGGTTATAACCACAGCAAGAGGAGGGAGAAGGAGGAGGTGAGGTGGGAACGAGGTTATAACCACAGCACACTTCATCACATCGTCGATTTTTCATTCAATTGGAAGTTACTTGAAGTTACTTAGTTGTATGTGATTGTCCAAATAGTTTTACAAATGACTGATTTCGTACATTCTATTGCTAAATAAATAACCCAGGAAAACGATCTTCAAATAAATTAGGAGAGATTTACCAAACTGATCGATGGCTCACCTGGACGAGAGTGAAGACCTTAGAGCCGACGGCGGTGCCGAAGGTATTGGCGCAGTCGTTCGCTCCCAGACCGATGGCCAGGACGAAGGAGACGACGAACGCCACCACGACGATCCAGACGTAGTCGGAATCGAAGGCCACGAACTCCATATCGCGCGTGGGTACGTCTCCGACGTGGAGGAGGCGAGATGAGAGAAGAGAGAGAGAGAAGGCGGGTGATGGAGGTGATGAGGGGTCGGGGGGCTAGGTCAACCGGGCCACACAGCCGCGACCTAAGATAATATTGCCCTGGACCGGAGAAGGAGGAGAAAGCTACGACCCACACGTCCTACTTCAAGGTCTGTCCCGAGAGCGACTGACCGCACGTACACGCGAGGACCGGTATCCCCCAGGACTCGGACCGACCGGACAGAGATAAAGAGGGTTGAGGCAAAAAGTACAAAGGTCATTTTTAGTGGAAGGCCATTACGTCAAGGATCGTAGGACATTTTCAATACATAACATATAATCCCCTCATCATCAGTGCACACGAAAATGGATGGATTTAAAAAGGGCGGCGAACCAATTGCCGTCGCATTCGTCTTCTCCTTCATTCTCCTCCTTCACCTCATTTTTTTTAAAATCTCTTTCACCTTTTTCTTCTGTATTTGTTCTTATTATTCTTCTTCGTCGTACACCATCGCCTATGGGACCCAATGAACATCTAAACCGTAAAAAAGGGGTGAAAATGCCATTTTTTGCCGTGAAACTAAAAAGTCACTGTGATTTCACGGTGCATCTTACAGTGAATTAACCGTGAAAATAATCGCTTCTCTGACCTGATAAGGACATCTTCTGGTCACTCAAAAGACCATGAAAAAACCGTGAATATCTAGGGTGGCAAGCTGCAGCCTTGAGGGACGGCTAATTTTACCAGTAGGGACCACCAGCCCCCATAGAGGTACTGTATTGTGTCCTTGTAACTGTCGCTTGTACTTCTAAATTGCCTCTAGCCATTTACCGCCAGGAATGTGGCCTTGGAGACCACAGGTGAAAACACCTTGAAAATGACTTGGCTGTGTGCCATGAAATAGGGGTGAAAACACGGTGAATTTTTTTTTCACGGCTAAAATGACATTTTCACCCCATTTTCACGGTTTAGATGTTCATAGTATTATACCATGGAGGACCAAACTAATTTATTCATCAAATTATTGTTTTTTGCCACCTCGGACTGGCAAAATTCCGAGGGGACCTTGAGCTATGATGAGAACGAACGCCGGCATTTTGATGGAGGGGGGGGGGTGAATCACCGCTTATCTAAAAAAAAAAGGGGGTGGACCCTAAAAAATGTAACGATAACGAGTGTTTGCATAACCAGGGAGCCTTGTACAGCGACCTGTTCACGTGAAAACCACGATGGCCTCCACAGATGGGTCGGTGATCAGCTCGTGCAAACGGAAAGAACGTGCGCTTACACTATATGACGGTCT
The DNA here is from genome assembly GCA_949987565.1 of Luidia sarsii. NCBI lineage: Eukaryota > Metazoa > Echinodermata > Asteroidea > Paxillosida > Luidiidae > Luidia > Luidia sarsii. Next base: position 7,419,829 of record OX465121.1, read on the forward strand.
GACGTTCCGATCGTTATCAGGACATTTTACCATAGACATACTGACAAAGACAGAGACATGGCACATGTTGGGATGAAGGTGACATAATATGGAAATGGGATGGAAAGTAGGGAAGGGATCAAAGAAGGAAAGCTGGTAGACAGACCAGGGTGAAATTAAAGGGAATTGCAAGCAGTACATAGGGAATTGGGATCAGATGAAGAAAGCTAGTAGACAGACCAGGGTGAGATCAAAAGGGCAAGCAGTAGGGAAGGAATCAGAGGAGGAAAGCTAGTAGACAGACCAGGGTGAGATCAAAAGGGCAGGCAGTAGGGAAGGAATCAGAGGAGGAAAGCTAGACAGACCAGGGTGAGATCAAAGGGAAGGACAGGCAGTAGGGAAGGGATCACAGGAGGAAAGCTAGTAGACAGACCAGGGTGAGATGAAAGGGAAGGACAGGCAGTAGGGAAGGGATCAAAGGAGGAAAGCTGGCAGACAGACCAGTGTGAGATCAAAGGGAATGGCAAGCAGTAGGGAAGGGATCAAAGGAGGAAAGCTGGTAGACAGACCGGGGTGAGATCAAAGGGAAGGGCAGGCAGTAGGGAAGGGATCAAAGGAGGAAAGCTGGTAGACAGACCAGGGTGAGATCAAAGGGAAGGACAGGCAGTAGGGAAGGGATCACAGGAGGAAAGCTGGTAGACAGACCAGGGTGAGATCAAAGGGAAGGACAGGCAGTAGGGAAGGGATCAAAGGAGGAAAGCTGGCAGACAGACCAGTGTGAGATCAAAGGGAATGGCAAGCAGTAGGGAAGGGATCAAAGGAGGAAAGCTGGTAGACAGACCAGGGTGAGATCAAAGGGAAGGACAGGCAGTAGGGAAGGGATCAAAGGAGGAAAGCTGGCAGACAGACCAGTGTGAGATCAAAGGGAATGGCAAGAAGTAGGGAAGGGATCAAAGGAGGAAAGCTGGTAGACAGACCACGGTGAGATCAAAGGGAAGGGCAAGCAGTAGGAAAGGGATCAAAGGAGGAAAGCTGGTAGACAGACCAGGATGAGATCAAAGGGAAGGGCAAGCAGTAGGGAAGGGATCAAAGGAGGAAAGCTGCAGCAGACCAGGGTGAAATCAAAAGGGCAAGCAGCAGGGAAGGCATCAAAGGAGGAAAGCTGGTAGACAGTCCAGGGTGAGATAAAAAGACCAAAGGGAAGGGATCACATAAAGCAGCTATTTTCTTCCTCCTGAAATCAGTAAAATAATGGAACGCAAGGCAAAAGTGAAAATACTTTTCGAAACAAAAACAAAATAAAGAGTTTAATTCTCATCTGTCTCTCAGTCTAAGGAAAACACAACAGCAGAGAGTAGCCTAAAATTGCACACTTTAATTAGAGAACGAACGCCGGCACGAACGACCGACATTCAGATGGGCTTAAGGACACATAATAGTAAAACGGCTAAGACAAGGTTCTCTTGAGAAGAAAATAATTCCCATGGCAAATGTTTTTTGAAACGCAGTGGCTGTTGTTACTGCAGTCGTCCGTGTGGTTCCCTGACTTCACAGTATTTGTCAGGATGTTTAGCTCTTGGAACCAGACTATCAGCTAATAGACTGGTTCAACCAGCCTGCAATGCTGACGAAATACAATCAAGTCAGGGAACCACATGGACGACTGCCGTAACAACAGCCACTGCGTTTTTGAAAATATTGACAGAATGGAAAATGCGGTGTTCTGTATGCTGGCTTTTAAACAGATATAAAATCAAAATACTGTACACGTGCGGGTAGCATTGGTACTGGATTGTCGTTCCTGTACATGTGTTGTTACTGTAGTACATGTATTATTATTCACTCGTGTGATTGATAAGACAAGACTGCATGTACTTCCATGAACAGGAAACTATTCTGTGTGAACCATACCGTTAGAACACATTTTTTTTTCGCTGGGGAATATTTTGTGCAGTGTACACGGCAAAAACACTTTCGCCAACGCGTTTTGTCTGCAGTTTTCCGAACGCTTTCTCGCTCGACCTGCCTGCTAACCCCCCCCCCCCACTCGCTCTCTCTCCCCCTCCCCCTCCCATCCGACCCCTTCCTGATTTCAGTCTGTCCACCATTGCGTCTCAGCCCCTTTCAAAATTTCAGCAGAATATTTCACCTCCGTTTCATATTTCAGCACAATAATGACGTCAATTAAAAAAATAATGAGAGCATAATTATGTACAGTAAAGTAAAGCAGTAACGTCTCCCCGATCGGTAAAAAAAAAAGGAAAAAAATAACACCCAGATTCCACCGAGTTGTAACTTCACCGAAAAAACCTCAACACTACACCGATTGTGCGACCACTGTTTACATTGCCATCGCCTGACTTATAGTGGGTATTTTTTCCATCTCATTTGGCACAGAGCAGCGATGGAAACGTACAAAGAAGAATGAGGACAAAAATAATCATTTGACCCGGCACAGCGACATGAGGAATATCCCACCAAAACACTTTTCGAGTAAACAACTCCTGAAGTCAAAGCATCTTCTCAATTCGATTTTTTTTTTTGGATTTTCGGAAAGTTAATGTATTGGAGGATATTATGTCCAAAAGATTTTTAAGAAATCCGTCTCTAAATGTTGAAAAAACGAGGATTTCGGGGGAGTGTTTGTGTACTGTTTTCATGAAAATGTAAAGTTCCTGCCGCTTTCGAGGAGTTAGACTGGTGCTGCTATATTGTGTCTGGTACCAAATGAACGAGCGAAGTTCCATTGTACTATTTACGACAAAGTCTACACGGAAATAATTTTGATATCATTTGAAAGCTAATGGTATACTCTTTCACATCATTAGAAAATCTCAAAACCTCGAAAGTGGGGGTTATTCCTCATTATGCTGTGCCGGGTCACATATGGTAAGTCTTCTTTGCTCATTTCCACTCCTGTTCTGCACCAAAATGAGACGCTAAAACACCCGCTATAAGTCACGTGATGGAAGGTAAACATCGGTCGCGCAATCGGTCTATAAATAGACCGTCTCTATAGGCTGGGCGGTGCGTGCGTGGGAGCGACCGTTCACATGGGCATCACATGGCATGGCAATGCATGGCCATCACGGGTCGGGCGCCTGACCGGTAGGCGCGCACTGCGCACGCGCGCCCCCCGGCGATAAGTACCGCGGACTTTGGAATCCAGATACCGCATATTTTTTTTCATTAATCCGACACGTCAAAGCTTTGACTTGTGCTATGTATGTACAGGTGTACTGTACACTAAAATATGGATCGCATTGTGTGTAAAATGCAATGCCTTGTCAAAGACGGATATCTCACGTGTCTAATGCGCATCTCATTAGAAAAAAAAATTAGGAAGATATTGCAGACTTGACCTCATAAGGAGAGGCTGAGTTATGGGAAAGATAGTTTGTTTGCTGGGAAAACGTTCCTCGCTCGGGACGGGCAGACGTGGATTGGCCGAAATCCACGCACTTGTACTTGTTCAGCTCAAGCTATCAGGTGATGAGGCCCTGCCCAACTGCGGTCGGGCTGCCCGAGTTCATCGGTTCTGCTGGTACTGGCAGCTAGGCGGGTTGTTGGCCGGGCCGGGTCCCCGGCCCAATTGCGAACCGTAGACCGAGCGGGACTCGATGGCCGGGACCGCGTGGTGGCCGCCGTAGAACACGAGAGGGGGTGGCGCGTCGCAGCCGCTGGAGCGCTGGAGGGCGCCCTCGCTCGACCAAACGCTGCCCAGTCCTCCTCCTGATCCTCCTCCGCCGCCGCCTTGGAGTTGCGTGGCGAAGGCCGCCTCGATCGGGGAGAGACGCGGCCGCTTGTTGGCGGGGAGATCGTCGCCCGACGAGCCCACGGAGGGAGGGGTGTTCAGCCACGGGATGTCGCCCGCCGCCTCCAGCAGACTACTACCGCAGCCGCCGTCGCTCAACTGCTCACCGGCCGCCGCCGACGCCCGGCACGACGGCTGCCGGCTCTCGCCGCCGCCGCCGCCGGACTCGTCGCTCCCCGGGCCGCGCGGGCTGTTGTTCCCCGGCGGCGTGTCCAGCACGGAGGAGGAGGAGGAAGAGCCGGCGACCGTCGGCACCGGCAACCGGCCGCGTTGCTCCCTGTCGTCGATGGAGTCCGGCGAGCGATGGACGGCCATGCCCGATGCCCCGCAGACGAGCGCATGCGCTGCCGCCGGCTGCTGACGGTGGACGCCGTACTTCGCAGCGGCGAGGCCGGCCGCAGCATCCGCCGCCGGCTCTCGTGCGCCGGATCGCGCTGGCAAGCTCGCCGGCAGAGGGCGCCCCGCAGGCTGCCCCTTCGGGGTACTCACGTGGGCCGCGGCCTGCTGCGACGAGGCCGGGGCGACGGCGGTGTTGAGACGGTTCCGGTGCTCCTGCAGGCTGGCCACGTAGGAAAGCCTCTCTCGGGTGGCAAAGCTGTCCGCAAGGAGACAAGAGAAGAATACAAAAGCAATTGAAATACCTCCGGCGTAATAATAGTTGTGCCATTTCCGATCGCTGATTTCCTTTGGAGGGGGGAGGGGGTATATTCTCGTGGTGTACTACGGAGGCCTGTCACTATTACCATCTAAATGGTGAAAATTGGGTGAAAATGTCATTTAGCCGTGAAAAGAAAATTCACCATTGTGACGACAACGAATCAAGCATCGTGCAGTGCGATCACAGCGGTCGGGATTCTGATCGTAGCTGTCCCCGTGACAAGATTGCTGGAGCCACTTGTCAAACATTCCAATTTTCAACAGGTAAGATCTCACTATTACCATCTAAATGGTGAGAATGGGGTGAAAATGTCATTTAGCCGTGAAAAGATAATTCACCGTGTTTTCACCCCTATTTCATGGCACACAGTTAGCCAAGTCATTTTCACAGTGTTTTCACCAGTGGTCTTCAAGGCCACATTCCTAGTGTTAAATGGCTAGAGGCAATGTAGTATCTGGGAGTGACAGGTATACAATGGGGGCCGGTGGTCGCTACAGGTAATTGAATTAGCCATCCCTCAAGGCTGGAGCTTGCCACCCAAGATATTCACGTTTTTTTCACGGTCTCTTTAGAGACCTGAAGATGTCCTTATCAGGTCAGAGAAGCGATTATTGTCACGGTGGATTCACTGTAAAATGCACCGTGAAATCACAGTGACTTTTTAGTTTCACGCCGAAATGTCATGTTCATCCCTTTTTCACGGTTGAGATGTTCATAGTGTGAAAGGCCCATATATTTCTGATGGTACATCGCCCAAAATAAGGCCCCAAAACAGGCAAGTCAAGGTTGTGAGTGTCAGGGAAGGAGAAAACGCGGGGAGTGACTTCCACGTTGTCCCCCTCGCACTAACTGAAACACACTGTATTTTTGGGGTTGTTCTGTTATGAGGCGCTCTTGCGCTAGACGGAAAAATCAGTGAATCAGTGAATCAGTGAATCAGTGAATCAGTGAATCAGTGAATCAGTGAATCTGGCACACGGCTTTATACCTGTCGTAGTTGTCTCTGAATCCCTTGGCGAATGGGTTGTGGTCTATCTTCAGCTGGGTGATCTGGAGAAAAAAAAATGAAACGCGGAAAAACCTACGTAAGACAATCCATCTTTGAAGAATACCCAATGTCAATCCATTCATTCCTTCACCCCAATCCTCTTCTTATTTTGGTCTGAAAAAAAAATAGATGCTTCTGCACCAAAGTCACGGAGTGGACGGCCTCTCGGATCGGCTGGGGTCGAGGGTTCGAATCCCGCCCGAGCTGCCTGATTCGTCTCCCCCAATCTGGCACCGGTCCAAAGCACTGGGATGTCTGGGATGGGCATTCAGTGCTTATAGATCGTCTGCACCGGCAGCCATCTTTGGGGGCCTTCTAGTGTTATCAGAATCCGGTGACAAATGCAGGTACATGTACAAAGAGTGCGATGACTCTTGCCTATCCAAGAGGAACCAAGACTAGGCCCCAATGATGGCCGCTGGTGCAAGCGATCTATTACGTCGAGCAGGCCAGGGCAAACCCTCACTGATCCAACCTACTAAAGTCCATCTACAGTGGAAGTAACCTTCCGTGGTTCATCAATTCGAGTCCATGACAGCAATCGGATGCAATCTCAGGTCGTTCACCGGTGCTATGGTAATGACCCAGGGAATAACATGAGAAGAGTTTTGGTTTTCTCTCTATAACGACCTGATGCAATTCCGTGCATGAATGGACCATAGAGCTCTAGTGCGCACTCATCGCATGACGCGTGCCGACAAGGGGACTGCGACGCCATTTAATACCTTAGATGTGAAAATGCATGGATCTCTATGGGGCAAACTAATCCCATTTTTTGTTTACAAAAGAAAGTAGGACATTCAAATTCGTCAATCCCTTGAGGCATTGATGGCCTTTCCTTTCATTACTAAAAACCATTTCTATAAAACCAATTTAGTTTCCGCATTCACAACCTTTCGGCTATACCTTTCCCCATTCATATTACGCGCGATTGCTATTACTGACATCCGGGCACTTCGAGCTGAAGTTGACCTCTTTGGTAATGGCGGATGCGCGTCCATGTCGGCACACGTTCGTTCCGCGCGTTGATAGGGGGAGCGCGCACTCTAGTTTATTTTGTAGAGCTCTATGGATAGGACAAGCAAAACCCTCTTTTACTCACGTCGGTGTTCTGGTAGGCCGTCACGCCTATGAACTGCGTCTCTGGGAAGCTGTGCGTCTGCAGCACGCGGGCACCGCTGAGATCGAGCACGTGGATACGAGGTTGGTAGATGCGCATGGAGTTGATCACGAGCTGCGTGGGGATGAACCGTGAAAGTGCAAGGGAGAAACAATGAAACAAATGCTTCTGCAATCATTGGCTAATAGGGCCTAGGGGTACATGTATATCTCATCAACCCTTCGTTGACCTATGCGAGGTGACTGAATACAATTGGTAGACAGGGTCATCGCATGATCACACACCAACCCTTTGTCTACCCACATCAGGTGACTGGATACAATTGGTAGACAGGGTCATCACACACCAACCCTTTGTCTACCCACATCAGGTGACTGAATACAATTGGTAGACAGGGTCATCACAAACCAACCCTTTGTCTACCCACACTAGGTGACTGAATACAATTGGTAGACAGGGTCATCACACACTAACCCTTTGTCTACCCACATGACTGAGTACAATTGGTAGACAGGGTCATCACACACCAACCCCTGGTCTATCCACATCAGGTGACTGGATACAATTGGTAGTCAGGGTCATCACACACCAACCCTTTGTCTACCCGCATCAGGTGACTGGATACAATTGGTAGACAGGGTCATCACACACCAACCCTTTGTCTACCCACATGACTGAGTACAATTGGTAGACAGGGTCATCACACACCAACCCCTGGTCTATCCACATCAGGTGACTGGATACAATTGGTAGTCAGGGTCATCACACACCAACCGCTTTGTCTACCCACATCAGGTGACTGAGTACAATTGGTAGACAGGGTCATCACACACCAACCCTTTGTTTACCCACATAAGGTGACTGAATACAATTGGTAGACATGGTCATCACAAACCAATCCTTTGTCTACCCGCATCAGGTGACTGGATACAATTGGTAGACAGGGTCATCACACACCAACCCCTGGTCTATCCACATCAGGTGACTGGATACAATTGGTAGACAGGGTCATCACAAACCAACCCTTTGTCTATCCACATCAGGTGACTGAATACAATTGGTAGACAGGGTCATCACACACCAACCCTTTGTCTACCCGCATCAGGTGACTGGATACAATTGGTAGACAGGGTCGTCACAAACCAACCCTTTGTCTATCCACATCAGGTGACTGAATACAATTGGTAGACAGGGTCATCACACACCAACCCCTGGTCTATCCACATCAGGTGACTGGATACAATTGGTAGACAGGGTCATCACAAACCAACCCTTTGTCTATCCACATCAGGTGACTGAATACAATTGGTAGACAGGGTCATCACACACCAACCCTTTGTCTACCCGCATCAGGTGACTGGATACAATTGGTAGACAGGGTCGTCACAAACCAACCCTTTGTCTATCCACATCAGGTGACTGAATACAATTGGTAGACAGGGTCGTCACAAACCAACCCTTTGTCTACCCGCATCAGGTGACTGAATACAATTGGTAGACAGGGTCATCACACACCAACCCCTGGTCTATCCACATCAGGTGACTGGATACAATTGGTAGACAGGGTCATCACAAACCAACCCTTTGTCTATCCACATCAGGTGACTGAATACAATTGGTAGACAGGGTCATCACACACCAACCCTTTGTCTACCCGCATCAGGTGACTGGATACAATTGGTAGACAGGGTCGTCACAAACCAACCCTTTGTCTATCCACATCAGGTGACTGAATACAATTGGTAGACAGGGTCATCACACACCAACCCCTGGTCTATCCACATCAGGTGACTGGATACAATTGGTAGACAGGGTCATCACAAACCAACCCTTTGTCTACCCACATCAGGTGACTGGATACAATTGGTAGACAGGGTCATCACACACCAACCCTTTGTCTACCCGCATCAGGTGACTGGATACAATTGGTAGACAGGGTCATCACACACCAACCCTTGGTCTATCCACATCAGGTGACTGGATGGTCCCTATAGGTATGAAACCCAGGCATCTACACTATACAAGCGCATCTACAGTTGTACACTCACGTGTCCGTTGTTCTTTCCCCTGCTGTTGGTCAGCTTCAGTTTGTTGAAGGAGATGTCCTGCCCCATCCAGTGGATTCCGGTGTTGGGGGAGTCGGGGTGCTTGAAGATACCGGTGGCTGTGCACACGGGACAGAACGAAGAAGAGAGGATAATGAAAGGTGACACCAATAAGTCTTCGACAAGGGATGAGAGCTCAGCCAGACAGTGAACTATCAGATTGTTGGCTGACTGAAATGACCCCCCCCCCAACGAAAATGCCAATTTTCAAACTCTTGGCGTTTCTCAAAGGCAGGGAAAGGTCCTGCTCGTGCTAGGACCAAAACGTCGGGCCCTCCGAATTTTATTTTCGTCAGCAACCAGTTTGAAACATTTCTGCATGATTCATTACTCACGAGTAACGACTGGGGTTTTCTTTAAAATGAACCGATGAAAAGAGCAAAACAAAAACAAAAACGAGAGCGGAACTTGAAAATAGGTATTTGGATTATAGTACATGTATTGGTCTTACTGGTAACAATATCACATGGCAGCTATAGAAAAAAGGGTTTGGCCCCAGTTTCTTGGGGAATACCTTGTACCCCTCAAGCCAATTAACCTTCAAATTTGAAAAACAATGCACGACCTGGATTTTCAGGTTTTGTCAGACGGAGACGAAGCCTGAGCCCGGGCCTAAGCCTCCATTTCTAAAACGGCCTACAGCTGGAAACGAAACAAACAGGAGCTCACCTCTGGCCACGCCCTCCGACTTGCCAGTGGGTATCCACTTGCCGCTCTGAAACTTCCACGTGTTGGGATCGGCGACCACCATGTCCACGAAGACGTTGTAGTGGGCGGCTGGGTTCAGACCGCTCAGGCGAAACACCAGGTGGGGGAACATTCGTCTGCATGAGTGGAAAAAAAATTTAAGAACGTTTAACGTGTATGTTATGATTCGAATAAAATGGTGAAACTTTCCTTTGCCTGACGCTTGGTGGCAGCAGACACGCGGTGGCAGCGGAGTGAGCGGACACGTGGTGGCAGCAGACACGTGATAGATGCCGCCACGATCTGACGACACCAGTCAGTCCTCGCTATAGATTCATGGAGGAATACCACGTCTAGATTCAACTAACTAAAAAAAACTGCACGTGGCAAACTGGTGTGATAGCTCACGTGAATGACATCAGGCGAAATAGAGTTGCCTGACGTTCTTGTTTAGCTTCGCAGGACCGTCCCCCTTCAAATGAATGGCATGGCAGGGACTGAGAAAGGCGCGGTCAGAAGGCAAGAGATATCAATGAGGAAAAGGGATGGTCGGTGGATGGATGGCAGATTCTAGTCAGACAATGGCGATATGGCCGGGGAAGCCAAGTGAAAGGTTTACGGTGACACCAGTCACGCCACGTAACAATATCTATAACTTTCGAGAGGGAGCGTGGCTCTAACAGGAGGAATTTAAATCATTGTTGGCAAGACAGCAGGGGCCTCACTGTCTTTGGGAAGGTGACCTGCTTAGAATGGCAAGGTGACCTGCTTCAGGCCTGCCTAATTTTTGACCCCCCCAAAAAAACCAAAAAAAACCTCTCCATTGCCCACACCGTCCTGATCCTCCAGCCACAGTTTTCGTAGAACTCGGAGGTATCAATCAGCCCCGAAGTACGGTGCCTGACAATTTGCTGGACAAGAGGGGATTGTCTGTTACGTTCCTTGTGAGAAGAACCATGGAACTTGGAAGAACCCTTCCCTTCCTCCATGGAATATCCCAAGCAAAAAAAAGAGAGGTAGGGAGGGAGGGAGGGACAAGTGTTAATGGGCTTACAGGGGGTTCCCACGGCCGTGACTGGGCTGAGCCGGAAATGGGAGCCCAGTAATTCCAATTAATCAGTCTCTGCGTGGAGGGCTGTGAGCTGTTCCTGGAAAACTGGGCGGAGAGGTGGTGGGTGGGGGAGAGGGGGGGAGTCGGGACGTCAGGATGGATGGGCTGCCGGTCAGTAACAATGGGGGACCAGTGGTTGAACGCCCGCTCGGCCATTGACCTTTTTTTTTTTTTTAAGTGAGGCCGACGGACAGTGTTTACATACGCCGGCGTTGGTGCCAAGATAAGCTAGACGCCCGATACCTTCTTGGTATAAACATGAATACGCAATGACCGTGAAAGAGCGCCTCATGCCAAATTAAGGTCTGGGGATGGAGGTAAACTATCCCTAAGCCGCTGGGATAAGCTGTCCTAGCCCATAAATTTCTGGGTGGTTGGCATGAAGTTGTCATTCTAATATCCGAAAAATTGACAGGTTTGCGGTAACGCCATGCGATTTATTCTTTTGTGAGTCAGTGCGTGCGTATGTGGTTCAGCCTGAAAAGGTTTGCTGAAAAGAACCCTACGCTTCGAACAGTATACTACTCTCGATCTGTTCACCTTTACTGTTTCCTGAAGACGAACAGAGTCTACTGTTCGAAACGTCGAATTCCTCGCACACACTCACAAAGGAGGAATTGCAGGTGTTACCGCAAACCTATCAGCTGTTCTGCAACTACAGGATATGCATTTCGACAAATCAGATTTAAATGGCCATCGAATGGGCTCGGGGAAAGATGTTAATTTAATACCTACACCGTAAAAAAGGGTGGGGAAAAATCCTCAATCCGCAAAAGACACCAATTATTATGTAGACAATGGCCACTGTATTGTCAGTCACAACCACTTGCCGAAAAAAAGAAGAAGATTTCGCCCAAAAAAATCATGATAATTGTAACGATCAGTATGCGGTTGTCTAAACAAAAAGCGAACCCCTCTCCAACGTCACAAAACAATTGGCCGATATAAAATTAACACGTGATTATGTGACGATTTTGGTACAAATACTCGATAGAAAAGTCCCATTTCACTAGTTTTGGCGATTGGGGATTCACTGGGGTGGAATCGAGACCCAAAAAAATGGGAATCCTAGATGCTCACCGTCCCTGCTTGGTGATGATCATTTCGGTCCGATGCTCGTGGAACTTTCGCCACAGCTCGCTGTTGCACAGGAAGACCGAGGCCTTCGCCGCGTCTGCTGCCGGGCCAGGAGGCGAGACCGCGCCCGCGCTGCTCGGAGCGTCGCCGGCCGCCGGCGCGTGGGAACCCGCCCCGTCCGGGCGCGGAGGCTCGACCGGCCCGGTCGGGTCGAGCGGGCGCGGTCCGCCAGCCCGCCGGGGGAAGGCGGGGGGATTGGCCGGCGGCGGTTGCGGCGGCGGCTCGCTTGACGCGGCCGGTCGCGCCTCGTCGTCGGTGACGCCGCATCCCGGCGTGAGGTCCAGAAGTTCGGCGGGGGACGAGCAGGTCGAAGACGACGCTCCCGGAGAAGAGCACCCGAGACTGGACTGGTAGTCGCCGGCGACCGGCATTTCGATCGAGGAAGAGGAAAAGCAGCCGTCCTGCAGGACACCGTTGGAGTCCGAAACAGGCTGAAAGGAGGTCTCCGGATTCTGACAGAACTGGGGGAACGATCCCGGGCTCTGGTGATGGTAGAAGCCGTTCGAGTGATACGACCGGTAGTTCTGCATCTGCAGGGCGTGGTGGAAGATGGGGCCGGACTCGGAGACGTGGTGGTGGTGGTAGCCTGGGCTGTAGCTGTAAGGGTAGCCAGCGCAGCTGGGTGGCTCGTGGTGGGACTCCGCGACGCGATCGACGGCGGACGCCGCATCGGTTCCGCGGTGAAGAAGACGCCGGGCGCCGGGGTTCGTTGTTCCTTGATCCGCCGCCGGGTCGAAGACGGCGGGCGATCGCTCCGACCAGGCCTGGCCTTGGTCCGAGGCCCGCTCCTGCAGCATCGCCCAGTGGGCCGGGTTGGGCTGCCCGGACGCGGTAAGATCCACCCTGCCGTAACCACCGAGCGCGCCGGCCCGGACCTCCGCCGGTCCAGACGGGCCGGGGAACCCGGGCTGATGTCCCCGCCGCGACACCCCCTGCCGGCCACCAAACTCCGACCCGAACTCACTCTGCAGCATGGTCAAACAGGTAACTCCAAGCGATTTGGAATTCCGTCCGGTGATTCGTGCACACAAGAAAAACAACCACTATCCGAACCCCAAAAATAAAACCAAATCGGTGCTGGAGATTGAGAAACCGAACTTCAGTCAGCGCCCGAGACGAAAACTAAGCATCAAGTGAGTCCATTGGTATTCCACAGATATTTCGGATCAGGCTGTGATTTGGGACAGCAAGCGCAACTACCACCAGCAACGAGTAAATCGATAGAAGACGGTGCAATTACGGCGTCCGTATAGCGTCTGCATACGACCAAGCGTCAGACGGTTAGACCCCGGGAACTGAGGGCGCTTTGTTGACTATAGTCGGGCCAACTTTGACGAGCCTATTGTGATTGGTCGGCCCGATCTTAACTGACAGCCACGCGTGCTTTTCAGAGGGGGGATATTTTTTTTATGAATGAGTGAGCGGACGCTCCCTGACCACAATGTGTCCACTGTCTTCCAGCCGGCTAATCCCTCCACTAAAGAGTGTAATCGCACAGGGCCGGGGGTGGGGGGGGGGGGTGGGGGGAGGACCTGTGTCAATAAACTACTTCAGGAACACACAAGAGGGACCATAGTGGCCACTAATTGGGGAACAAACGATCGACCAAGGTGGAAGTCAAAGCCAACGCAGACTCGCCCCCTGTCTCTCGATCGTCAGATCTGTTGCAAAAAATCCTGCTGTAAAAAAAAATATCACAGTGGCTGTTGTTACGGCAGTCGTCCGTGTGGTTCCCTGACTTCATAGTATCTGTCAGGATGTTTAGCTCTTGGAACCAGACTATCAGCTAATAGACTGGTTTAACCAGCCTGCAATGCTGATAAAATACAACCAAGTCAGGGAACCACACGAACGACTGCCGTAACAACAGCCACTGCGAAAAAATATTCTGCCTTTTGTGATAAAAAGGTTCTGCTAGGACCGCAACCCACGATCCTCTCTGATAATTTGGATTTTTGTTTCTATTTTCCTTCCTCCATGGTTTCCTCAAAAGTTTCCTGTTCGAAATCATTGTGCCTCCGAGTCTGAGACTGAAAAGTTCCAACTGCGAAAAAAAACAACAACCAGGCCATCTTTCCGTCTACCTGAAATTCCGACTTATAATAACAAAAACCCACACGAGCTCTGAACCTTGAAGCCCAAGCACCTTTTCTCAAAGGCATCTCTTAAAAATAAAAGACGTCTGAAGAATTGCAACGGACTTTTGGGTGTGTTTTTTTTCTTCTTCGAGTACTTGCACAAGTCTAGGGTTTGGGGTTGACTGAAGAGGGGAGACGTATACGCGGAATCGGCCGACTCCGAGGAAAAAAGGATTAAGAACTCAATCCATGCCGTGTTGACATTATCCATCAAACAGAACTCGTTTTTCGTGCCAGGGTGGGTTGAAACAGGCCCCTCATTCTTTCCACGACACTCAACTACTTGTAAATCGCTACAGAGTCAAGCGTCCTGGATTTTCTGCCTCAAATCGTGCTGGCTATACAATGTAATCTGACTAAATTGTATAGCCAGCACGATCTGAGGCAGAAAACCCAGGACACTTTTTTTCTGTAGCCGTGTAGCGATTTACAAGCAATTATTGACAACAGCACGATTTGAGGCAGAAAATCCAGGACGCTTTTTACTCTGTAGCCGTGTAGCGATTTACAAGCAATTATTGACAACAGCACGATTTGAGGCAGAAAATACAGGACGCTTTTTACTCTGTAGCCGTGTAGCGATTTACAAGCAATTATTGACAACAGCACGATTTGAGGCAGAAAATCCAGGACGCTTTTTACTCTGTAGCCGTGTAGCGATTTACAAGCAATTATTGACAACAGCACGATTTGAGGCAGAAAATCCAGGACGCTTTTTACTCTGTAAGCCGTGTAGCGATTTACAAGCAATTATTGACAACAGCACGATTTGAGGCAGAAAATACAGGACGCTTTTTACTCTGTAACCGTGTAGCGATTTACAAGCAATTATTGACAACAGCACGATTTGAGGCAGAAAATCCAGGACGCTTTTTACTCTGTAGCCGTGTAGCGATTTACAAGCAATTATTGACAACAGCACGATTTGAGGCAGAAAATCCAGGACGCTTTTTACTCTGTAGCGATTTACAAGCAATTATTGACAACACTCAAACATGAAGCAATTATTGACAACATTCAAACATGACGCTAGAAAGAGGGGTATATAGCCATTCCTCCATGATATAGCATACCGCCATGTGCCTCTCTCTCTCTCTCTCTCTCCCCCTCCCTCCCTCCTCTCTCTCTCTCTCTCTCTCCCCCTCCCTCCTCTCTCTCTCTCTCTCTCTCTCTCTCTCTAGGTGCCGTATCTACTGACGTTGGCGATCATGTTGTGCCACAATTCTCTGTTTCTTGCTCTCTCCATCGCAGCTCCACCTCCTGATGTTTGACTCCCCTTTCTCCAAGCCCACTTTGTCAAGCTGGGCATCCATATCACCCTTCACCTTCCGCTGCACCTCAGGCTCATGGGTATATAGCCACGGATAAATCAAATGTGACCCGGCACAGCATAATGAGGAATAACCCCCACTTTTGAGATTTGGAGATTTTCTAATGATGTGAAAGAGTATACCATTAGCTTTCAAATGACATCAAAATTATTTCCGTGTGAACTTTGTTGTAAATAGTACAGGGGGACTTCACTCGTTCATTTGGTTCCAGACACAATATAGCAGCGCCATTCTAACTCCTCGAAAGCGCCCATTCAAAAGGCAGGAACTTTACATTTTCATGAAAACAGTGCACAAACAGTCCCCCGAAATCCTCGTTTTTCCCAACATTTAGAGATGGATTTCGGAAAGATCACATTAACTTAAAATACCAACAAACAATTTTTTTTCGAATTGAGAAGATAATTTGACTTCAGGCGTTGTTTACTCGAAAAGTGTTTTGGTGGGATATTCCTCATGTCACTGTGCCGGGTCACAATTCACAAATGAGGTTTGAAGGTATTCATGGTGAGAATAGCAGTAGTAATAGATTTGCGGTGACCGCGGCACCCATGTACACTTCTCTCTTGCGAGTATGTGTGGTTCTAAAAAGAACCTGAGGAATTCGAACTCGACGTTTCGAACAGTGTATATACCCAGTCTTCCGAAGATCGCTCTGTGGTCGAATCTTTTGGGCAACTAAAAAAGAGTCAACGGAGAAGAATAGAGGACGGACCTGCGGCCAAATGGGGACGGAAAGATGGCCGACTTTGTTCCAATTGCCCGAAGGCGACGAGGAAAGGCAGACCGATGTCAACGTCGTATATCTTGGACAGTATCTCAGGGCACCGGAGACCATCCGTTAAAGTGCTCGCCTCACGGGAAACTTACGCGTGCGAAGTTAACCGGACACCCAACGTGGCGACGCGGTGCTGGTCACGGATTTAGCTTGAGGGCGCTCTAACGCTCTCTCAGTGGGGCGCAACGAAATCATAAACTCCCAACGAGCCTTCAAACGCAATTCTTCCATCGCACAAGTTTCTCAGTTATCAAAGCGACATTGACCAATTGCAGCCAGAAATCTGTCCGATTCGTTTAACATGTTCGCTTTTTCATAAAATTTAGTGGGTCTGACGTTTCGGTCGTATCCTAGCAGGACCTTTCTCTGCCTTTGAGAAAGGTCCTGCTAGGATCGAAACGTCAGGCCCACTAAATTGTATGATATGCATTTTGGTAATTTTAGTCAGTAAGCAGTTTGCAACATGTTTGTATATCACTTTATGTTCGCTTTTTAATGACGATTACGTTGATGCTGCTTATTGGTAATTACCATTCAGAAAAAAGGCCACATTTAAAGCAAGAAAATGTTCCAAATTACCCATGAAATTGAATTGGTATTATTCCCATTGCATTGGGAGA